>CAMTDV010000023.1:40333908-40933908 GCA_947069175.1 Scalesia atractyloides | reverse complement strand
AGCATGCTAGACTAGTACTTGGTTAATTATGGGTCTTGACGGAGACTAATTAACTCTAAACATTCAAATGTGTAACACAAAAAGAATTTGTTTATAGACAAAGTTGAGGGAGAATTTTCATTCATTATAAGGAAAAAACATGTAAATTTTGAAGAGTTTGTTCGAAAAGCTAATGAGAAGAACTCATTGTCTAGGCTTATTCTATAGTTAAATTTGAATTATTCTAAGTTGGTGACAAACTTATGACAATGGCATGTGTTGCTTTGGTCAGCTCGGAAGCTTATGTAAGCTAATGCAATATGAATTGAATTCACTGATATAATGAGGTTGATCTTGTTCAATCATATGTGTATAAATGTCGTCATAAGTGAAGTTACAGAAATGTTGATCAAATGGCTAGAAATGTGGGGGAGGATCCATTTAAGAAAAACAACCCTACAAGGGTATGTAGAAATGTTTTTCATTACCTATCTGGATGTTATCCAATAACACTTAAATGTGGGGGTGTCTTGCATTTGTACCATAAATTTTGGCAATAAGGATTTTGTAATCAAATCTAACATTGCAAACAAACAACTAAGTGGAGTATACAAAGGTCGTAATGCACAATGGAGATGTGTTTGCCTTAAATGATACGCGTATCTTACAAAGACATATATTATAACTAGATTCAGATGGCCACTGAGGTTATAATCTTAGAAATTGACTATAGGCAAAATTAACTTACGAGTTAAGAACACATCATGACAACTGATCTCAAATACACAAAGTTATTTGTTATAAATAGACAAAGTCAAAGATAATGTTATTGTCCAACAACCTGAGGGTTTATTAGAGATCAAGTTGTGGAATTAGACTAAAGCCCATGGAAAAAGGGTGTGTGAAGGAAACCTAACTTAGTTGACTGGAGATCCCAAGATCTAAGTTTAATAGGACAACGAATTCATATGCCTAAAGGGTGGTCACTGTGGGGGCATAACTGGTATGCATAAGCTAGTTTATATGGCTATATACAACCCCTAAACGATAAAAGGATGTTTAAATATGTCCTAGTTCATTCCTATGAAATTCAGTGACAAATTGTGAGGCTAAGTATATTATGTAGTAAATGATTTTCCATAATCATGGTAAACACGATGCTTTTAATGATTTAAGGAGAATCACCTATATTAGAGAGAAGTGGGGTCGCTTCAAATGGAATTGGGGGGTACAATTCCTACAGCTCTCGTAGAACCAGGAAAGTGTTCCACGACAATTACTAGACACGACTATGAGAAATGACCCGGCTAAGGAGAGTATTGTGTGAAGTATATGTGTCTACACAAATGGGGTTTGTTCAAGGACATCGCGTCTACAAACAGCTAGGAGAGTAGTATGCTTCACAACGGAAAGTTCAAAGGGAACACCTACTTATCCGGCAATACTCAATTATGGAGGTTCCAATGGAAATTTCATGTGTTTTGAACGATCTCCATTCATGTGGGGGATTGTTGGAAAATTAGAATAATGTGAATGGAAATTAATTTGGTAATAATTAATGGGACTTTTCATGGTGACAAACTCTTGAGTAAAGTTTTTTATGTCACTTTATAGTTTTTATTAGAGTTTTTATATCTTTAATTAAATCACTAATTAAGTGAAACTTTTCACTACCCACAAACTCTTGTAAAAATGGTAGGCTATGTGCTTCATTGGTTTTATGAGAAAACTATAAGAGAAAGATAATATGTATGAAGAATTCTTGGAGAAGTTGTGAAGACTTGAATATTCATATGATGAGAATTATAGAAAGATGAGTTTTCTCTACTCGATTTCATCACTTTCGTATCATTATTTTTTCACAAGTTCAAATACTATAATGTTATCCAGTGTAATCTCGGGCGCGTGAGCCATCTCCGGCAGTACATACTGCTTCGGCTGTTGTACCGTTGGAAACAGACGCGTCGTCTTTAGTAGAGGCGCGGAATCCTAATTTAAGGGAAGCGTGTTGAACACGTTCCTAAGCCACAACCGTCAACACTTGTTTGTTCATTTTGTAGGAATTATTGTATAAGAATATGTGGTTCAAGATCTCGTTAAAGCCCACACAAAAGATCATACAAGGAGACGTGATTCAAGAGTTCGTTGAAGGCTACACAACGGACCATACACGAAGACGCGGTTAAGACTCTTTTTGAAGACTACGGCTTGAATCAATTTAGTTACATATGTTGTATTATATATATTATTTCGTTTAGATTTGTTCATGATACGTGTACTATAGTTTCCCAAATATGTAAAGAAAGTATCTTTACTATTTTTTTATTTATATATTTTTTATTGAAACTGTGACCCATATCCTACATTAATTAGTACAGTAGTTGTGGTTTTTGTATTGCTAATTAGCTCTCACTAGTTAACTTTGGTAGATTCGAAGATTATATGTAGTTTTTTTGTGTGTTTGATGTATTTAATGGTTAGGAAATGCTATAACTGTTGTTTACATTCGATATAGGGGGTGATATGAACAATTTTGTGATGTTTTTCAGATAAAGTTGAACAGTTTGTTACCTTAGGGTTTGAATTTGTTCAGAAGATGAAGCATTATTAAGTTACATAGGTCCGGTAATATGTTGCTTTAGGTTTCTTCCCTCTCTTTTATGCAGAAAATGACAAATGACAAAGAACAAGGTATTCATAGTAAAATTCTAGTAATTTGTAACATCCGACACTTGTATCAACGAATATTGTTGGCTTTGCCTACCGGCAACCAACCTTTGTTTTTGGTTGCTCGAATGGAAGCTGTCATATGTCAATTCATTGTGAATTGCTCCCACTCATATATGCTTAACTGTGGAGTCTCCTCTAATCTGCACCAAAATATGTTGGTGATACTTAAGATGAGGCGTTCTTTATGGGACAATATCTCTTCTATGGATAAAACATAATGATTGACAAATTTGTATTGAAGTTATTTGCTTAAGTATGTGATATCCATATGTATCTAGGCGCAAATCCTCATTAAGGTCCTTTTAATTGACAAATTAGTATTGAAGTTATTTGCTTAAGTATGTGATATCGATACGTATCTAGCCACAAATACTCGATAAGGTCGTGCTGATTGCCAAGTTTTAATAGGTACACTCAACTTGAGAACATAGTAAATGAATAGGTGACATGCTAGCATTTGCTAATAAATGGATGGTAGCGATGGTTCTCTCATATCCTACTTCATTAAACTTAGTGGGATTTATGATTTTAGTGACTAAAGGAATCTTTCTCTCATAGTACCTTTTTGTTGATGTTACTTATTAGACTGAACAAAGAGGGATATTTGTCTATTAGATGTTTTAACTGAACTGCTAGGCTTTTGTTAGTATTGTTATTTGAAATACGCATTCCAGCATGTCAAATTCTTTTGTTTGTTTTATTTTATTTTAAGTTATTAGGGAAGGCCACAATGCTAATGTTTGTTTTATTTCAAGTCAATACTAGTTATGTTTTAGGAATTAGGATAAACTTAAGCGAAACTCTTGAGTGTGATTCGTGAAATGTGTTATTTGATATATAGAGGAGTGAGGATTTGTCAAGCATTTAGGCTAGCTAAATAGACTTTAATTTGCTTTGAAATTCACTTCAGTTGTTTTTACAACTACAAAGTGCATATAGTTTGAGAGTAACTATTTGTTTGTGACTTAGAACTGAATAGAATGGAAGAATGCTTCGTTGATCACATTGTCGTTGCGAATCTTATACGCTTGATAACCAAACAGGGTCAAAGTCATAGTACCAGTACAATCTTGCATGCAAATGGGTATCTTTAATTTGTTTACGTTACAAAGAAATAAAACATGAATGATTAATTTTTTTAGTTTATCTAATAAAGTATAAAATGAGTATAATTGTAACCAAGGAATTGAGAAAATATTTCAAAGTCACGATTGGTACAAAGCAAAGCTTTCTTATCTTCCACATCACCTAAACCATCATCATTTTCAATTGTTTCAAATGTTTTCTCGACAAGGATTTACAATGGTTGCAACCATTACTATACCGTATCTTATTACTGCAAATGGCAAAATTGTCCCAATAAACAAGACCTTCTTCTTCTAATACAAACATAACAAACTAAATACTAACTAAAAGGCATCATAAATTAAAAAATATATGCAAAAAAAAAGGAAAAAAGATATACCACTATTATGCTACTGATAAAAGCTATAAGAGTAAAATCAGAGTTGTTAAGTAATTCATCCTCGATGCTTGAAATAACGTAAGACCCGACGTGGTCACTGGATGTTGATGTTGAAGATAGTTTTTCAATCTACCTATATGTTTATTAATGTGTTTTATCTTATACAAAAATAAAATTGTATACATATTCATAATGATTGAGAATGCCATTTGTTAATCTGAAACAAGTTTAGTACACCTTGTCTTACATAAATTAATTTATTCAAGATCATAGCTGACGAACAGTTTATAAACATCAAATGCGTTAAAAACACCACGTTCACTTACACTAAAAATGTAATCAATTTAAATATCATTGAAACACAAAATGGTATTTATAATTTAGAATCTACTATAATAAAAATATTTTTTGACATTTAAATTAATTAATAAAATACCGTATATTTTATATTTGATTTGATTTGATTAAAAAATAACGTATTCAAATATTTAATATAGTAAAGAGAAGTTAAACTTCAAATTTGAAATTGTAATATACCGGGTAATTATGTATTTCAATTAAAAAGATTTTTCTACCATACAAAATAAAAAAATGCTTACCAACTTGGAAATTATCCAATATAAATGATTTCATATAATATAACATCTATGCTTTATAATTAAAAGTTAGTAAAATGATAACTTGATTTATATTACCATCGTAATTAAATCTTTTATGTTCGACAATAAACAAATAAAATAAGTTTTAGTTATAAGGTTGTTAAATTAGAAAGTTTATAAATGATAGTTACAAATTAAAGAATGATTGAAAATGATTTAGAAATATATGATAAATAAACATATTTCAAATTTCAAAATTTCAAAAATATATATAAATGAATATTCAATAAAAACGAGTTTCATATAATATAACATCTATGTTTTAAAATTATAAGTTAGTAAAATAATTACTTGCCAATGAGCTAGTGGTGGAGTGGTTAGGAAGAGACCTGATGTTCCAAATGACCCAAGTTCAATTTATGCCCCCAACATTTAGTTTCTGCGGCACCTGGTGATGATGGAAGACTAGGTGAGTAGGCGGCGATCGCTAGTTCAATCCTTGAACTGATCGGGTTTTACCTTAGTCCATTGTCATGGCTTCGGACGAGTGTTCATGGGCTTCGGCCCTGGGTGAGGGTTTTCCCCGGTTCGGAAGGCGAGTATATCCCAATGTGGTG
Organism: Scalesia atractyloides; assembly: GCA_947069175.1. Classification (NCBI taxonomy): domain Eukaryota; kingdom Viridiplantae; phylum Streptophyta; class Magnoliopsida; order Asterales; family Asteraceae; genus Scalesia; species Scalesia atractyloides. Next base: position 40,928,518 of record CAMTDV010000023.1, on the reverse strand, counting down.
AATTTCGCCAGTAGCCTATTTGGAAAGGGTGTGTTAGCCGTTAAAAAAGTAAAATAATAACTTAACTGGTCTTAAAGTTGCTAATTTAGGAGTTTTAAATGATAATTGTAAATTAAGAATGATTGAAATTGATTTAGAAATATGCCATGAATAAACATATTTCAAAATTTTAAAAATATAACTGAATTTTAAATAGAAATAAGTTTAATATAATATAACATCTATGCTTAATTAAAGTTAGTAAAGTAGTAAATTGATTAATCTTAATTTACTCTATAATTATATTACCACTATAATAAAATCTTTTAAGTAGTTATAAATGATAATTAAAAATTAAAAACTGATTAAACATGATTTATATATCTGCCATAAATAAATAAATTTCAAAATTTCAAAGATATACGTAACTGAGAATTAATTAACAATGTGTTATATATAATATAACATCTATGCTTTAAAATTAAAAGTTAGTAAAATAATAACTTGATTGATCTTAATTTGCTCTATAATTATATTACCACCATAATAAAAAATTTTATATTCGACAATAAAGAAATAAATAAGTTAAGTTATAAGGTTGTTAAGTTAGTAAGTTAATACATGACAATTACAAATTAAAGAATGATAGAAATTGATTTAGAAATGGGTTATAAATAAACACATTTCAAATTTCAAAAAATACACAAACTGAATATGGTAATTATTGAGACAATGCAATAAATATAGTCAAAAGGAATTATTAACAATTACTTAGTATAAATAAATAAATATGTAAAAATAACAAATTCCGTTTATAAAATTTCAAATATTTTTTAATCCATCTAAATATAACATTATAACATTAAAGACAAAAATTAATTGAAAAAAATAAAACCTAAGACATCTTTTTAGTTATAAAATCTTTTTATTTACATATAAGTTAACAACTATTTAGGGAATTTGGATCAACTTACCATAAGGCACATTATCTCCCCGCAGATTGGCTGCAAAATCACTTGGTATTGTATGTGAAAGAAGATGAAAAAAAGTCAGAATATAGATATTATGTAACATAACAAGTAGAACGATTTTGGATCATCGATCAATTTAAAGAAATTGAGATTCATCTTTTTTGGATTCATATTTGTAGAAAATCTGTCAACACAATTAAAAATGCATTATATAATAATTATAATAAATAATACTAATAACTTATTAACATTATTAAAAAATCTAAAAAATGTAATTGAAGTGTCAATATATTGCATTTACTGTAAAATCTCTAATTGAAACTATTTTTCATTACTTTAATAAGGCAATAATTGAAGTGTCAATATTTTTTATCTTTAACAATCATGGGTTAAATTTTGAAAGATCTAAACTATAATTATTCAAAAATTTCTTGAATAAAAACAACCATGAATGAAAAACATGAATAATCTATAAAAAACTGAAAACAATGAATAAGGACAAAAAAATAAGGCAAATTAGATTTAAATAATCCTAACTTTCTCAATTTGGTCGATAATAATCCCAAGTCATTATTAGCTTATAATAATCCGAACCGGTCATTTTTTTTTTTGTAAAATAGTCCGCTGTTAAAATAGCTTAACGGGGTTAAGTTTTTTTTTCCGAATTACAAACCGATGTTTTAGGGCTTTTGATCAGAACGAGGATACGAGTCGATTAATGTAACATTTACCTCAAGATACTGCCCCAACCCACGAAAACGGTGCTTTAATTCGGGTGTTTAAACTTCCAATTAACAAAAATCAAGCCATTTCGAGCACAATATCGAGGTAAGTTTTACATCAATCTACTCATATACTCGTTCTGCTCAAAAGCCCTAAAACATCGGTTTGTAATTCGGAAAAAAAACTTAACTTCGTTAAGTTATTTTAACGACGGGCTATTTTACAAAAAAAAAATGGACGAGTTCGGATTATTATCGGCTAATAACTGACTTGGGATTATTATCGGCCAAAGTTAAAAAGAGAGGATTATATATTACCAATTTGCCAAACAATAAACAAATGTTGATAACATATACACAAACTATAAATATTTTTGTGTAAAAATTCAAAAAATCCATACAAAAAAACCTTTTATATGTTAACATGAGAAGATCATCAAACATGTATTAACAACTTAAACCGCATAAAATCCATAGTTTGTTTTATTTCAGAAAAATAATATAGCTAAAACCTTAAAAAATGTTTAAACTTATAAAAAACAATAACAACATTCAACTAACCTATTAAATGGTTTGAAGATTCGTCGTTCGATTGATAATTTAGATTTAAGGTTTCAGCGTAAAAGATAAAAACAAAAACATTAGTAACTTTGATTAATGTTGAACAACCAAATATAACACACAAGCAACATACCTATGATTTTGTATGCACAATAAAGAAGATGATGCCGAATACGTCGGTGCTGATTTAAATAACAAAAAAATATACAATCAAACATCAACACTTCGATTAACAAAAAAATCAATACATAAACAACACAAATATATCACATACCTTAATTTTTTTTTATCGGGTCTGACACATCGTAAAAGAAGAATATTGTTAACAAAATTCGAATCAATGCTTTTATAAACTAATAATCTAAATCATCAAAATGATGACATACACAAAGAAATTAATGGATCAACAACTACCTTCGATCTTGAAATATCGTCAATCTTAAATACGAAGATCGGTATAGGCATCCTTTCTCACACACGTCTGGACGTCGGATGTTTTGAGGAAATCTAGCAAGTGGGTGTCAGTTCCAAATGACGTTACAACCACCACTAAAGGGTCTAAAACTTCGAAGTCTGGAAGTTACAACGTGGAAAGCTCATAAAACCTTGGTCAAAATATCAATGACGAGCCGGAATTTGACGATGATATAAATGAAATTCTAGAGGGCAACATCTCATAGGAGGGACAAAGCCAAAAGGGAGACAGTTGCAAAAACTAAAAGTCGCATTAGGGAGCAGTTTGAAAATGGAAGATTTCATGGCTCAATTCAAATCATTCACCGATGTCGAAGCCGAAAAGGAAAGAGGAAGAAAAGTGAAGTTGACTAGCGGCCCAGGTTGAAACAAGAAGCGACACAACTAAAGGAATCAAATATAAAGACAACCGACATCAACGTGTATCCAAAAGAAGACCACCGCATTTTACAAAAAAAATGAAAGAAAAGATCGCCAAAAAATGGAGCTCCTAGTTTTTTTCTTTTTTAAATTTAGGCAATCTTGTTTTTCTTAAGTTTAGGTTTTATTTTTTTAATGTAATGTAAGCTAGGTGGGGTTAGGCTACAAAGTTTAAAACTCCTAAAAAGTGTACAAAGTCATTAAACACCACAATTTCAGCCATAAAAAATACCTAAACCCTACAAATAACATAGTGAAGATTAATAAAACCATATTCAAACCCTAACAGTCCATAAAAACTTCAAACATACCATTGTAGAACTATGAATATAAAACACAACATGATAATCAACAAAAAAACACTTATGTTAGTCATTCGATAATCAAAGCCTTATCATCTAAAACACAAAACAAAACCCATAAATATGGTGTTTTAGTTATCTCAATTATGTTATTTGTGTAACATCCGCCAAAAACGAACCTCCAAAACCCGATCCGTTTTCATATTCTATGTAATTTTATTTAATGTTCAAGCAATAAAATGTTTCGGATTCTATGTTTTACTCATACATGTTATTACATCTGGTGATTTATATTCTTATACACGCTCTATACAAGTTTCTAAATTCATTTCCATGTATTTTGAAGCAACCATCCATCTCTCAAGTTTTAAGACTTAGGTTCTTCCTTAAGTTGATTAAAAAACATTGGAGACTTCGTGAACACATCTAACACTCAAATCCTAACCTACTTCTCATCCAAACTACGTTATATACATGCCAAAAATAAGATATGACGTGTTTTGGAAGGTTTAGATGTAAATGATAGCAAGTAAGAAGCTCTACATGTTGCATTCTTAGTTTTTGGCATTAAATGACTTGTGGGTGACTTTCTTGCCAACTTTTCTCCATCCTTGGGCTATCATTCTAGACCATTCAAAACTCCAAGATATACTTGGTATACTATGAAGAAAGTAGGTTCAAACGGTGCATAAAACCAAGCCCAAGCGTAGCGGGAATCACAAATAATGTTTGAGAACGTAACCCGCAACCCGCATGAAGATCCAAGGTTTAGACTCAATTCTTAACACCGAATGGTAGATTACTCTCTTCCATATGATAGTACTTGAAAATAGTGAATGTATGTGAAAACCTTGCACGAAACATATTTATAACATAGCAGGAATCGCGAAAACAAGTTTGGTGTTTGTTGCTGATTTTGCAAAATGCGAAAATCCCATTTTAACCTCGTCCCACATCGCCCCAAATACATTTTTGTGCTCCCTTTCACACTTATAAGTATCACTAATTGGTTCCATATAACTTGCAACACCTAGTTTGAGTCTAAACAAGTGGAATAACCAAATTTTGGTGGTTCCACAAGTGCAATACCCCTTGGGTGCTATGCGAAGTAGTTTTTTCGCTCTCGATGAGGAGATGTTGCCCTTCAAGCTATTCTCGTTTTGTAAAGCTTATTTAAGGTAATTGTCTTTTCCTTTTCGTTATTCATTCATTTATGGGTTTCTAGTTTAAAAATTTTACTATAGGTTCTTAATTAGGGAGCATAAGGTTTGTTTAGGTAGCCTTGCTAAGGCTAGTCCTTAGAACGCCTAACATTGATAAGGCTCGTCCTTTGGATGACCTTGCTTTGCAAAGACACGTCCTTAGGGTGTATTGTGTCCTTGCTTAGGCTAGGCGTATCCTTGTAGAGGTTCGTTAGGCCCAACGAGTCCAACTTATCATGTCCGTTCATTTAGCTACGGCTAGCATAATGTTTACCCTTTCCTTGTATTCGTTTGTCTAGGTTGAATCACGCTTTTTATTCGGATCATTCACTTGTTCATTCGAGCTAATATCTGATCACATACGTTCAAACCCAGGGCATCTAGCTTGATATATTTGTTGATCTTGATTCTTTTCCATCATGCTAGTTTGCTTGAGCATCATTGAGGTGAGTAGATTTTTCCTAATTTCCCATTTTACATTTACAAGTTTTGGGATGTATGATTTGCATTATTTACAACATTTGCAATTTAATTTCATTACAATTACATGCAATTCAATGTGTATTACGTGATATGTGTTACTTGGTTCATTATTTACATTTCAAGTTATGCATTGGTTTTTTTAGTACATTGGTTGCATTTCAAGTCAAGATACACATATACATTGCACATGGATCCATAGGCTGACTAGTTCTTGATGACCATGGGTTGTAACTAGTATACCACCGCACACAAGACTCGCTCTCCGGGGCTTGAGTCTCAAATTACAGATGCAGTACATTACATTGCAGATACAATACATTACATTACATTACATTGCAGATACAGTGCATTCATTTACATTACAGTTACATTAATTTACATTACACATTCAGTTACGTTCATAACATTACAATACATTATTGTTGTTTGGTTTTTATCTACTATTCAGCTTATCATTTGATTACCATTGTATTCGCATGTAATAATTTCTCAAAAGCAAATAAACAAAATATTTTTACTAAAACCTTTTTTATTTACTCACCAACTTTTGTCGACCCAAAACCCATTTTTCCACATGATACAAAGGTTATAAGATTTGAAGGCTTGATGACAACACTTAGGGATGATGCCTTAGAGACATAAACCGGAGTTTGTGTTTACTTCCATTGTTATTTGAATTGTATGTATCGTGACAAATTGATTATTAATAATATTCAACTTTCAATACTTTGTCATAAGCTGTGAACAATTGGATCATGCCCCGGTCAACTATTCTGCTGCGGGTCGGGGTGTGACAATTTGTGGGTTTTGGGTGTGTTTTATGGTTGAAAATATGGAGTTTTATGACTTGTTACACTTTTTATGAATTTTGCACTTTGTAGCCAACTCCTAACCATGTAAGTTATATTATTAATGTTAAGTTAATTATTTTATTAATTAGTATTTAACTTAATTAATAAAAAAGTGGAGGCTCATCACTAAGGTTGTAAATGAACCAAACAAACACGAACAAGGTCTTGTTCGTGTTCGTTTGTTAAGGTTTTTTTGTCTAACGAACGGTTCATGAACATGTTAATGTACAAGATTCTATGTTTGTGTTCGTTTGTTAAGGAACTTTAGGTGTTTGTGAACAGTTCATGAACACAAGTTCTAAACACAAACGAACATTGGACACGATAATTTAAATTATACTATTTAAGTTCATGATAATCCACCATGTGATAAGTTAAATTATACTAATTTAGACATAATTATCCAAAATTAATACATGGTAATCCTATTCATAAGTTCATTGTTATCCAAAAAAATATCTTGATTCTTGAATGATCAACTTTCCTAAATTCTTCATATCATCCTCATGTAACTCTGACTTGTCAAATTTTTTTGGTAAAGAATTAATGTGTAATAGGGAAAAAAATCAGGGGAAAAGGTTAGGAGGGAAAAAAATATGGGGAAAATATTAAGTGGAAACAAAAAATTATGAAGGAAAAAAGTTTGGAGGAAAATTGATTAATAGGAAATAAAAGCTAGAAGGAAATTGAAAGATTAAAGAATTTTAACTAATGAACATAAACTAACGAACATATTTCAAACGTTCACGAACATAATCGAACGAACGAGACCTTTGGTCGTGTTCGTTTGTTTAGTTAATCGAACAAAATTTCTTGTTCGTGTTCGTTTGTTTATTAAGGAACGAACATAACGAACTTCCCGGCGAACTATTCACGAACTGTTCGCCGAACGTTACGTTTGTTTACAGCCCTACTCATCACCCACACCTTTAGCCCATCACTTGGTGAGGCGATTTCCCCCTCTGATGACGTGGTCGCTTACGTGATGGTCCATCAAGTGATGATGGTCCATCAAGTGATGGACCACCTCCACACCCACCTGCGTAATTTCTATATATATATATATAACACACACACATTTATCCAATCCATTAAAAACAATTTAATAAAAGACAATTTTACCTTTATTTTTCTATAACTTGGAAATATCTTTTATAACCTTTAACTTCAAATATTAAATTTACTCTTTTCTAGCTTAATTAATTTAGATTAAAGATTATAAATGTTATTGTTTATGGAAAAAATAAATAAAAAATGGGTAAAAATAAATTTAAACTTAAAATGTGTTATATAAAATATAAAGTTAAAAAACTAGCATATATGAAAACTTAGAAGTTTAAAAAATAAGTGTAAAATGATTATTTATTAAATTGTTTTTAATAAATCGGCATATTTGATAGTTTAACTATTTTATAATGGTATGTATATTATTTTTAGTTTTTGTAAGGGCATATATGATATTTTTAGTTTTTGTTGGGTGTATATGAAAATTTTTAAGTTTGTAAGGGTATATATGAAATTAATCCTATATTATATATCTCTATATCTTTATATCTATTGTGTATTTTGGTTTATCGTTTGGTTTGAATATTATTAGTTAGAGGTTGGATCATGTACAAGATCGCATATACGTACGAGACCTATGCGAGAAGGAGGGAAGGATGAATGTCATTAGGAAGAAGGGTAGTTTAGTCATTTTCTCAAGTGAACAACTTCCTCAATTGATTTTCAAATGGCTATAACTTTTTCATAGGTTAATATTTTATAAAAACAATTACCCCGTATTAATGACCATTTTATTCTCTTTAATTCGAGCAACCTATTGCTGTAGTTTTCTTAAAAAATACAGGATTTTGAATACCCCTTAGTCCATTATATGATTTTGAATACCCATTACGTGATTAAATATTCAATATAAATCCATTACGTGATTACACATTCAATATTGTTTGTTATAACTAATGTTATTATAATTATGCTTATTATTTGATTACACATTCAAATAATAAGAACTTAATTGTTTATGCTTTATTACATGATTAAATCTCTAATATACGAAATTATATGGTTATTATAGGTTAATTTGGCTAATGTTTTGTAAATAATTTATCATTAATACGTGATTAGACCACAAATATTAGGTATTCCATATGAAATTATGTATTACATGTTTTTGTTTTTACGTAATTACGTAACCACTCAGTGTGGTTTCACATAAAACACTATAATGAAATCACGTAATCACGAAATGGGTATTTAAAATCACGTAGTTACGTAATACTACATAGTCAACTATTGTTACGTTAATCACTTAGCGGGGTTTCACTTACTAATGAAATCACGTAATGGGTATTCAAAATCATGTAGTCTTGTACTAGGTATTCAAAATTACTTAATCACGTAATGGGTGTTCAAAATTATGTAATTTGTTTTAAGAAAACTATAGCAATAGGCTTCTCGAATTAAAGAGAATTAAAATGCTCGTTAATATGGTGTATTTGTTTTTAAAAACAATATTGATGTATAAAAAGTTGTAGCGGTTTGAAAATCAAGGGGGAAAGAGTTCAAGTGTGAAAGGACTATACCCTTCCTCTATTTGTTTTTTCCATTATTTGAACCTTATAGTTATGAAAATGTCACCGCCTAATTTCAGCCATTGATCTTGGGAGATCAAAGGCTGATTTTGTCTCATACCCTTCGTACAAACGAAGCCTCTTGTACATGATCCTTTATCATATTAGTTATCTTTATGTTTTTATTTGCAAAGCAATTAATGTTTTTTTATTTAATCACAATATTGTTTACTTTCAACATCACAACACATCGAATTCTCTTGTATTTTCATTATAACGTTTTTGTTTGGTATATATGGATGTGTAACAGTGTGGATTGTTTGATAGTTGGGTAAGTTAGTTAGATTCTCTAATTGAGTTCAGTTGGTGAGTACAGGCATGTTTAAATTACTTTTCATTAGAGTTGAAGTTCATGGTGAATAACTCTTCGAAATGTGGCAATAGATTTGCTATATAGTTCTTATTTAATCGGTTTGTAGTTTGCAGGTCCGTAATTTATAGATCTGCTGTGCTAAGATAATATTAGAAGGTCTTGTCCTCAAGATGTCAACATATGGGCATCATATGGAGCGGGAATATTCATCACGCAGTCTCTCAATCGAAGATGAATCTGGTACGTTATTTGTGATAACAAATGTTTGGATTTCGTTCTTAAATTGTCTTCTTCATGTGCAGATCCTTCCACCGTTTCTTCTACCACGCCTTTGTCTTACGTTAATTTCCAACGTTTCTGTAGTTGGCTGTTAAGCGGTACTAAAGAGCGCCGTTACTAGTCACAAGTGAAAAATGTTTAAGAAATTAAAACTATAAAACATGATGGTTGGATTTGAAGCTATAGATTTGAGCAAACAATTGTTTTCCAAATGGTAAACTTTATTTTTGTAAATTTTCCCTTATTTGATGCCATGGGTTGTTGTTGATGACAGTGGTTGCCGTGGTATGGTGGTCGGTGGTCACACATAGCTTTTTGGTTTGGGTGAAGCCATAGATGAACTCCACCAGCTACACCACCTGATTTAAGGTACGGTTCTAGTTTCATCCAAGTCATTCAATAGTCTCATTAATGATTTAAAATGATTTACATGTTGGTCAGAACCCTTTACTAACACGAACACAATGATAAACTACAAATAATCGAATGAGTAACTATATTGAATGTGAAAGTATAAGCGATTCTGATGATTACAATTGAAACATACAAACCTATTTATACTAAACGAATATGTACGATTGTAGAGACGTGTCTCTTCACGAACGGTTGTGTCTCTTGATCTTGTGGATGAGATTGAATATGAAGAGTCGCGTCCCTTCCTTCTTCCTTTGCAGCCATCGATCCAAAGGGTGTGTCCAAAGAGATTTCGCACCCTTTGGGGTGGTGGTTACCAACTTCTGAAATGTCACAATCAGTCCCCGAAATTTGTAACCGCCATCTATACTACTTTAATCTAATAACTAATAAACCCTTGTACTTGAGGATGTGTAGAGATTAAGGATTTCATTCATCCCCCCTAATCTTGAACATCCTTGAGTTGACTGTTGGTCTTCAACTTGCTTGACTTGCAATAGCATTGGTTCTTCTTCCAACGCGAGATGAGCCTCTTCATCCTTCTCTTTCTCCTCATCTTTTCGCTTGCTACACTCGTATGCGAAATGACCGAATTCACCACATTCGTAACACTTGAACTCACTCTTGTCTCTATTTCCTCGATCCATATTACGTCTACGTCCTCTTCCTCCTCTAAATGAACTTTCTCCATGTCCTCTACCATGATTTTGCTCGCCGCGTCCTTTTCCATGATGCCAATTTCCGGAATGATTGTCTGAACTTGTCATAAGCAGATTATTGTTCTCCGGTTCGTTTTGGCTCTTGAGGCGTTCTTCAAATGTTGTAATCCTACCCATTGCTTCTTCAAACGTCATTTTATCTATTTTTGAATACTGCTCAATGGATGCCACAATCGGTAGAAACTTTTTCGGAACTGAGATAAGTAATTTCCTTACAATCTTCTTATCTTTGATAGTGGTACCGAGACTTTTAAACTTAGATTTTATACCACCCAACTTGCTTGCGAAACTACTAATTGTTTCGTTTTCTCCCATCTTTAAGGCTTCTAATTCACTTCTCAAAGTTTGAAGACGCGCTTTCTGAACCATATCGGCTCCAAGATATCGAACTTTGATTGCATCCCAAACTTCCTTTGCACTCTCGTATTGCGCAACTTGCATTAGAATATCTCCGGGTAACGTTTGGAAGATCATTGCTTTCGTTGTATGTGCCTTTTTCTCATCTAGCCCTTCTTTTGAAACAACCGTACCCCAAAGGCTATATGCCTTCAAGATCGTTTCCATAAGGATTGCCCACTGAGTATAATTTGATTCAGTCAACTTTGGGCATTGTAGGGATATATTTCCTTGTTCCCGAATTGACGTTGACATGCTTTCTTTGTCGTCTCTTCCTGACATACTTCCTTTCTAATTTGCTTTCTTTGACTTTTTCTTTCCTATCTTTCTTGCTTTACTTCAATCTTTCTTCTTTCTTGCACCACACAGATTTTCCAACTTGCTCGTACCACACAGGTTTTTTGATTGCCACACAGGTTTTATGATTGCCATACAGGTCTTCTATGCCACACAGTCTTTCTTTCTTGCTTTGCCACACATGTCTTGTCACCACGAAGGTTCTTGCACCATGAAGGTTATGTACCACGAAGGTTTTGTACCACACAGATTTTGTATCAAAGGATTTCGTACGAGACTTGATTTTGTACCACACAGGATTTCATACCACACAGGATTTCTCGAATTTCTAACTTGCTATTGGTTTTATATTGCGTTCCTTTCTAAAACATATTTTATGTTCTTTTTGAAAAACATATTTGATTTGAGATTTGATATTTGAATTTAAAAAAAATGAAATCTTCGATTGCAATCAATCAATTAATCAAATTGCAATTCAATTTTGAAACGAAATACAAAACCTAAAAAAAATAAATTCGAGAGAACCTGGTTATGATGTTCCAACCGTTTTTTCTTCTTCCCAGATTAGAAACATGCGCTCTGATACCACTGTTGGTCAGAACCCTTTACGAACACAAACACAATGATAAACTACGAACAATCGAATGAGTAACTATATTGAATGTGAAAGTATAAGCGATTCTGATGATTACAATTGAAACATATAAATCTATTTATACTAAACGAATATGTACGATTGTAGAGACGTGTCTCTTCACGAACGATTGTGTCTCTTGATCTTGTGGATGAGATTGAATATGAAGAGTCGCGTCCCTTCCTTCTTCCTTTGTAGCCATCGATCCAAAGGGTGTGTCCAAAGAGATTTCGCACCCTTTGGGGTGGCGGTTACCAACTTCTGAAATATCACAAGTAGTCCCCGAACTTTGTAACAACCATCTATACTAATTTAATCTAATAACCAATAAACCCTTGTACTTGAGGATGTGTAGAGATTAAGGATTTCATTATATATTGAAAATTAACTTGGTGATACTAACTACTAACTCGGTTGTCGTTAAAAAATAAATAAAATAGATACGGTAATATATATAGACAGGAGTGACTTTAAAAGTCAATAGTATCCTAATGAAGTATGTGTTTTGATGGTTACAGTAATAAACTGTTATTGTTTTAAGCTCATTCATGATATAGTTAATTTGGTTTTTAGCTCTATAGAGTGTGAAATGGATTCATTGAGTTTGATAAACACGAGGCACGTTTTCTTAAATAGAGTCTACATAAGAGTATAAGACACAATTTTATATACTCAACTTCATATACTAGATGTTTGGTAGGTATAGATTTTCCAAATAGTTAGTTGATTGTTATATCGGTTTGGTTTCTTCTTGATCTTAGCAAATGGTACAACTCCTAGGGCATTTCCAAATACTTATTTGTACCAGTTTTTGGCTCATAGCTTTAACAAGATTTGAAGAGAACATGTAATGATCACGTGAGAAAAAGGTGCTGGAGATAGGGTTCGGGTTTTTAGAGTCCTCGCTTTAGATCTGAATTTTCGAAAGCTATCAATGGAGCATATAGTTTTGGCTTATAAATGAACTACAACAAGGGCGATTCTTTTGGATTATGATGGCACTTTGATGCCTCAATCTTTCATCGGTATAAGCCCGAGTGCTACGATACGTTCTGATAACTAATTAGTCTTCATCACTCTGTAGGTAATCAGCAGGTAGCAGCTCAGTAGAGGTTGTAAGTTGCACCCTTTTGTTAGAATAGATCATCTCCATGGATACTAGGACTGCTTTAATGCAATAATGGTTATTACCCTCTAGCCCGCTCACTATAATTTCTTTTAATTTGATACATATATTTAGAAGCCTCACGTTGGATTCGTTGGGTTTGCTTTAGATTGTTCTTAATTTGTAAGCCCCATTTAGTTTTTTTCATTTTAAAAGATACCTTACACCTAATTCAACTAACATGGAGCATCAATTCAAGCAAAAGTATTAAACACAACAGTTTAAGGAAGAAAACCAATATTTAATAAGAATGTCTACAGGTTGAGACGTTGTAAATCAATCGAGTCAAGACACTCGTGATCCAAGCTCAACTCGTTAAAGGCTTCAATCGAGCCAAACTTATATGTGTTTTAGTCTTAGCGCAAACCTAAATTTAAGTTTGTTTAAGGGATGAACCAGAGCCTGAGCCCAGCTTCACTTATAAAGCTCAAACGGATTATTAGCATAAACGAGCCTATTGTTTGTATGATTATTATTTAATAATATTTATACACACACATATACATATATAGAAACTCATGAGATGAATAACTAAATAATATGTATTATGTTATATATAAAAACTGTAATTGTAAATATATTTACACACAAAAATAATATTATTAAATGTATATAAACTATTTTATAGATGATAAATGGACCGAACTCGGGTTTCAAAAACTACTTACAAGTCGAGCTCTAGTGTAAAAAGGCTCAAGCTAGGCTTGATTTTCTTACACCCTACTCAAGATGCAAAGATGCGGGGGAAGATGAACTAACGGCTAAGAGTCAATGAATCATATAAGAGTCGATGGTTGAGACGCAATTAATGAATTGGGTGGCTAAGGTGCATGACAATGAGAACAATATATTAAGCAGACTAACAACAATTGTTTTTCATAATCCAAAACCCTTGTCGATTTATATCTTCTCTATGGCTCCACATGTGACGTTTCAATGCATAATACATCTCGACTTCTACCTTTACCTATTTAGTATGCCCTAATTTTAATACACAATCGTGTTTCAGATGATCGTTGAGCTTGGATTGGCAGACTGTAAAAATATTAGGTCCTAGAAAAGTGGGGCGAAAAGCCCTTGTTTTGGTTTGTTTTTCCCAAGGCTACTCCCACCTTACCCCTCTCACGTGCGACACATAGGGGATCATAGGCATCCCATGAGAAATGCTTTGACAATAGACACTACAGATTATCAATGAGCTAAATGGAAGCCCGAGATCCAAAATATGGAAGAGACTAGTCTCCACAGTTTTTATGGCTATGGTTTGGAGAATTTGGCAACCGAGAAATGACATAGTGTTCAAGGGGAAGTTCATCTCCATCCGAGAGTCCCTTGAGCGCATCAAAGAAGATTACTTCGTTTGGATTAATAACATGACTAATCTCCCTAAAACTACGCGGGAGAACTGGTCCGATTTTAATGTTTGAAACTTTTGTAATTCTGCTTTGCGCTCTTTGCTCAAGTTGTAAGCTTTTCAGTTATATAGTGGTTGCCGTTCAAAAAAAAATAGACGCTCAGATAGTTATTTAAGAACTGGGTTAAACAACTTGAGTTTGCATGCTAAAAGAAAACTTCTTTGACGTATTATAATAATCAGGGAAAAGATCAAAAAGTATATGAAGCAATAAAAGGAGGACATGTAACAAAGATGAAAAAACATAAGAAGGGACATTTTGGTCAAAACTCACCATCTTAAAACCCAATCATCAATTCATTTCTTTTATCCGTATACTCGAATCCACCATTTTCAAAACCATAAACTACCACATCACAACCAACACCACCACCTCCACCATCACCACCACCTACAATCGCCACCATCTTGCCAAAAACTAGATCTGAAACCACCACCACCACCTTCAACATCCTGTTTGGTTTTTCAGATCTAACACCACCATTCCACCGTCCACCGCCACCGCTCCACCGCCCACCACCACCACAACAAGTTTCCCCACGGTGTATCAGAGTTCTTTCTCCGTCCACCTTCGTTAATCGGAGTTCTTTTGTAAGTTGTGTTATTTTTTATTTTCACTGCGTTTTAGGTTATCAAGCCTCAATTGCGTTTTTCACCTCATTGTGTTTTAGTTAGAGTTTTTTTCATTTTTGTTCTTCTGGATGTTAAAACAGAGGCATGACCATGCTAAAATAGAAGCATGATCATGTTGGAACAAAGGCATAACCACGTTAAAACTCATTGCGTTTTAGAACCTGCAGTGCAAAGAACATGATCATACTAAGACAGAGGCATGATCATGTTGGAACTAAGGCATACCCATGTTAAAACTACATTGCTTTTTAGAACCTATGTTAAAACTCCATTGCTTTTTAGAACCTTTAGTGCAAAATATTGATTTTGGGTTTCATTGCGTCTTACAACCTGGAGTGTAAATAATATGATCATGCTAAAATAGAAGCATGGTCATGTTGGAACAAAAGCATGACCATGTTAAAACATAAACATCTTCATGTTAAAACTCCATTGCTTTTTAGAACCTACAGTGCAAAATATTGATTTTTAGTTTCATTACGTTTTATAAGTAAAGAACATGATCATGCTAAAATAGAAGCATGGTCATGTTGGAACAAAAGCATGACCATGTTAAAATATAAATATTTCCATGTTAAAACTCCATTGCTTTTTAGAACCTGCAGTGCAAAATATTGGTTTTGGTTTCATTGCGTTTTACAACATGGCGTGCAAAGAATATGATCATACCAAAATAGAAGCATAGTCATGTTGGAACAAAAGCATGACCATGTTAAAACATAAACATGGCCATGTTAAAACTCCATTACTTTTTAAAATCTGTGGTGCAAAATCTTGATTTTGGATTTCATTGTGTTTTAGAACTGGAGTGTGAAAGAATATCGAAGAACGTGATCATGTTAAAAGAGAAGCATGATTATGTTGGAACGAAGACATGACTATGTTAAAACACATTGCATTTTAGAACCATGATGTTGGAACAGAGGCATGACCATATTAAAACAAAGGCCTGGCCATGTTAAAATAGAAACATGACCATGTTAAAACAAAGGCATGACTATGTTAAAAGAAAAAACATGACCACGTGAAACCCATTGCATTTCAGGTACGTTTTCTTCAGAGTGCAAATACATGATCATGCTAAAACATAAACATGATCATGTTAGAATAGAGGCATGACCATGTTAAAACATAATCACGACCATATGAAACCCGATTGCGTTTTAGAACTTGGGTTATAGTGTGTTGTTCTATCCATTGCGTTTTACGCATCTGGGTTTTTGAATTTTCTTTTCAAAAGTATAGCAATAATGTGATCGTTTTAAAGATAAAAAACGGTCGTTTGTATGGTGCAATATAAACAATATCGTCGTATGAAAAAGTTATTAACGTTTTAAAAATTATGGGAAATTGAAGGAGAGAGAAAATATTGACTTGAATGGACTAGAATATGCTCAAACTAACTCACGAGCCTCTTTTATTTTGTACAATTTATAGATTATTTAATATTTAGCCATTAATTATCTAATAAATTGTCAAGATTACTTTCTAGTCTTCCTATCCAAATGAACTTTCTAGTGTATCCTCGACCATTATAATTATAGATTATTGTCTAAGAGAATAATTTTAGGCATATACTAACAAAATGCACAGTGTAGATTTTTTTTACATGTTATATAGAATTTAATTTAATTTACTTTAATTTAATTTAATATAGTATTTTTCATTGTCTTATTTACCTTTTTTTTAAATCGAATATCTCCTTTTTTTTAACAAATCGAAATCCAATTCTCTTTCACCGAACTTTAAAACAACTCTAGTCATCTGGACCAGCCTGTTTTATTGATTCAGTAATTTTCTAATTTATTCATACATTCATTCAGGGAATCTAAAAATAAAGAAAAGAAAAGGAAGAAAGAAAGAAGCAAGGAGAAAATGGTAAAATCAATCCGACTGGGAATATGCCCAAATTGAAGCAAAAAGCAACCTGCGGGACTTCCAACCTAAGACAAGCTTGTTACTCGCAGGTTCCTCCGCCCTATACCCATCATTAAACAACCCCAACAACAACTTCGCCTGACAATGATTCGCGAAGCTTATCTTCATTGGCTGGAACCCTGGATCAGACTTCAACCACTCACCCCACGATCCACATCCACCACCCTTTTCTCGATACACTTGGCCCACTGACCCCACGATTCGTGGACCCAAGAACACCCGCTCCACCAACGCTCTTGCCCGCCCTTGCATCGGAAACCCCGCTTCCAACGAGTCATACACAGCCGAGTAGTGGTGCAAGATGTCCATGAACCGTCCCACAAACCCACCTTCAACTTCCGGTCCTTCTTCCTCCACCAGCGTCACCAGTTTCGGGTTTAAGCTCTTGGACCCGGTGAGAAATGAAGCCACCGATGTTGGTGATCGATGGTTAAAATGGGGAAGATGTAACATACAGTTGATGATGATAGCTTCTCCTCTTACTAGTTTTAAGGATGATGGCTTGAATGTTTCGTCAGAATCTAGTTTGCATTGGTGGAAGGAGAAAGGTTGGCCGATTGAAGCTGCGAAAGCGGTTAAACGACGGCCGGTTTCTTGGACGGTGGAGATGGATTTCCGGCCACTTCCGGGCCGTGAGAGGGCGGTGATGCGGAGGTGGGGGGTTGGTGGTCCGTCTTTACGGGAGATCAAAGCTTGCATTAGTGATGCCATTGGATCCCTTCCATGATATCAAATCGATTATGTGAACTCGTCGTTCATGAGTCACTGCTTCGATGATTGCTTGGTTGGCGGTGAAATGCCCGAACTTTACGTACGGTGACATATCTTGTAAGAGCTGGAATGCAGCTAGGACATCATCTCGATGGTGGTGGTGGAGGTGGTTGGTTTGTTTATAATGCAACCCTCCACCACCAGCACTGCCCCTGACGCCTTCTAAGCAAATTAAGTAAGGCGTCAGTGAAATGGGCAGTGAGTCTTTCCATATTAGTGCCTTCATTTGAAGACACTAAATCTTTGAGCCGAACCAGTATCACTCCCGCCAAATCATGGTTTTTGTTGCCGCTAGCCATCGCCTCTGCTGCGGCGATCAACAGATGGACCAGTCTTAGCTCCTTACAGTCATCTGAAAGAGCTGAAATTGGTGGCTCCATCATCATTGCATCAGATGATGCAAGATTCTGATCATCGTTAAAGTAGGAAACCGTCTTATCAGTTTCTTCATCCATTTCAGAGTCAAATAGGTCACCAAATTTTTCTTCAGGATGAATAGGAAGTGCATCCCAGTCCACCACCGGGAACCAACCACCCCAGTTACGACAATGATCATCTTCTGGGGTGGTCGTGCTGTTATTACTGCTAGCGGTGGTGGTTGTGAAATCGGAAAAATCAATTTCCGGCAGCTCGTCAACAGCCATAGCCATTTTCAGCCAACTGCTATAATATTGGTTTGGAGTGCAAAGCACTAATTGAGATTGTGTTAGCAAACACTTTGGTTTAACATCGGTTTTATAGAGGGTGAGGAATCTTTACATAACTAAAATATGTGAATTAAATATGTCATGACAAACAAATAAGTATTTAAAACACAAAAAAATAATAAGCGTAAGCTAATTATAATTTATGTAACCTAAAATTATAGACAAGTTGCACAAATTTCAAGTCAAAATTTATTTTAATCAATGTATTTTGAAGTTCAGTTTTAAGTGTTAATAATATTATTACAGAATTAAAACCAAACACGGAACCAACTACCAAATATTAGTACTATAACGTTTAACATATGACAATCATTACTTGATTGTAAAAGTTCCTTAAAGATTGATTTTTTGGTAAATTATATTTTACGTCTTTTAAATTTGATAAAATCGCAGCCGTTGTTCTCTAACCAATAAAATTGCACTAGATGTCCTTTATGTTACAGTTTCTCATCACGTAGTGCTCTTTTATTCTAACTCAGTAGATTGTTATGTTAATACTTAACATGTGTCACTCACATGAGGTATGATGCCATTTTCTATAATTATAATATATATATATATATATATATATATATATATTTATTTAAATGAGTTTCACGGGTAATTTTTATATTTTTTTTTGTTTTAGTTAATAAGTGAAAATACCATTATGCCCTCATGTGAGTGACACGTGTTAAAAGTAAACAAAAAACAATGAGTTTGGCAAAAGTACACGGCATGATAAGAAACTGTAACATAAACGATATCCAGTCTAACTTTGTTAGTTAAAAGACAACGCCTGCAATGTTGATCATACTTAAAGGACGTAAAATGCAATTTACCCTTGATTTTTTATATATTTTGGCTTGATGAAAAACATTAAATCGGTGGCGCGATAAGAGAGGGTTATTTAGTATCATTGTTTTTATAAGCGGACTAATTATAAACCGATCATCTTATTTGTTTTACTGATTGGGCCAGTTTCTAAACGTAGATAACTCCGTAATTATTTTATAACTGAAACAACATTATATTTTGGTTTTGATTTCTACTATTAACAAAATGTGAAGTCGAAACAAAATATAAAGGCTAATATAGCATGTAAATTAGTAATTGTGATCTTGAAAGGAAAAAAAGCTTCTTTTTGAAACTTCGGTCCAATCACCGATACAGTTTTGTCCATGGAATTATAGTCTAGTGGTATTTTAGAGTGTGATAAGGCTTAGAAACCATTAGGTCCTATGTTCGATTCCCACAAGGGAAGATTTTTCCAGTTTTATTGGGTTTCTTCTGAATTGTTGTATAGATATAGCCTAGTGGAGATGGATATAAACAAGTAATTCCATTGGCGATACGATAATACTCCAGTGGTCCGTTAGTGATCTAAATTTTCGTTAAAAAAAACTTATCAACATATCTGACCTACTAAAATTTCGATGGTTCAAATTATTTAATAGAACCCTTTGTGTAAACGGCTCAGAGTCCGATTTCAAGTGTTAAGAAGTGATAAGAGATTTTGACGTGACATAATTTGATACATAATGGTGGATGTTTTAGCAAACGCAAGCTAAACTTTTTATATTGTTGAAGGCAGAGAATAAATCTGGTTTTTAGAAATTATGTGAATTTTAACAAGAGAAAACGTTATATATTATAACATAATTATGTTATTAAATACAAATTAGAAAATAAAAACCATCACATATATTAATAAATACAAATTAAAAAAATAACCATCACAATAAATACATATTAGAAAAATAACCATCACAAACCGATCGATATAACGTATTCTTATATCTAAATTACTTCAAATTGTTGTATATATTCAATCTTTGTACACTAATAAAATGACTTTCTTAGAGCTACATCTCATTTTTTTATCTTATATTATTTTAAAATCACTCTCATTTTCAATTAAATAATATTTTTTAATACCTTTATATTACATTTTTCTCTCTTTTCTACTCATGACCACTTTTAAAATATATTAAAAAATATAAGAGTTGAATAATGTCCTCTTAAATTTATAGATAAATATTAACATTTTCTTTCTCATTTACTCACAATCACCTAAAACCACTTTTTATAAAATAAAAGAACTTTCTCACATAATTTGAGGGGTTGGATATGAAAACTTATTTTACATGTTACCCCTTGATTACTTAAAAGGAAAATATTTATTTTTTATGAGCAATTCAGCATCACTTGTATACAAAAGTATTACTTTAGCAACAACTAACCAAAGGTATCTAACAATATTATATTAGGAAAAATAAATGACTGGATGATTCCCATAAACAAGGCAATTAAGTAGCAATCATAGCGTACTTCATCTTATAACCAAGTCATTGAAACTAATTATTAGTATATTTAAAATTTGAATATCATACAAATTGTATTAACTTTATATCTTTAACTTGTTCATACCATTTAAATGAATAAAAGGCTTAGTAATTTTGTGTCATACAAGTACTTACAAATTGTATTAACTTTACATCTTTAACTTGTTCATATCATTTAAATGAATTAAAGGCTTAATAACTTACAAGTATCCGGCAGATAAAATTTTCAAAGCCATTGTTTTACAGGCTTTCAAATGAATCAATCATAGGGCCAACTGCCAAGAATGTTGTGGTTGTTTGGTATTGAAGAATCAAATCTTAGCAAGAAGTGTCTGAGACCATTCCAGAGACTATAATCTTTGACACACATCAACTCCTACAAAACAGTAAAACCGTTAGGCTCGCCACAAGATGAGATTTCTCGTTGTGACCATCCTCGACGTGAGAATAAGTATTCGCTTTAGAAGATTAGGGTTTATTTAAGTGTAGAAAGAGAGAATGGTCATACCTGAGAGGTGTAAATCCTTCTATTTACAGGGGACTTGGTTAGACGTCGCTTCTCTCCATATATGATGGTCCCCATAATCGTAACGGTTTTGATGACACTTGTCTCATTGGCAGAGAACATTCCATGTGATGATGTACATGGCCGTGCTGGCAGCATCTTTATTCTGATTGGTGGAAGAAGCATATGCATTCAATGTGTGCATGGGCATTGGATCGGCTCTACTCGAGTCCACCATAAGATAGAATAATATGACATTGTATCGAATCCTTTATTGTCACATGTCTTTGGTGTGAGGTTTGACGATGCAATTTGGTACATTCCTCTATAGGCATAAGTGGCGGTTAACCCTTTCGTTGGGGTGTTTAAAAAATAATCTGTTATGATGATGTGGGTTGGCTTTGGTGCTTCTTTGTGTGTTATCTTCGGCCTTAATTGGATTATATTCGAGTTTTTTTTGCTAGTTTCCTGCTAGTTCTTTTATGTAATATTTATCATTATTTCCGTTTAGAAAAAATAAATCTAGACAATGTGGGGTTGATGCAATCCAGAGACAAAAAACATAAGGTTTTATAAATTAGGAAATGGTCACAACCACATAAGACTTGTACCGTAAAAATCATAACTAGTGGCAACTAAGAACTTTGTTAACATGGTGGCGTTTTATAAACTGGTGTAGAAGTTCTAAAATATGTAAAATGTTACCACCAATACGAATATTAAGATAAAAATAGATGTCATCATTATCACTCTGTAAATTTCATTAATAGCAAAGCTAAGGTAAGGTCTAAAAAAAGTAAGATGTAGACAGTTTTACCTCTAACTCGTAGAAATAAAAAGTTGTTTTTAGTAAGACCCCAACTTAAGATGAAAATGAATAAATGTTAGTTAACCGTAATATACCGTATTGGCAAGCAAAGGGTTTATGGAACACAAGAAAAAAAAATACAAAATCATAAGACTATATCTATATTGCTATTTATTCAAAGAAAACTTTAACTCAATTATACTGACTAAAACCGAATTAAAGGCAAAAACTATAAGTAAATTGAGAAAATTTATATAAAAAAACAGTGCAGCAAATCCACTCCTTACCTAATATGACCAACTCAAAACGAAATTGCAATTTATGTAATGCGAGTAAAAAATTGATTTCATCAGCTTCATTGTTTGATACTTAATTCCAAAATTAACTAACACGAATTGGGTTATATTCGAGTTTTTTGAATGATGCTCAAAACAAGTTCAGGAATTGATGGAACAAGTTGAGAGCAAAGGCCTCTGTTCTTTCTTTATCAGTCGCTAATAAACCCTTCTGGGTTTCTAGGTTTGCTTTCATGTTGTCTTCTGGTATATTTGGATCGTGCAATTGACAGTTTTTTTGTTTTTGTTTTTACTTTGGTTTCACAGATGATGCTTTTAGCTTCGATGATGACGAGTGTTGTCTCATCTGAGAACTCCTATGCATGCATTGATCGTTGACATTATGTGGCGTATTCTTTATTCGGCCTTCATTTGGTTTGTTGATGATGTTGACGAGGTGAGTCACCTTTTAAGGTTTGGGAGCTTCGATGAGGATGAGTGTTCTCTCATCCGATAACTCCTTTGCATGCATTGATTGTTGACATTTTGTGGGTTACTCTTTTTTAGCCTTCATTTGGTTTGTTGATGTTGATGACGATGAGTCGCCTGTTGTTGTTGGGGCTTTTGTGATGGTAATATTGTTTATTCCTTTTGTTGTTGTAGAAATATATTGGTTTGATGATGATACTATTGTGGTTTGAGAATTTTGTTACGATCATACTATTTGTTTGTTTTTATCATTGTGGTTTGTTTAGTTTGATCCTGATGATAATGGGCCAAAATTTTCGTTTAGGGCTTTTGTGGTCTTGGTGTTGTTTATTCGATTATACTGTTTTCGTTAGGGGCTTTATTTACGATCATGTTGTTTGTCTAATTTTGTTATTGTGGTGTGTTTAGTTTGATGATGATGATGATAATGGGTGAGTTGTTTTGGTTTGGGTCTTTTGTGGTAGTGGTACTTTTTGTTTGATTAGTGGTACTATTTGTTCCATTTTGTTGTTATGATGTTTGATGATGGGTTGTCATTTTGGGTCTCTTTGAAGATGACTACGACTTCATCGGAGACACCCATTTTGTTGGAACTTTTGGAGGCCGTTGGTACTTGATAAACCATAGTTTGAGCTGATACTGTAATAGTTAAAAAAACAAGAGGGTCAAAAGTGTCATTTTGTGAAACATCTATGTACGCGGCGTAATTAATTGCCCAACGTATTTAATAAATACGTTGGGTGATCAGTCTGTATAAATACCTTGTTCAATGAAGTTATGTCCAAGTTTCTAGGATAGATTTTGGTGATTTTCTTGTGTTGTGATTTTTGCTATTGTGCTCTCGTCCGAATATCCAGGTGCTGTTATTGATTACATATTATTGGGATTTCATATACAACACTAGTTGTTTGATCCAAACAAGATTCTTCATCTTCTTTGCTTGGTTTTTCTTAGTATTTGCACATTCAAACAACTAATCCATAGTTGTTTGGGTGAAAACAATCAACCACTGTGATCCGAATATGTTTTTGGGACTCACAATTTGGTATCAGAGCCTTTGTGCTCTTGATTGTTTGAGTTTTTGTTAAGATTTGTCAAGTTTTGAAGGTTTTACAAAAGTTCTCAAAGTTTCATGGTTTTTCAAATTCTTGGGATTAAAATGGCTTGATCTGGTGCGTTTAATCTTTGGGTTGTTGTTAATCAGTAGTTTGGTACACATTTTGGTCATTTAGCTGCAAAGAAACATGAATTTTGGGTCGTTTTTGGGTGATTAGAGGGTTTTTGTTCGTACTAAAACCCTTCTGGGCGTATTTAATGTTGAAGCTAGCGTAGATATATTTGAAGTTGGCGTATTTATTTTAAATCTAGCGTATTTTACTTGAATTTAGCGTAGTTAACAACTACGCTGGTTCTTAAATCAGCGGAGTTATAAAATTGGCAGCGTAATTGTCCAGAGGATTTACTCGAAGGCGACTTCGAAATCAGTGATACTAATCCTCAGCGATTTTATCATGGTGTTCAGCAAAATTAACTAAACCTTTGCTTGTTTTCAAATATCCAGCGGATTTAGCTTTTTGCAGGACAAAATCGCTGATCCCATCAGCGTAATTGTTTCCAAGTGCAGCGTAATTAATCTCTGGTCCAACGTATTTACCTTCTAGCGAGCGTAATTGTTCTCTGATTCAGTAAATCTCAGCGTAATTGATCATCTTTCATCCATCATGTCCCTCAATCAACTCAATCCGATTGCTCAAGACGAACTAGAAACTGGAACCGCTACAAGGCCACCAAAGTTGAAAGGCTCGGAAGATTTCAGCAGCTAGAAAAACAGGATCAAGTCTTTTTTTGAGTATACCGATTATACTCAATGATGTCAGTCACTGTGGGCCCGCATGTTCCCATGATAATACGTGACGACATTCGTACTATCAATGAAGATCCTTCAACATTCACAGATGAAGATAGGACACTCATTCAACGTGACAGGAGGGCTCACGCTGCTCTCACTATGGCTCTGTCAAAGGATGATAACAATCTGTTTGAAGAATACACCTCGGCACATGAACTGTGGTTGGCTCTAATCGATCATTATGAAGGCAATGAGGAACTCAGGGAGAACAAACGAGACATGGTGCAGAAAGAATATGATATGTTTAGAAGTATTCATGGAGAAAGCTTGTCCGACCACATAAGCAGATTTCTGGGGGTGTTGCCAAGATGAAGAAGGTGGGAAACCCAGTTGCAAATTATGCATCGATCAAGAAGCTGCTAGATTCTCTACCAAAAGAATGGAGTCTTCAATTCATGATGATTAAGAGAACTTTCCTCACCAGCACAACTCCAGTTACTCTCTCAGAATTGATTAACACTTTAAAAGCCTTTGAAATGGACATCGTGAAACGAGAGATGAATCAAACTGGATATTCTCAGAAGACGTCTCAGCAAGCTGCTGCAACCTCGGTCCCCAAGAATATGGCATTTCTTGCTCATGTCACCTCATGTGGATCAAATCCCCAAAGTGCTGTCGAATCCTATTCAAATGCTTCCGCAAACTCTGTGAAGGCATCATCATCTTCTGAGAAGACCACCGTGGCCAGCGGCACTCAAGCACTTAAAATTTCCACAGAACATGTAGCTCTTTTTAATACTTTCTTAAGTAGCTATGAGGCGCTTATGCCAGGAGAGTTGAAGAGAGAATTCCTAACAGCAGAGGACAAGTATCAAGTAGATCCAGACGACATAGAGGAGATGGATCTGACGTGGCAGATGGCAATGATCACTCTACGGTTGAAGAATTCCAAGATAAAACAGGAAAGAGGTTAGCTCTTGGAAAAGCTGGATTTGACAAATCCAAGCTTAGATGTTAAACTGCAAAGACTTGGGCCACTTCAAAAGAGAGTGTCCGTTGCTGAAGAACGAGAATACCGAAATCAACCAGACAAGGAGGCCGATTGCCATTGAAGGAAATAATAATGCTGCTGAATATAATCATAAGGCTTTAGTGGTGGAAGATTATGATTGGTCGGAGGAGATAGCTGAGGCAAAAGGTGAAGTAAACAAAGCCCTCATGGTAAACATTACCACTGTCTCTGCCACGTCTGCTTCAAATGGTGTTGAAAAACAAACCTCCAAGATTCCAAAAGATGACACTGGTTTGAAAAGCATCATCTCTCCTGCCTCAGAGAAGAGACAACAGAAAGCTGAAATGAATGAGTCGAAGCCTGCTGTTCAAGAAGTCATCAGTACCAGCAAGAATGCAGCGGTTGGAACATCCTCTACCGCCATGAAATCAGCAAGCCGAAGTTCCAGCCGTAGACCCTGATGCTCGGAAACAAGATTTAAGAAAATCAAGCACGCAACGGTCTAGGGGGGATATTGTTGGAACTTTTGGAGACCATTGGTACTTGATAAACCATAGTTTGAGCTGATACTGTAATAGTTAGAAAAATAAGAGGGTCAAAAGTGTCATTTTGTGAAACATCTATGTACGCGGCGTAATTAATTGCCCAGCGTATTTAATAAATACGCTGGTGATCAGTCTGTATAAATACCTTGTTCAATGAAGTTATCTCCAAGTTTCTTGGACAGATTTTGGTGATCTTCTTGTGTTGTGATTGTTGCTATTGTGCTCTCATCCGAATATCCAAGTGTTGTTATTGATTACATGTTATTGAGATTTCATATACAACACTAGTTGTTTGATCCAAACAAGATTCTTCATCTTCTTTGCTTGGTTTTTCTTAGTATTTGCACATTTAAACAACTAATCCATAGTTGTTTGGGTGAAAACAATCAACCACTGTGATCCGAATATGTTTTTGGGACTCACACAATTGCTTGATGAAGATGATGATATGCTCATCCGAGACTTTTTACCATTTCATGTCTATATTAGCTATGATGTTGTTTTGTCATTTAGCGTGGCAACCTTGGTTGTAGCCGTGGCTGAAATCTGAGCCACAACCCGACTATATTGGCTAGGATGTTGTTTGGTCATTGGGCGCCACAACCTTGGTTGCGGTACAAAAATCTGAGTCACAAACCTTTCATTCATATTGGTTTTTTCTGTGTACTTGGGGTTGTGATTGTGATGTTTACTATTATGAGCCTACCGTGTTGTAATATCTTATTGTTTTGTTGTATAGTGGATGAGTATTTAAGTGTCGCTTGGTTTGTTGTAGGCATTGGCTTCCACATTATATATATACTAGTTTACATGGGTTGTATAAAGGAAATACTTCTTATAAATGTATTGATTAATAATTTATATATAGATGCAGATGCTACCATCTTCAATGTTTCTATGTGTATACTGATATTCACCAAATGCAACATATAAATTATATCATATATGGTATAAAATCAACTCTTTTATGTACTAATGTTGGAAAAGTGTGTTTCTTTGTATACTTTTGATTTTCAGGATTAAAAGAGCTTAAATGTACAAAAGGAAGAAATTAAAGCAAAAAAACCAACATGAATACAAAAGAAGAGAAGTTGATGCATCATACCAACCCTCCAAGCTTCACCTAAGACCAAAAACAACAAACCAGAAGACAAGCACAGGGCCATGCCACCAACGCATGGGGCATGCCCCACTCCAGATTCCATGAAGAAAAAGAAAACAGAAGGAGACAAGAGACACGGGGCATGGACACGGGTCGTGGTCAACTCCCAGATATGCAAAATCTTGGATAGTACAACAAGTACAAAGGCCACAGGGATCGTGTCGTTGACACACGAGGCCGTGTGAGCATACAGACTAACACAACTCATTAAATGAAGACATAGAAGAAGGATGCATGAGGCTGTATAAACTGTTTGTTTCCAGCTATAAAGGGTGTTTGTTTCAATTGCAATCCATCCCTTAGCAAGCCACTTCTCTCACACCTGACACTCCTTGGCAGCCCTCTCTCTCACCATTCCAACTCCATCATCCATCACAAACGTTAGAGTTTAGAGTGTGTAGTAGTCTCGGGATTGAAGATTGATCAAAAGAGCCTTTTCAAACTATGGCCATGCTTGGCTAATCTCTTACATCACTTGGTAAAGACAAGTCATTTATGTATTACTTTTGATTTCCAAGCTTTGGTTAACTTTTTAATTGGGTTTGTATTAATGACTTTAATATCTAGTTTTTTATATTAAAAGTGAACTTTATTCTATCATATATTCATGTTTTGTTGATTCACTCATTTGTGTCTTTACTGCCTAAAAGAAGGTTAGATGGGTGGTTTGGGTAAAGTTCTTGCCTCGCTTAGTATATAGCTTCTGCGAGGACTTGATTCAAGCTTATTAGGACTTCCTTTGAGGCAGATAACATCAAATCAGGGAAAGTAAGAACGGCTTGAATCCCTTATAAATAAACTACTATTAAAACTTTAAACCGGTCTTGCGGGACTGTATCCTTGCTGACACAGACATATGTGACCAAGGGTAGTGTTGCCTCCAAATGAGGGACATGCTATATTTGGCTTTAATAACTTACTTAATTATCTTTTAATATTCCGGCCTTGCAGGACTGCATCCCTTCTGACCCAGACCAATATGGCCGAGGGTAGCGTTGCCTCCAAAAGAGGGACATGCCACTATAACCAAGATAATCTCTTAAAAACCCAAAGTGCGAAAATCATCTGAGGATACGTAAAAGATGAATCGGAACCAAGTGATTCTATCTTGTCTATTTTTTTCTTTTATTATTTTAGTTTCTTTCATCATTTTTAATTGCTAAAAATCTTTTCTCAAAATTTGGTTTGATTTGACGT
The DNA here is from genome assembly GCA_947069175.1 of Scalesia atractyloides. Classification (NCBI taxonomy): domain Eukaryota; kingdom Viridiplantae; phylum Streptophyta; class Magnoliopsida; order Asterales; family Asteraceae; genus Scalesia; species Scalesia atractyloides. The sequence continues at coordinate 40,900,074 of CAMTDV010000023.1, read as the reverse complement.
TGACGATATTCCGTTATTAAAAGCTCTTGTGTCCTTGGACGACCTCGGTATCTCACCATCACTATACTATGCCAACGATAGGTGCACTTGCCCTAGTGTGTTGTAGAGAGTGATATTGTTATATCGTATTTTATAAATTTAAAGCTTGATAAACAAGTAAAAAGTACTTAAAAATATAAATAAAAATCATACACGCTCGCATCGCGTCATATACTATAGCCATTGTGTCTTAAAAGATATTAAAAACTCATAATTATTTAACCGTTTCACACTACCACATTGTAGTTTTTGAATCAAATCTCAATTTCAAAGTCAGCCGGTAGTGAAAGTCATGCTTCAACGTTAACATGTTTGGCTTGCCGCTTAGATTCACTATTTTTAGATGAACAAATACCCCATATTTTATTTTCTATTTACAACATTAGATATGAACTATCACAATGTTATAAAAGATAAATACACATTTGGATAGTTGGATGCATTAATGTACCTTTGTTACATTAATTAAAGATTTCAAATCAGTTAAAATGGTTAGAACTTCTCAAGGGACTGATGTACCAAGTGCCGCGATGATTCTCTTAAGACTTTAAGCACCATTGTTTCTAGTGCTCAGTCCTACAAAGTCCAATCCCTTAAGCACCATTGTTTCTAGCTGATAAAGCATCATTAGGCACCAAAAAGCAGCCCATCATTTCAAAGCTCTATAGTCTATACTACATGTGTGGAAATTTTCGACATAACATGAAAATAATCAATTTTTGGGTTGTCATTTAATATTTTTAATAATAATAATCAGTTTTGTGACCAGGTTCATATCTTTTATAACATTGTAACAACGTAATAATTAAGCCCCAAATTAAATATAAAATAAAAGATTAATTGAGACAAAAAGTAAACCAAATTATAATATTTTTCTTTGCAACATGGGAGTCCATTTCTTCCTTTTTCTACACATGAACTTTCACATTAGCAAGTTACACTTCTCAACCAAAATTTCTCATTTCAATAAAAAGTAAGTTCTATTTTATGTAGAAAGTAGAGAGAGCATACAACGTCGATTCCTCTAAATAAATTGAACAAACCTAAAACCCTCAAATCAATTTTGAGGTGTTTGACTTGTTTCTTTCACCCTGAAGCGCCTCAAATCAAATCTATAATTGAAAAAAAATCAAAGAGAAATAAAATCAGTGAATCGTTATAATAAAATCAAATTGTAATTCCTCGTATCATCATCATTTTCACCAATGAGGAAAAACATCTAAATTCTAGCTTCGTTCTTCCTCTGAATTAACATAAAAAGCCCTAAAAACGTATAATAAATGCATGAATCACAAATATAATTAAACCTTGAATGAAAAGAACGAGCAATTGGTGCTAATAAATTATAAAAACAAAGACAATTCTTAAACTTTGAAAAGTTGCATCAAGAACATAGATCTAATGAAATAAGCACAAAACAAACATGAATTATTCAAAACAAAATCGAAATCGTAGAAAGCAAGAGATGAAAGTGGTCGCAAGAGTACATCGATACTGGAAATCGAAGAAAGATAGGGTTTGTGATTTGTAATCACAATAAAAAAGAAAACGATTTAGATAAAAGGAAAGTCCAATTTCTTTAATTTTCGTCATTCAAAAAGGAAACAATTTAGAAAAAAAAAAAGGAAAGTCCAATTTCTTTAATTTCCAGTTTAATTACAAGAGGAGAAAAGAAGCTTGAGTTTTCCCTCCTAAATGCAATTAAGGTGGCATAAGAAGATGCCAAGTGGCATATAGTTTGTTTGCTTTATATATAGGATAAATATGTGTGTATGTTAATTTGTAAGTGATTGTTGCAATGTTGTGTTGTACATGCTGCATATTTGGTTAGAATTTGTGGTATTGAGGTGTTCTTATATATACACATACGTATATGTTGATTTGTAAGTATTTGTGGGATTTCGTCGTTGTACATATTGTTGTTTGGTTTCTTTGTGCCAAAAAATCTGACAACTGGCAAATAACTGGAAATTTCGTACAATATAATCACTAATTTCATATTATAATCTCATGCATGATTATCGTAATTTAAATTCAAAACTGAGTCGTACATTATTAGGGCAAGTAAATCTGATCATAACATATACTGGTTTCCGTTACAACGAAAAACAGACCAAAACAATGCCCTAAAAGTGTTGGTAGAAAGTGCGGAATGCACTAAATGCGGTGACACTAAGCGTGTCGGAAAACCCGCTGAAACGAATCCGAACAAGAAAGGACGGCATGTTAATGCCATACCTGAGTCCATATACAAATGAAAATACATATTTGAGAACAACTATTACAATAATACATAACTTTCCGGTATAACGCTAAATTGCAAAATTGTTCCGTTTTGCGATTTGTCTGTGATGAGAATAGCAAAAATGCGCAAACACATCGTTTCCGGTCATTCGGCAAAAAGTGCACAATTCGACCGGAAAGCGGCCGATCGTCGAAACGACGAATATTTTAGTGGCCGATAGCCTCATCCGAGCATCTAGTCATCTAGTGAACTAGTTAAGCATTATTTGGAACACGGAATCCATTTAACTAACATGAGGCCACAGAAACACAACTTTCGGAAAAGTTCGACGGTGGATCATAAAAGTGCCAATATCGATCGAATGGTCGAACGAAGACATATCGGCAACCCTAATTCATCATGTATTCATCTAGCGAACTAGTTGTGAGTATTTTTGGACCGAAAATGCACTAATTTGACACCATATTAGGTATGGTAATCGAAATCAAACGCTTCCGGTAATAAATATATAGTTTCGTTTATTAGCGAATACTTCGACGATGAACGATCTAGCGACACATCCATCATCCGAAACTTATTTTGGAGGATCATATGGATTAAATGCCATGTAATTACACCCTAAGCACAAGTATATGCTTAAGATGCTAGAAGATTAACCCTAATCACTATACTTAACTTAATTACCAAAATATCTCATAATATAACATGTGGTAAAAATGAAACTTACACTTTACCCCTCCCCTCATTTTGACGGTCACAAGTGGGCCCCATATCCACTTGTTTTTGTTGAAAATCAAAGCCTAAGAGGTTGGTGTTTAGGTGTTGATGGACATGATAAATGATGGAAAGATATGTGAAATCATAAACTAAATCTCATCATTTTCTTCTTCATAAGTTGCAACCTTTTCCCTTGTTCTTTCTTCCCCACCCCACGGCTACCATACATCCTCCATATCACCACCATTAAGCCACCTTAGAACACCACTTTAAACACACTTTAAAGCTTGATCAAGACCTCTAAAGAGCTTGCATGGATGGAGTTCATTAGGGTCTTCTAAGGAGGTTATTTTCTTCCATAATCTTCAAGAATCTTGTGCATCCATTGTGAGCTAATCTCCTCATAATCTAACTTATTTTCATGCTTAGATTATTAGTGTACAAGTTGATCATCTTGGAAATCAAGAAAAGATACATCAAAAACCCTAAAATACAACATAATATTAACAATAAATATTGATTATTTTGTGTTGATTACATGCTTATATGATTGTTAGAATGTATATTGAAGTTGTTTATGTTGATATATGAGATAAAAGTAAGATGATCTTGTATGATTTAGTATAAAAATAAGGATTAAACATGATAAGGTTTAAATCTAACCAAGATCATCACTTACATCATCCATATAAAATACTACAACTTAAATATAATTTTTATACAAAAGAATGATTTTTATAAGAAATAAACATATTATTTAAGTTATAATCACATCAAAAATATGTAGTAATCAAAGAGTTACATGCATGAACTTATTTACATAACCTACTAAAGTATTGTTTTGAAAAGAATAATAAACACTAAAAACCCTCTTGATTTACTAGTGTTTTTAACAACAAAAGTCATGGATGATGATATGTAAATTATGCTAAATAAATATTAGATGATTTGTTGATGATGATTATGAGTTTAAACAGGTTTTAAATACGTTTTTAAAACGTGGAAAACGCCATAGTTTAGGGGAAAACTATGGCAAAATTTTCTAAAAATCTTATCGCGATTAAAGCATGATTAGTGGGGTGATTATGGACTAAATATAGAAAAAATCTTAAGATTTAATGCAGGTTAGTAAATACTAAGTGTTTAAATAAAGTCACAAAAAATATATATATATTATATATATTATTATATATAAGAAAAATAATTACTTTTACAAATATATATATGTTCATGTAAGAAAAATAATACAAAGTGTTGTATGTATAATTGTGCTAATAAATAATATGTATACATGTGTGTATTGTATATGTATGTATTAGAAAATTAGGTATTCACAATTAAAAATACCCGCCATATACAAATACAAACACTTGAAATAACATATCAAGTATTGGTAACATGACAAATATATTTCGTTAAGCGTCGAAACAACAAATCGGACAATTAAAACAAATGCGAACAATATATATTCGATACATATCAACGATTTATATCATATGTAATAAAACACGTCAACGACAACGTTAAGTATATCGAATGAAAAAATCGGAAAGTAAATATATAAAAGTAAAAAATTATAAGTAAACATATATAAAAAATGGTACTTTACTTTGGGCTAGGCCCAAAATTGTGAAAATAATGTGTTAAGGGCCCAAATTCCATAATGTTATGGAGGTGGCCCAAAAATTAATAAAGGCCCAAAACTATACAAAAATACATGGGCTAGGCCCAAGAATACAAAAAACATGGGCTAGGCCCAAAGACAAAAGACATGGGCTAGGCCCGAGTACAAAAAGACATGGGCTAGGCCCAATGACAAAAAGACATGGGCTAGGCCCAATGACAAAAAGACATGTTGGCTGAGGGCCCAAAGACAAAATTACATGGGCTAGGCCCGGTGACAAGAAAACATGGGCTAGGAGGCCCAATGACATGTGAAGGGCAAGGCCCAGTTCACACATTGTTTAAAAACAATAATATATATATTTTAAGAAATATATATAAAATATTCATCGAACAAACAAACTACAATACTATAATAACATTCTAAGTTGTTCAATCATAACAAGTAAATAAATAACAGGATTCAAGATGAACAACGTGTACAAGGTCCATTGAGACCTAGGTGTCTAATGAAACCAATACGCATGTAGGTTACCTACGTTGCAGACACCGAGAGTTAGACTGTATGACTTAAAAGGAACGCAAAAACTGTGAGTTCATGTACCTCCTTTCACTTATTTTAAGTTTTGTTTTAAACTATCGATGGGAAATACATGTCATGTCAAAACAGTATGTTAGCTATGACTTAGCAGATAACAGATCACTGTGCATAAGTAGGAAAGAACAGTAGTAACCATTAATCACTTAGTGACCAAGGTGCAAAAGAGGTAGATCTATTGAGTTTGAGACCAGCTCCACTCCTAGTTGGTATACCCATTAGAGTGCTTTTGTAATCCCAACATGTCAAAGAAGTCTCGGTTTGGTTACTTACTTATGGCACTAGTATGTCAGGGTGCTCGCGACACACTGATAGATCCTAAATTAACTCATTGATGCTAATAACATACTTGGATTTCAATACAGGTTTTCAAAGATGACATTTGGATATGAAACAATAAACTACATGAACTCGCCAACTTTATGTTGACTTTTTAAAATTACATGTGTTTCAGGACCCAGGACTTGAGCTAGTGATGAGGTCCGGGTTTGGGAACTGCCAAGACAACGATGTATTATCTTTTGGAGAGTTTGCCTTTTATATCCCAACTTCGTTTGGGTATATAGAGGTCAAAGCCTCAGCATGAAATTATGATGAAAACACTATCCTATTTTGGAAAATGTCTTTTAAACTATGTTTGTACGGGTGATCTGAAACTAATAACAATATGACTTTACTTTTGATGATTGTAAATATGAAACGAAACTTATGAATGGCATGTATCGTTGTTTTATAATGTTTACTATATTGGATGCAATGATTACCTAATAGTCACACACTTGCGCTTCCGCTACGACCAGGGTGTGACACAAAAGTTGTTCTACTTTCTTTGTAGGATTGGGTTGTTGTGCATGTTAGTATTTGGTTGCTTTGTGTCTAAGGTTGTTGTACTTTTAGGCTTTTGTACTCTAGAGCTTGCATTTGTGGATGCTAGATAATTGATGATTATTGTACATGTATAAAGGCTATATGAGGTGATTTCTAAGGCGCGACAACTAAGACGGCTAGAATTAAGTAGCCGATTGTAACTAGGTCTCTCACATTACGACTAATGTTCAGTTTGCTTTTTTATGGTCTCTTTTTTGTATTCAGGTTTCAAAGGTGAAAGGCGATGATAAATGCGTCGTGGTTATGGCTTTTGGTGACTATGGCAGGCTAGAATTGGGTTCTAGTTGCACCGGGGTTTATGAGCCTCTTTATTGAATCCTTATAATTAACCGCACAGGTGTTTATGAGCCTCTTTATTGAATCCTTATAATTAACCACTTGAGTCCAAAATAAAAAGTTTAACGCCTTGAGTCCCTTATCATTCATTTTTTAACGTTTTGGGTCCTATGTTTTAGTGGTTTTAACCACTTGAGTCCAAAATCAAAAGTACAAGTGTAAAAAGTTGGACTCAAAATCTTATAAAATGAGTGGTTAGGGACTCAGGCGTTAAACTTTTTGATTTTGAACTCAAGTGGTTAAAACCACTAAAACACGGGAACTCAAAAAGTAATTTACTCATATTGTTATTTTGTTATCTAAATTTGTTTTTTTTTGTTATAGGATGTCGACTTCTAACGAGAATTTTGAGGTTTTTGCAAGACTACAAAAGATACTAGAGGCTGTTGTGAAATCTGATTGTTGTATCACTACAGGCTAAACGAGTTGATAGAAAGGGTTGGTGCCATTCGGAAGAAACATACATAGTTGCAGGTTCACATTGACGGTGATTCGCACGTATTATGAAATGCAAGTGTTGTGAAAAAATAGATTAGGGTTTAATGTGTTATGAAGTACAAATGTTGATTGTAAATTTTGTTTTATATTATGGTGCAATCACTATTAATCTACGGTTTTTTGTTAAGGTTTCGATTTATCTGTGGTGCGTTACGCACCTCGTTGCAATGTAGGGGACCACATTCTGTTGTGCCCCAAGCAAAAGCTAATGGACCTTTCTCCCCTTCGTTCACGCCTTATAAGTTATAAAAACCACCAAAAACACTTCTTGTTGCAAGAAACCCTTTCGGTTCCACAATGCTAGTCTTTGGAAAACTCTGCCTTATAAGTTATAGAAACCACCAACAACACTTCTTGGTGCAACAAATCGTTTGGAACACCGCGCTAGTCTTTGAAAAACTCTCCCTTATAATTTATAAAAACCACCAACAACACTTCTTGGTGCAAGAAACCATTCGGTTCCATGCGCTAGTCTTTGAAAAACTCGTCAGGTTTTGCTTCTTTATTATTATTTTTTTAAAAGGTTATTTTATAGAATTTTGCTAATATTGGAACTTTTTGGTTTTATTAAACAAGCCGTGGTGTTTTTACTAGGACGGTTGGTACTCAACATATGCCTCGCTATTTGACGTCATGCGCAAGGAATCTGAAACCTAATTGGTAGATCCCTCGAATGTGCTTTCCTAACTTCCTTTTAAATTTGTGTTGACCCAATAATCCCAACATATTCACACTTCATTTTCATAATTTTAAATTATTCTTTTCAAAATTCAAACACCATAATTGTTCTTTATTTAGAAAAGCCGGTAACGTTTTGTTATATTTCATCTTTAATTATGAAAACATCAGAGTAAATTAAATGTTATATATATTGCATTGTCAGTTTGTCACACATCACTTTAGATTTTAAAACCAAGGTCTACAAAGCTACCTGAATCTACAACCATTGTACAAGCCATAATAGAAGGGTGAGGTTTTGAGAAGTTGATTAAAAGATAAGAGTATATTGTTTTACCTGACAAGAGTAGATTTTGTGTCATACATTTCAAAACTCTTTAGTTAAGTGTGCTGACAGTTTGTAAAGTTCATGTGTGGTCGATCATCAATAACAAAACCAAGAACTAGTGGGAGGATAAAAATATAACAAAAACTAGAAAATAATGTGTGTGGTATATATATATGTATATGTACAATCTGGGGAAGGTTAACGTACAATAGCTTCTTAACGTGCGAAGTGTACCCGAGTAAATTACGCATGTAATAAAATTCAAACCTTAATCACGCGTAGGTTGACACAAAATCACACATGAACAAACACACAAAAATCACACATGCATTAACAAACACACAGCAATCACTCATACAGTAAACAAACACACATAAATCATGTACGCATGCAGTAAACCCTAATCACACACGATATTTTGTGGTCGCATACGCTTCTCACGTTGAGGGCTTTTGTACTTTAAATTTTTTTTATATAATATAATGTAGAATAATGTTTTTATAGATGATCAATTGAAAAAGGTATATTTAGATGTTTTGGGGGAACGGTTTTTAAAAAAAAGAACATTTAAACTATGTGTAGTGATTTACTAAAAAGTGAAAAATTCTATGTCATGTTCGCAGGTAATTAGGCTTTTTAACTAATTAACCTTCAACAGTATATAGTGGTTTAGTTGAAGAAAAAAAAATAAAGATGATGATGTGACTGGCTAAAAAAACCAAGTTTAACTCTCTCTTGTTAACCGGACAAAGACCTTCCTTGACGCCTCCGTAATGATGTTTGCGCCCAGTAAAATTAAGGTGTACACATACTGAGCGTTAAAGCCCATTACACTAAGTGTTTAATTCCCAGATAAGTAAACGGATGATTATATTTAGACATTCCCTAAGTAACAGAGATGTATACTCGTATTACCCAATATAAAACAGAGATGTCTGCTGTTACTACGTCAGAACTTTTCAGGTGCAAAAAAATATGTAGTAAGAATAATACAAATAATGATGACTAATTAATTTATCAGATAATTACAAGCTTATGCTGGTGTCATCATCCAATAAACATATTATTATATTTGGATAATATTCTAGTCTTATGTCTTAATCAACTATGTTTATAATATAGCTTAGTATTAACTTATTAGGCTCTTCTGATCATTAAAATTAATGCAGTGAAGAGTGTTTATCTGTATTTAAAACAAAAGGTTTGTTTTTTTACATTGATAACTAAATTTATGGTGTAAATGACTCGAATCGTTTGTGAACTATTGAAATTGTAATTGTTAAAAAATTGAAGCGACTTGAGTTTAAGTAGACGCTAATCGAGATCGGGGCTAAAATTTATACATCAAGCCGACCTGACTAGTGGAACACCCTTCCATATATAATATAAATTATATATATATATATATATATATATATATATATATATATATATATAAGGGTTATCTTGAGAACACTCATTTTTTAAGAACACTAGAAACAATTTTCATTCATAGATGATTCTAAATTAAGGACTAAGATTAGAGGGGTTTAAATGAGGTGGAAACTTAAACTAAAAGACTAAAGGGACATTATTGTCAAAACACAAAAACCCATCAAAATTATTCAATCCACCCATGTAACAAAATTTAAACCCTTCAATTTCAAAATCATAAAGAATCAAACTTCTGATTAGAAGAGAGGAATACGAAGAATCATCATCTTCCGATTAGGATTCGATTGAGATAATCTCACAATTATAACATTGCGATTTCACTCACCTGAAGAATCTAGAGTCAAGCTCTGAAATTATTGACTTTTTGCTCGTCTTCTTCAGGTACTGAATTTTGTTGTGATTTGGTCTAGTTGTTGGTTTAAAGTATGGTTATTTGGTTTTTGTTAGTTAAGTATGAAATTGTTAGGTTTGTTTGGACCTTGATGTGATTTTTACTTATGTATATGAAGAACAGGTAGAATTAGGGTTTCTATGATTGAATTTGAGTCTCAATTTGATGTGAATTTTAGTTATGTATATGGAGAATTGGTAGAATTAGTGTTTCTATGGCTGAATTTGAGTATGAAATTGTTAGGTTTGTTTGGACATTGATGCGTTTTAAGTTATGTATGTTGGGAAATTTAGTGGATTTTCAATCACGCTATCATATCATTATCTAACAGTATCACATAATTCATTATGTTATGAGAAGTAGATGGGTTCTTGATTGATTTGAGTTCATTGATGGAATTTTGTTATGTATATGGAGAATTGGTAGATTAGTGTTTTATGCTGAATTTGAGTATGAAAGTTAGGTTTGTTGGACATTGATGCATTAAGTTATGTATGTGGGAATTAGTAGATTTTCAATCAGCATCATATATTAGAACAGGTATAATAATTTATTAGTTAGCTGGTTTATTCTACTTTGTAACTTGATGTGGTAAAATTGTTAGTGTAGGTTTTTATCTAATCTTGTGTAGTTGGGAAAGGGTAGTAGACCATAAGAAGCAAAGCTGAGAAAGGACTAGAATGATTAATGTCATGTAGGCGTAAACGACAAGAATTGTGATTGATGTAAAGTTAGTTTAGCTGGTAAGCAATTTTGAACAAAGCTTCACAACAAAAGGTGGTGTTGATTTGATTTAAAGTAGTGTCTTATGTTGATGGTCAAATGAGGTTTTGGGATTACAAATTGTGTACTGTTTTTAAGTATATGTTACTGTTAATTTTTGTTTATTGATTAAAATGTTGTGAGTTTAATGCAATTGACGGTGCGATTAACTCAAGAATTGTGGTGGTATCACGTTTCAGAATCGATTTCATATATTTTTACACATCGTAAATCATAATGAAGGTTTACACATGTGTAAACCATAATCTTTCATAAACTAGCACGATACGAAGGTTACACATGTGTAAATATATACTTAAAAATAAACATAAATATAAAGGTTTACACATGTGTTAATCATATATATGAAGGTTTACACATGTATAAATCATAATACTTTAAAAAATAAGCAAAAATATGAAAGTTGACACATGTGTAAGTCATATTACTTTAAAAAAATAAGCATAAATATGAAGGTTTACACATGTGTAAATCATAATACTTTAAAAAATAAGCATAAATAAGAACGTTTACACATGGGTAAATTATATATATGAAGGTTTACACACGTAAGAATCGCATATATGAAGACTTGCACATGTATGAATCATAATACTTTTAAAAAAAATAAGCATAAATATAAAAGTTTACACATGTGTATTTTCCAAAAAAAATTGATGGTTTTGCTGGTTGTTTACAGTACGTCCGGCTGGTGAATTATTGGTTGGCTGAAATTTCTGGTTTGGACTATATGGGCTCATCTAGTTTGTATTATGATGATGACAATAATATTTATGGTGATGGGATGATTGGCTTGGGCTTAGTGAGGGTAGTTAGTTTTAATGGGTTGTTTACTAGATTGTGGATGACTTTTGGTAATGGATTGTTGGTAATGACCAATATCCCGTTTGATCCTGGTTTTTATGTTGATGATTTGGGACAGGGCAATAAAGAGGTTGCTGGTTTTTGTTGTTATGGTTGGTTTAGGGATGTGAAAATCAGGAGGGTTTGATGTTTATCGGTTATATTCTTTTTGTGTATGACTTTTTAGAGTTTGGGCAGGTTGAGGAATGAGGATGACGTGGTTTCTTGATCAAGTTCAAGGTTTTTAGAAAGCTCAAGATGGACTTTCGGATGTTATGCTTTAGATGTTGTTTTAATGTTTTGGTCGTGTTTGATTGTTTTTTCGATGTTCTAGGTTGTTTGAAACTTAATTTTATAGATTTATTTCTAGTTTAGCTCATGGTCCGGGACTTGTTAGGTTCCAATTGTTAGACCATAGCTAATGGTTTAGGGTTGGTGTCTTCCTTGGGGTATATCCCGGTAAACCCAACACTCGTATGTTGTAACTATTTTTTTGTTATCAATTAAAGTTACCGAGGTGTCGTCCTCTTTTACATAAGATACTATCTTGGTTTAGTTCATAGTTTACACATGTGTAAATGAGTTTCAAATTTGTAAAATAGAAACAATTAAGTGACACTTAACAAATTTACAAAGTGTAATACTATGCACATAGGTAAAATAATAATAAGTGACAATGAACAGTTTACACATGTGTAATAAAATACGTATATGTAAAATAGAAACAAATAAATGTCAATTAACACTTTATGTAACATTTGGGTTTCGAAATCTCGCCCTAATTTATCAATCAAAATGTATTTATGTATGTCGTTCGGTTATTTTTATTTTATTTTATTATTGTTTAAAATATTAGAATATTACATATATAAATAATAAATGTTTAAAATAATCATAATACAATAATAAATAATCAGTTAAATATTAAATAAATGTTTAATAGGCTTAATAAAAATAATAAAGAAAATAGGTTCCAAAAATGGTGAACCGGGAATCGACCCTGGGTTCCCCGGGTCAACACACATCACAAACACCACCATGCCACACACTCACATTGGTTAGGATTAGAAATCAATTAAATCTTATATTCAGAACTCGGTTCGATGGCACGCAGCTCTTCCAACACCGCTGGACTGTGTGTCTAACCCGGTTAAAACTTAGATTTTAATTACATATAACCCGTAACCCACTTCATCTTCTTCATTTAAATTATTTTACCCAGAATCATCTTCATTTGATTACATCATAAAACTGTGTTTGATTATAGGTTTAATCATGGTTAAGCAATGAATGAAAGGATAAATGGAGGGTTTACCGATGAGATGCGGATCCCGGTTTTCCGGCGACCTCTTCTGGCGATTTGCAGAGAAATTCCGGCGACTTGATTCGCTGAGCAGAGGGGTGTTGAGCAGAGGAAAAAATGCGATTAATGAAGAATGAATTGGGCGATTCTGGAGAGGGGAATTGTAATGGGTATTTATAGGCTGAACAGAGGTGGGTTGTTTTCGGTTCGATTGGATACAAGAACCGATTGATTCTATCTAATTAAGATGGATTGGCTCCGGTTTTGGAAAGTTTCTACGCGGATTGCCAGCCGGAATCGAGCAAGGTCTTGACATGTGGAAATTGGCGGGTTCGCTGATTTGAACCCGCCGGCATTCCTCCGAGTTCTGAATATAAGATTTAATTGATTTCTAATCCTAACCAATGTGAGTGTGTGGCATGGTGGTGTTTGTGATGTGTGTTGACCCGGGGAACCCAGGGTCGATTCCCGGTTCACCATTTTTGGAACCTATTTTCTTTATTATTTTTATTAAGCCTATTAAACATTTATTTAATATTTAACTGATTATTTATTATTGTATTATGATTATTTTAAACATTTATTATTTATATATGTAATATTCTAATATTTTAAACAATAATAAAATAAAATAAAAATAACCGAACGACATACATAAATACATTTTGATTGATAAATTAGGGCGAGATTTCGAAACCCAAATGTTACATAAAGTGTTAATTGACATTTATTTGTTTCTATTTTACATATACGTATTTTATTACACATGTGTAAACTGTTCATTGTCACTTATTATTATTTTACCTATGTTCGAGGCTAAAACTTAGATTAAATCTTATCTTACGGGTTAGACACGTAGCTCAGTTGGAAGAGCTGCGTGCACACGAGCGAGAGGTCACGAGTTCGAGCCTCACCACACGCATATCTGGCAAGCCATCGAACCGGCCACTGACAAGGTTGTCATTCTGGCCAGAAAATTTTTTAATATATTTTTTTATTTTTATTTTTTTATTATTTGTTTTATTTTATTTATTCTACCTTATGTTATTACTTTAATTAATAACTTAAATATATATTTTCCTAAGGTTTTCAAACCCACAATAATAATCTAAAAATCCTAAAACAAAAGATTATAACTTAAATAATAGTTTATTTATTTACCGAATTACCATGTTATTATTTCTAGGTTAGTACTCCTTCATCGGATAAATTCCCAACTTGTGCGCTCTCTTTACCACTCAAGAATACGCAACCGAGGTGAGTGAATCTCTACAAATTCCCCGTTTTAATCACATTTTGGGGTGTATCATGTGTCGTATCATTTCTTTATTTTATTTAACATTTGTGCCTATATCATTTCGTGATCAAATGTATATTGCTTGTAGTGTGGTTTATATGTGGATACATTTTATCATTTCAGTGCACTCATTTCATTAGGCCCATCGGTTCCTCGTGGGATACGTGTTGAGCATCAGGTGCCTCATTAGATCGGCTCCGTTTGATTGAGCCTTGATCTCAGATACATCACCATTCATGTCATACATTCATTCAATGTGGTTTGTGATTGGTTACATATATACATTTGCTCACATGTGATTTATGCACAATTTTATTTAAATAAACATAAAAAATCAATTATTTAAATGTTTTATCAAGGTTCACTCGCCAACTTTTATTGACCCAAAATTTCCTCTGTTTTACGCATGATCCAGGTGATCAAGTTGAGGAAAGAAACACTTAGGATAGCCTAGAAGAATAAACAAGTTATTTCGTTGGAACAAGCATTTAGATTTTTATTTGTGAGTGTATGAAATTTTGTTGGATATTTAAATTTTAATTTTAATTTAATAAATATGAAACTTCCTAGTAAATACCTTGAGCTTTGGTGATAACTCAATCATGTCCCGACTTTTATTCCGCTACGGGTCGGGGTGTGACAGATTGGTATCAGAGCTTGTGACTATAGGGATATAGAATAGGTTATTAGACCCTTAGAGCCTACACTATAGTTGACTAGATTTTAATTGTTTATGTGTTACATGCAAAATTCATGATGTTTATATGTTTCAGGCTTATTTTCACACACAATATGATACAAGCACTCTCACAAGTACATGTTAATATGCAATGCTCATCATAGTTCATATCCTCATAACATATCATATTTATGAAAGCACACACCTCACGATTTCACAATTTCCATGATTTCTTCTCAAAGATTTTTTTTTTTGCAATGTTTTCATATTTTTCAAATCACATCAAAGTGAGTTTTCACGACGGGCATGTAGTAACTGGAAGGGTACGAGTACCGGTAGTCGGAACGTCCTGTCTAGGCTTAGCATTCCTATAAATCCAAAATAAAGGACCAGTTTGCCTACCTGGGGACTAACGATGAGAGTACGAAGGACCTATTAGGCCAAAGCATGCTATACCAAACGTCGTGTGAACTAACCCCACTTTGAGTTGTCATTGTGTCCACACCTGGACACCCTCCGACCATACATCTCGCAATCATGTTTTACGATTTTCATTTGGGTGGTGCGAGTGTTAACCCGCCGACACCAATGTGAATCCTACCAAGCCCAATAGTCATGGGGGCCCACATGACTACACAGGCAATGGTATGGGGGACATTTGGAGACCCAAACATGAGCAAACCAAGACATCCTATGGATGTAGTTAAATTACTTTCAGTTATGTTGTTTTCATTCTTTTTACGACACATGACACCTAGGAAATTCTTGTACTCACAATCTCCCTACATATATTCCTGTAGATGTCTGCTAGGCAATTACGAGGAGGTAGAAGGTCAGGAAAGTCGAGCGAACGCTTGGCCACGCAAATTGCCCAACATATGGCCGCAGTACTCCCTGACATCGTACTACCAGTGCAACAAGCTCTCGCAGCAAACCCCATTAACCCTCCAAACCAAGAAGGCCAAAACGTCGCCAACCCTCCTCCAAAAACCACTAAATGCACCTACAAACACTTCAAGTCTTGCGATCCCCCAAAATATGAAGGGACTGAGGGTGTCACCGCTCTCCTCCACTGGTTTGAGGAGATGGAAAACATCTTTCTCAATTGCGACTGTCCCGAGGACTGTAAGGTACGTTACGCGACTGGAAGATTGTTTGGGGTACTTACCTTGTGGAACACGGAAATAGGAAAGCGAGGTGTAGACGATGCCATGGGCTTATCATGGGAGGAATTAAGAGAGATTATGTCAAGACGCTTCTGCACTAGAAGCGAGATCAAGAAGCTTGAAGATGAATTCCATTCTCTAAAGCAAAAGGAAGGAGATCACACCTCCTACAATAAGAGGTTTCTTGAGTTTAACCAAATGGTTCCCAATCTATTCACCCCATTATACCACCTAATTGAACACTACATTCGAGGCCTCCCCTTGAAAATCCATGATTCGGTTTTAAGCACTTCGCCTACAACACTCGAAGCCGCAATGGACTTTGCTATGGAACTCACTAAAAATCGCATTCGAAATGGCAAATTTAAAGATGAGAAGAAGAAAACACCCATTGAGACCCCAATTCCAAACCACTCAGGTTCATCCTCGAAGTTTGCTGGTAAGAGGAAGCGAAATGGCAAGAACTTTGCTGTCACCCAAACCAACCCTCCCATCACTGCTGCTCTAATCACGCAAGTCACCCCTCCAGCCGCACCATTCAAAAGGCCATACACTGGCCCACACCCAAAGTGTAACCGTTGCCAATACCATCACCCTCCTGAAAACCCTTGCCAACATTGCACAAGTTGTGGCCGTGGGGTCACATATCCAAACCTGTCGTACCCTTCAGCGATCGAACCGCAGTCAACCTCCAACCCAAACCCAAAATCAAATGGGGGCCAAGCCCAACAACCCTTACTTCTACCACCGGCGCAACTCGCAGCCCAACCTTACTACCAAACCCAACTACCCCATGATGCAATCCATGCGAGCCTGTTTCAATTGTGGGAACCCAAACCACTTCAGGAATACTTGCCCACGCTTGGTGAACATCATCCATGCCCAAGCTCAAGCAAACCCGGTAAACCAAGCTAACCAAGCTCATCCACCTGCTAGAGGAAGAGCTTTCAATATCAACGCCAACCAAGCCAGGGCTGACAACAATGTGGTAACGGTACGTTTCTCATAAATGGTAGTTATGCATCCATATTATTCGATACTGGTGCAGATAAGAGCTTTGTGTCTTTAGAATTCGAATCTATTCTCGACCAACCTCGTGATAATCTCATTGAATCTCTGACGGTGGAATGTTGCTGACGGAAAACCTACTTCATTAAATTCTATTATACGCGATTGTACTCTCACCCTAAATGATCACGATTTTTCAATTGATCCCATTCCTATGAAATTGGGAAGTTTTGATGTTATCATCGGCATGGACTGGCTCAGCCAGCATCACGCTGAAGTGGTGTGCCATGAAAAGTTCATTCGTATTCCTCTCGCTGACGGTCAGACACTACGTATCTTTGGGGAAACTCCTTCGAAAGGGCTCAAATTGATGTCCTGCCTTCAAGCCCGAAGTTATCTTCGCAAAAATTACGTCGCATTTCTAGCTCACGTCGTTAAGAAGGAAGGAAAGGATAGGAAGCTCGAAGATACTCAATTGTGAAAGAATTCCCGCAAGTTTTTCCCGACGACGTTACAGGACTTCCTCCTGTGCGAGAAGTCGAATTTCGAATCGATCTTGTGCCTGGCGCTACACCGGTCGCAAAATCTCCCTATAGGTTAGCCCCATCCGAGATGCAGAGAGCTGACTGACAAAGGATTCATACGTCCTAGCTCATCGCCTTGGGGTGCGCCCGTTCTTTTTGTGAGGAAGAAAGATGGAATGTTTCGCATGTGCATTGATTATAGAGAACTTTAACAAGTTGACGGTTAAGAATCGCTATCCACTACCTCCTATTGATGACCTTCTAGATCAACTTCAAGGCGCCACCTGTTTTACCAAAATCGACCTTCGTTCTGGTTATCATCAGCTTAGAGTGCGCAAAGAAGATATTCCAAAAACTGCCTTCCGAACTCGTTATGGTCATTACGAGTTCATGGTTATGCCCTTCGGTTTAACCAACGCCCCCGCTGTCTTCATGGATTGATGATGGTATCAAACCCTATCTCAACCGTTTCGTCATAGTCTTTATCGACAACATTCTTAACTACTCCAAGTTAAAATCCGATCATGAGCGACACCTTCGACTCATTCTTACACTCTTAAGGACTGAAAAGCTTTACGCTAAGTTCTCAAAATGTGAATTCTTGTTAAGTGAGGTACAATTCCTTGGTCATGTCGTCAATGACAAAGGGATTCATGCCGATCCTTCGAAAATCAAGGCAGTACAAGAATGGCAAGCGCCACGTACCCCTACCGAAGTTAGGTCATTTCTTGGCTTGGCTGGTTACTACCGATGCTTCATTGCCAATTTTTCACGTATCGCCATTCCGCTCACGGCCTTGACTCACAAGGGAAAACCCTTCATTTGGGGACCTAAGCAAGAGGAGGCCTTCCAAACTTTAAAGCAAAGGCTTTGTGACGCGCCTATCCTTACACTCCCTAAGGGTTGCGATGACTTTGTGGTTTATTGCGACGCATCAGGGCAAGGTCTAGGCTGTGTATTGATGCAAAGAGGAAAGGTGATAACCTATGCCTCTAGGCAACTCAAAGTTCATGAGAAAAATTACACCACCCACGACCTGGAACTTGGAGCCGTTGTGTTCGCTCTCAAGATATGGAGACATTATCTTTACGGTACCAAGTGTAAAATATACACTGACCACAAGAGTCTCCAACATATCTTCAATCAAAAAGAGTTGAATATGAGGCAACGAAGATGGGTCGAACTGCTCAACGATTACAACTGCGAGATTCGGTATCATCCTGGCAAGGCAAACGTGGTGGCTGATGCGCTCAGTCGAAAGGGATATGCGAACACTATTCGTCTTCTATGTTCGCAAATCATAACCGATATCAAGGATCGAATCCGGGCAGCTCAACATATCTCTGTAACGAAAATGACGTACACGATGAGCTGTCATGTGGAGCTGAACTCAAAATTGAAACCAAATCCGACGGTATTCTATATTATTTAAACCGCATATGGATTCCCGATCGCGACAACCTTCGTGATTTCCTCATGAATGAGGCACACAAAACACGATACTCTGTACACCCAGGAGCTTATAAGATGTATCAAGACCTACGATACACCTACTGGTGGACTGGCATGAAAAAGGATATCGCTGTTTTTGTTTCCAAGTGCCTTACATGTTCCAAAGTGAAAGCTGAACATCAAAGACCTTCAGGACTTCTAGTCCAACCCGAAATACCTGTATGGAAGTGGGAAAACATAACCATGGACTTCATTACCGGGTTACCTCGCACCTCCAGTGGGTATGACACCATATGGTAATCATTGATCGTCTTACAAAATCATATCACTTCATTCCGATTCGCGAGAACTTCAAGAACGATAAGTTAGCTCGTATCTACATCAACGAAATCGTAAGCCGTCATGGTGTGCCGTTAAGCATCATTTCAGACCGTGATGGTCGTTTCACTTCACGAACATGGCTAGCCGTACAAACCGCTTTGGGTACACGGTTAGACCTCAGTACCTCCTTTCACCCTTAGACTGATGGTCAATCCGAGCGCACCATCCAAACCCTTGAAGACATGCTTCGAGCATGTGTCATAGACTTCAAAGGGAACTGAGACGCTCATCTACCGTTAGTCGAGTTTTCGTACAACAATAGCTATCATTCAAGTATCGGCATGGCTCCTTTCGAAGCTTTATATGGTCGTAAATGCCGATCTCCAGTATGTTGGCACGAAATTGGCGAAGCGCAAATCACCGGACCTGAATTGATTCAAGAAACAACCGACAAAATCCTTCAAATTCGAAACAATATTCTAGCGGCTCAAAGTCGTCAAAAGAGTTATGCTGACAAACGACGAAAGCCCTTGGAGTTTTGTGTTGGTGATCAAGTACTTTTGAAAGTATCACCGTGGAAGGGAGTGGTTCGTTTTGGCCAAAGGGGCAAGCTAGCACCGCGCTACGTAGGACCTTTCAAGATACTCGAAAGAGTAGGACCTGTAGCCTACAAGCTTGACCTACCAGAAGAACTCAACAAAATACATCCCACGTTCCACGTATCAAACTTGAAAAAGTGCCTCGCCGACGAAAATCTCCATATCCCTCTAGAAGACATTCAAGTCGATGAATCAATGCACTTCGTTGAAAGACCAATGGAAATCATAGATTTCGGTGAGAAGCGTTTAAGGCGAATTCGTATTCCAATCGTAAGGGTGCGTTGGGAGTCAAAACGAGGACCCGAGTTTACTTGGGAACGTGAAGACTCAATGTGCGAAAAGTACCCGCATCTCTTTCTGGTTACAACTACTACTTAAATTTCGGGACGAAATTTCTAAAAGTAGGGGATACTGTAACATTTGGGTTTTGAAAACCCGTCCCAGTTTATCAATCAAAGTGTATTTATGTATGTCGTTCGGTTATTTTTTTTAATTTTTTAATTTATTATTGTTTAAAATTTTAGAATATTACATATATAATAATAAATGTTTAAAATAATCATAATACAATAATAAATAATCAGTTAACTATTAACTAAATGTTTAATAGGCTTAATAAAAATAATAAAGAAAATAGGTTCCAAAAAGGATGAACCGGGAATCGACCCCGGGTTCCCCGGGTCAACACAGATCATAAACACCACCATGCCACAACGCTCACATTGGTTAGGATTAGAAATCAATTAAATCTTATATTCAGAACTCGGAGGAATGCCGACGGGTTCAAATTAGCGAACCCGCCAATTTCCGCCTGTCAAGACCTTGCTGGATTCCGGCTAGCAATCCGCGTAGAAACTTTCCAAAACCGGAGCCAATCCATCTTAATTAGATGGAATCAATCGGTTGTTGTTTCCAATCGAAACGAAAACAACCCACCTCTGTTCAGCCTAAAAATACCCATTACAATTCCCCTCTCCATAATCGCCCAATTCATTCTTCATTAATCGCATTTTTTCCTCTGCTCAACACCCCTCTGCTCAGCGAATCAAGTCGCCGGAATTTCTCTGCAAATCGCCGGAAGAGGTCGCCGAAAAACAAGGATCCGCATCCTATCAGTGAGCCCTCCATTTATCCTTTCATTCATTGCTTAACCATGATTATACCTATGTTCAAACACAGTTTTATGATGTAATCAAATGAAGATGATTCTGGGTAAAATAATTTAAATGAAGAAGATGAAGTGGGTTACGGGTTATATGTAATTAAAATCTAAGTTTTAACGGTTAGACACACAGTCCAGCAGTGGACTGTGTGCAAAACACGGCCTTCATGTCCCTGGTTCGAATCCGGCTCATGACCGCATAAATACACATAACCGTTTTTATTTTGAATGAAATACATCAGTGGCAGTATGTATACAAATGTAATTAAAACACAAGAGTTATCAGGTTAGACACCCAGCCCAGTTGGTTGGGCTGGGTGCAAAACACCACCAAGGTCCCGTGTTCGAAACCCTTGATGCGTGTCCGGTTTGATCCAGTATAACCTTTTCAAACTTAATTAAATTTGAATAAACCTAAAATGTGTATAAGAATAATTAAAATCCAGAATCTTACGGGTTAGACACGTAGCTCAGTTGGAAGAGTTGCGTGCACACGAGCGAGAGGTTCGCGAGTTCGAGCCTCACCACACGCGTATCTGGCAAGCCATCGAACCGGCCACTGACAAGGTTGTCAGTCTGGCCAGAAATTTTTTAATATATTTTTTATTTTTATTTTTATTTTTATTATTTGTTTTATTTTATTTATTCTACCTTATGTTATTACTTTAATTATTAACTTAAATATATATGTTCCAAAGGTTTTCAAACCCACATAATAATCTAAAATCCTAACAAAAGATTATAACTAAATAATAGTTTATTTATTTACCGAATTACCACGTTATTATTTCTAGGTTAGTACTCCTTCATCGGATAAATTCCAACCGTGCGCTCTCTTTACCACTCAAGAATACGCACCCAGTGAGTGAATCTCTACAAATTCCCCGTTTTAATCACGTTTTGGGGTGTAGCATGTGTCGTATCATTTCTTTATTTTATTTAACATTTGTGCCTATATCATTTCGTGATCAAATGTGTATTGCTTGTAGTGTGGTTTATATGTGGATACATTTTATCATTTCAGTGCACTCATTTCATTAGGCCCATCAGTTCCTCGTGGGATACGGGTTGAGCATCAGGTGCCTCATTAGATCGGCTCCGTTTGATTGAGCCTTGATCTCAGATACATCATCATTCATGTCATATATTCATTCAATGTGGTTTGTGATTGGTTACATATATACATTTGCTCACATGTGATTTATGCACAATTTTATTTAAATAAACATAAAAAATCAATTATTTAAATGTTTTATCAAGGTTTACTCGCCAACTTTTGTTGACCCAAAATTTCCTCTGTTTTACGCATGATATAGGTGATCAAGTTGAAGAAATACTTAGGATGGCCTAGAAGAATAAACAAGTTATTTCGTTGGAACAAGCATTTATATTTTTATTTGTGATTGTATGAAATTTTGTTGGATAATTAATTTTTAATTTGAATTTAATAAATATGAAACTTCTTAGTAAATATCATGAGCTTTGGTGATAACCCAATCATGCCCCGACTTTTATTCCGCTGCGGGTCGGGGTGTGATACTTTACACGTGTAATTTATATGCAAATATGTAAAACATAAACACATAAGTGACACTGAACGATTTACCCATGTGCAACACAACTAAACATATGCAAAATAAAAACAAACAATAATAGTGAACAGTTACACATGTGTAAAATAGAAACAAATTAAATAAGTGAGAGGGAACAATTTACACAAGTGTAATACAGCAAATTATGTAAAATAGAACCAAACAAGTGTTGATGAACAGTTTACCATGTATAAGTCAGATGCAAATATGTAAAACAAGAACATATAAGTAACAGTGGACAAATTAAACATGTGTAAGATATATTACATAAGAATACATAAGATTTACACTTGTGTAAAATAGACAGTTACACATATGTAAAACAAACACTTACACGAACAAAATTTGATAACACATGAGGAAACACACCCAAATACATAATATATCAGGACTTTGGAATAATAATATATAAAACTATACATAGTACATGAATACCTCATTTAAACTAAAACTAGAAAATAAAAAAGAATCTCCCACTATCTTCATCACCATGACTTTCATCATTACAATGGCTACATTTATCAGTTCAATTTTGTTTTTCAAGAAAGTTCCAAGAATCATGGTTGGTCAGTTTAGTTCTACTTTACATCTTAAGTGATTTAAGCTTCAAAGAATGAGGCTTTCCGTGCTTCTTTTTGCCTCCTTCCTCGTAGCTTTCTACAAAGAACGAACCATTATACTTGTCTATCTCCGTGTCATTATTGTTAGCGGCATGCAAATCGTAACCAATAGTATAACCACCCGCATTTAACACATGTCCTGGATGGGTCCTTACAGTAAACATGGTATTATTCTTCCCGAAATCTGACCACAAGCCACTTGTACATCAGCCACCACATACGTCGACCCACCAACATGGCATTAACATCCAAGACAACATATTCCACAAAGTTGTTTTAGAGGGAAATTAGTGAAGCAAATGATGCCCCTCCAGTGCTACTCAACATCAAGTAAACAGTGCCTAAGATTTAACGGGTCAAGTAAAGCGACAATGTTGTTGATTTTCATGCAAATGACAAAATGGGCCCAAGGTTGCCCAAACTAACAGCAAGTTTTGGGGGAAGACAAACCGAATCCTCAAATTTCAACAGAAAATGTGTACTTGTAATTGTAGTTATTTCTTTTCTTATCACGGGACACAAGTTGCTTGGCGTAGCTGCTATTAATCGGGATAACCTTCTGAATGAACTCTGCAAACTTAACCACATAGCACAATTGGCAAATAATAATAATAATAATAATATAATAATAATAATAATAATAATCAATACCACGGTCTAGTTGTTTAATTTTAATGGCTTTAACAACAACCTCATGTTTAAAGATAAGTTTTTCCAAATAAAATAAGGCTCACCTATAAGAAATTTGTTGTCTAAGCTGGTTGGCTTAAAGCCTAGAACAGAACTCACACATTTGATCTTGAACCACATACTCGACCTTATAAGCTTACTCGAGAACAACTCCATTAAGTACTTCCTTTTGAACTCTAAGCCTAATTTTAATTATATTAGAGTGAGGTTCAGTCTAGATAAATTTTGCATGAATCATCCTTTATTAAGATATTTTAATCTCCTAACATGAAAAGTCAAGAGTCCTTTTGATTCTAGTTGGGCTTTAAGCCAAGTCCTTGGTGGCTACAAGTAGAAATTACATAAAATATGGGACAGTAGATTATGTAAAAAGAACTTAGCATCATTAACAGACAAAGTAGGACAACAATTACACATGTGTAAATCTGCATAGGATGGGATGCAAGCAATTAGCAGTTACACATGTGTAAATCTAAATGAGGTGGGATGTGAGCAATGAGTATCACACTTCTTGTGTTTCAAGATCCTAAACAACCCCATGAGCATCATATGTTGCTCTTTTCAAAGAAATGGGTAAGCTGTTACACATGTGTAAATCAAAACATGAAGTGATATAATATATTATAGTGGAAACATGACAAGATAACGATAAAACATCCAAAAACATACGGCTCAGAAAATTAAACACTGATTTTTCATTAAAATAAGCAACAACTACACAAATGTTTACAATCCAAGGAAAACAAAGAACTAAAATAATAAGTAAAAATAATGAACCCAACATTTTTTTTTTTGACAATTTCTAGCAATATGATAACCCCAAGCACCACAAATAGAACAATAATGCTTTCCCATCATCTTCTATACACCTAGAGTAGTACATTCTTCTTTAACAAATTTAGTATTCATGATGGCATTAAGTGCATCATCAGAACTAGAAGCATTCTCCATATTTAACATCAAATTGTTTTACTCCTAAATAGTTGATGTAACAGATTCAACTAACATACTCATATCAGCGACGCCAAATCCTAATCTTTAAATTGTTCATCATGATTTACAACACTTGTACAATGCGACTTACCATTCCAAATCAATGGTTTAGGATAAACCATGGTTGCAATCCAACAAAATAGAAACTAATTAGTGCAAATTGCTAACTCAATAGAAATGTTACATGAAATCACGGAACCAAATCGATTGAATAATAATATGTGAATCCAAACAAATTGATTAAACAAAGTAATTAAAACAACAATATTTAAGGCAAATAACGAACCCAATAGAAACAAGAATTGAAATCATGGGACAAAATTGATTAAATAAGAATCTGTGAATCCAAAGAAATTTGATTAAACAAAGTAATTGAAATCGACAATTGATACCCATATCAATTGAACAATAACCAGTGAATCTAAAATCGTCTGAAGCAATAAAAAAATGAAGAACATTACCTTTGGAATTGGAATGAAATCAATGAAGATCGATTAATCCAAGCAATAATCAATTGCAGAAGAGTATCAATTGAACTTCATGTATTTATGGATTGAAGAAGAGTCCAAATAAATGTTTGAAAAGCGTGGGTGATAATAGAATCAGGGGAGAATACATGGAATTACTTGTAACATTCGTGTAAAACGGGTTCCAAAACCCGATTCGTTTAAATAAATCAAGTCTTTAAGTCAAAGTTTTAATACGCTCTTATTTATGGTACAAACTTATTTAATTTTTTAGATTTATAACTAAATTATATAGTTAAAATATGAAATAAATAAAAAGTAATATTAATTAATAAAGTCTGAAAATAATAAAAAAATATATATATATAGGGAGAACCGGGTTTCGAACCCGGGTTCCCAACAAATACACACATTCTACACTACTAGACCACACGCACATTTATGAATAACCTTGGAATTTATTGAGTTTTATGCAAACAAAACACCAGCCTGCAAATTCAAAATTGGCAGCCCTGTAACCGTCATCAATCTTCAAAATCAAATCAATCAACGTCTTTATGATTAAACGACGGTTATAACCGATTTTGAATAATCAGTTATAACAGAAATCTTAAACAATTTGTTGAAACCGCAGGAGTAATCATGGGTTTTAAAAACATTGAAGATTTGAAAATGTTTTTGAACATTATAAATACCGATCATCTCAATTTAACTCGCCACTCTCAATCTTTTCACCAAACTTCTCTTCTGCTTTGAATCGTCGACGCCAGAATCCTCTGTTCATCGCCGGAACTCTCAACTGGAAACACCGTAGCCCGACTCTAAATCAGTATACTCATCTAAATCCTTTGCTACCTCTTGTTTTACGTGTTGTTATATCGAAACAGTTAAACCGCAACTGTTTAAACATGTTAGCAGGAGGGTTGGGGTTCTGGGTGATATATATGAAGAAGATGAAATCTGTTTATGCATAAGTATAATTAATTCTGGTGTTTTAATCGGGTTAGACACACAGTCCAGTGGTGGACTGTGTGCAATTTTATCCAGCACGTCCCGGGTTCGAGTCTCTCTATGTGCGGCAGTCCGATCATTTAACAAATTCTTTTTAAATAAATAAGTTATCAAATTGTGTAAGCATATAAAAGTAATATAAATTCAGCTATTACCGGGTTAGTCACACAGCCTAGTTGGTCGGCTGTGTGCAACACGAGGCTATGGTCACAGGTTCGAACCGGGGTTGGGGCAGCGGCCAGTTACATTTTGAAGAAAATAAAAACCATTTTAATTAAAAAAAATTCTGAATTAATCTAACTAGTATATATAGGTAATTAAAATCAGAGTAATTTCGGGTTAGACACGTAGCTCAGTTGGTAGAGATGCGTGCACGTATACGGGAGGTCACGAGTTCGAACCTCACACGCTGCCAAAATTATACACGATCCAACCGGCCAGACCTGACAAGGTCAAACATTTTTTATATTTTATTTTCTGGTTTTTCTTTATTATTATTATTATATAAAAATCATTTAAAAATACTTAAAAATAAGCTTTTTAAGTTTAAAAATTGTAGTAAATACCACAAAATAAAATCTAAAAACCTAAAAAAAGCATTAATCAGAAATATTAATTTCAAATAAAAATATATATTTATCGAATTGTTACGTGATTATTTAGGTTAGTTTCCCCCGTCGATTGAATCCTAAATCGTGCGCAATCGTTATCAATCCCAAGAAACGCACCCACTGTGAGTGAATCCTTACAAATTCCCCTTTTTATTCATGTTTTGGGGTGTATCATGTCACACCCCGACCCGCAACGGAAAAAAGTGATCGGGGCATGATTGGGTTTTCATCAAAACTCATGACATTTATTATAATGTTTCATATTTATTATTACAATTTAAAGGGGGTCATACAATCAAATCATACAAGTACAACATGTTCTATACATCTTTCTAGACTTCATCATTTTTCTTCTAAGACAATTTCCTATGTGTTCCTTGCTTCCCCCTGTCCACCTGTATCATGTGTAAAAAATGGTTTTTGGGTCAACAAAAAGTTGGCGAGTGAATCCTATGAAAACATTTAAACGTGTTTAGTGTATTGATTATAAAATAAAGTGCATAACCACATATGAGTAAATGTAGATGTAAATTTATTCACAAAACACATAATATTAAATATTGCACACACATACAAAGAAATGATTGTTTTGAGGCACGCGTTGTTCAACTCGTCTCCCACGAGGAATTGATGGGCCTAATGAATGAGTTTTGAGGCACGCGTTGTTCAACGAACTGATGGGCCTAATGAATGTTTTTGAGGCACGGGTTGTTCAACTCGTCTCCCACGAGGAACTGATGGGCCTAACAAAATAATTTGCATACAACTTGACAATATGTAATACACCACAACAAAACAATATTTACATTCTAAGTTTAGATCATAATATGGTATAGCACGAGTTTGAATAGGCGAATTAATTTAAGCGACACATGATACACCCCAAAACATGAATAAAAAAGGGGAATTTGTAAGAATTCACGCACGAATTTGGATTTAATCACGAGAGAAACTAACCTAAATAATAACATAATGGTTCGGTAAATAAGTGGATTTTATTAACAATTTTAATAAGATTTTTTTAGATTTATTTTTGTGAGTTTAAGGTCATTTTCTAACTTTAAAAATATTATTTTTAAGTATTTTTAATTTATTTTTAAATTAAATAAATAAATAATAAAATAAAAAATTTTGACTTTTGTTGACCGTTGACCGGTCGGATTCAATGTATTCCTGCGCTGAGTGAGGTTCGAACTCGTGACCTCCCGTACGCGTGCACGCAGCTCTACCAACTGAGCTACGTGTCTAACCCGAAATATTTCTGTTTTTAATTATGCTTATATGCTATTTAGATTTATTCAGAAATCATTTATTTTAAAAAGATTTGTAATTATGTCGAATCGGTGCACATAACAGGTCTCGAACCCGCGACCTCAGTCTTGCAACACAACCAGCCCTACCAACTGGGCTGGGTGACAAACCCGTTTATATTATGATTTTTATTTCTCTTATATACTTACTGTCAAGTTCCGTATTTGGGTTTTATAAAAAGGTTTGAATATTGTGATGAATCGGAACAAAGACAGAGTCGAACCCAGGACCATATTTTAAATATGCACACAGTCCACCACTGGACTGTGTGTTTAACCCGGTATATTTACTGGTTTTTATTACATTTATACACTATACAAACTTCATCTTCTTCATGCTTACTTCTCAGAATTCAAACTCGACTGTTTGCCCACATAATTTCGATTCCCAGTTTTTAAACAATTACATATAAACAGTATTGAAGAAAGTTGAATGTTTGTACCGATTGGGCGAGGTGGTTTAACTCCGAACAGAATTTCCGGTTGATTTCCGACGTTGACAGAAAATTCCGGCGAAGTTTATCTTGCGACAGAGGCTCTATCAGAAGTTTGAGGTGGGTGTGGTGCATTCTGTCTGAGCTCTGGAAGTCTTATTTTAGAGTATGGCAGAAAAGATGAAATGGGTTCGGTTTTCCGGCGACTTGCAGAGAATTCCGGCGACGTGATCTTGGAAGACAGAGAGTGCAGAGTGTTTGAGAGTGTACGCAAGTGTATGAGCGAGTTTTTACAAGGATCCCAGGATTGTTATTTACAGAGTAGAGGCAGTTATGATTTTCGGTTTCATTCATGATTAACGGCCGATGATTCAGCTCAGACGAATTGATTCAAGATTTCCGTTAAGTCTAATGATTGAAAGCAGTTACATGCGTTAATCAAAAAGGAAAAACGGTTATTTGTTTGATTTGCTAGAAATCCGGTTTCGACTGTTATGGGTTCAGAGATTCAAATTCAAACGTTGTTTTAGTATATAACTTAATTGCTTTAGGTTTTCAACAGATATGTGGGTGTAGTGAAGTGGTGTATTGTGTGTGTTGGTTGGGTGGAGACCCGGGTTCGAAACCCGGCAGTCCCATTTAATTTTTTTCTTACTTTTTATTATTATTTATCAATTACGGTTTTTAAATTTAAATATGTTTATTAACTATGTGCTGTTTAAAAATTAATTTGGGCAATAATTACGCATCGAAATTTTTATAACTGAATATTCGATTACTAAACGAAGCGGGTTTGGATAACCCGGTTTTTGACGGATGTTACATATCATGTGTCGTTTACATATTTTGTTTATTCAGACACTTGTGCTATTACCATAATATG
The DNA here is from genome assembly GCA_947069175.1 of Scalesia atractyloides. Lineage (NCBI taxonomy): Eukaryota > Viridiplantae > Streptophyta > Magnoliopsida > Asterales > Asteraceae > Scalesia > Scalesia atractyloides. The sequence continues at coordinate 40,870,551 of CAMTDV010000023.1, read as the reverse complement.
ATCTAACGCGTTATGTATATGTTTGTTTGTTGTTATATGCGGTTATATTTTATCATTTCAGTGCAATAATTCACATTAGGCCCATCAGTTCCTCGTTGGATACGAGTTGAGCATCGCGTGCTTCATTAGATCTACTTCGTTTGATTGAGCCTTGATCTCACAGTTCATCATTTGTCATGCTCATGTGTTCATTATGTGGTTTGTGGATAAACTTACATATACGCTTGCTCATATTTGGTTTATGCACATTTTTTTTAATTAATCAATATAACTAATTCTTTCAAATGTTTAAATGAGATTCACTCGCCAACTTTTGTTGACCCAAATCTTTATTTTACACATGATACAAGTGGACAGGCTGAGGAGAGGAACACTTAGGATTTGGCTTTAGAAGAAGAATAAAACTTTTCTTGTCTAGAACAATTCTCTTGTGTTTGTTTGTTTTTATGTGTTTGTTGGGATATTCTCTTTTAAATTTAAATCAATAAATATGAAACTTAATTATAGTAAATGTCATGAGCTTTGATGAAAACCCAAACATGCCCCGACTTCTAATTCCGCTGCGGGTCAGTGTGTGACAGATTGGTATCAGAGCTTTTGACTATAGGGATATATGATAGGTTATTAGACCCTTAGAGCCTATACTATAGTTGATTAGACATTAATTGCTTATGTGTTACCTTCAAACTCATGATGTTTATTTGTTTCATATTCATTTCACACACAAATGCATGCAACCACTTTCACTATTAAATGTTATTGTGTGATATTTATTGTGGTATATATATCATTAACATATCATGCCTACGCAACCACACACATCACAACTTCACATTTATCATGATTTCCTTTTCTAGAATTTATGATGTTTTTCATGTTTTTCAATCTCATCAAAGTGAGTTCTACGACGGGCATGTAGTAACTGGAAGGGTACGAGTACCGATAGTCGAAACGTCCTATCTAGGATTGGCATTCGTATAAATCCAACATAATGGACCAGTTTGCCGACCTGGGGACTAACGATGAGAGTACGAAGGACCTATTAGGCCAAAGCATGCCACACCAAACGTCGTGTGAACTAACCTCACTTTGAGTTGTCACTGTGTCTACACCTTGACACCCTCCGACCTTATAACTCGCAATCATGTTTTACAATTTTCATTCAGGTGGTGCGAGTGTTAACAGGCCAACACCAATGTGAACCCTACAAAGCTCAGTAGTCATGGGGGCCCACATGACTACCTAGGCCAAAGTATGGGAGACATATAGGGGCCCAAACATGAGCAAAGCCCAAGACATCCTATGGATGAAGTAAACTTATTTTCTCATTTATTTTGTGAATGCTGATTTTTCTTTTACGATACATGACACCGAAAACGCTCAACTCATAATCTCGCTACGTATTTCCTGTAGATGTCTGCTAGACACTCTCGAGGTGGTAGAAGGTCAGGAAGATCTGGCGAGCGCATGGCTGCTCAAATAGCCCAACAGATGGTTGTCGTACTTCCCGACATCGTAGTTCAAGTCCAAAAAGTCCTTGCTGCTAATCCCATCAACCCAACAAATCAAGAAGGTCAAAATGTTGCCAATCCTCCCATCAACACCACCAAGTTCACCTACAAGCACTTCAACTCCTGCGACCCTCCAAAATACGAGGGGACTGAAGGTGTCACCGCCCTCTTCCGTTGGTTTGAGGAAATGGAGAGCACTTTTCTCAACTACGATTGTCCCGATGATCGCAAGGTGCGTTATGCTACTGGTCATTTGTATGGGGTAGCACTTACGTGGTGGAACGCGGAGAAAGGTAGACGAGGTGTTGAAGCCACTGTGGCCTTAACTTGGGAAGAGTTGAGGGAGCTCATGACTAAACGCTTCTGTCCAAGAAGCGAAATCAAGAAATTAGATGATGAGTTTTACTTTTTGGAACAAAAGAAGGGACACCACATAACATACAATAAGATATTCCTCGAGTTGAATCAGATGGTCCCCAACTTGTTCACTCCACTCTATCGTTTAATTGAGCATTATATTCGAGGTCTTCCCTCGAAAATTCAAGATTCTATGTTGAGTACTACACCTGCAACTCTCAAGGCTGCGATGGAGCTAGCTACTAAGCTCATGGAAAATCGCATCAGAAATGGTGATTTTAAAGACGAGAAGAAGAAAGACAAGACACCTGCTGAAACCCCAACGCAAACAGGATCGTTTTCTAAGTTTGCTGGTAAAAGGAAATGTAATGGAAAGAATTTCGCTGTTACCCAAACCAATTCCCCTATCAGTGCCGCCCCAATCACACAAGTTGCTCCTCCTGCCACCCCATTCAAGAAACCATACATAGGATCTCATCCAAAATGCAACCTATGCCAACATCATCACCCTCCTGAGAACCCATGCCTTCATTGCACCAGTTGTGGCCGTGCAGGTTATACAATTCAAAATAGTCGCATCCTTCAAAGACCAAACCACAATCAACCTCAAGCCCAACTCAACAACCAAGTGGTAGGCCAAGCCCACTACCAACAACCCTTACTCTTACCACCTTCTCAACCCATGGCTCAACCCTACTACCAACCTAACTACCCGATGATGCAACCAGTCAGAGCCTGTTTCAATTGCGGTGATCCAACCCATTTTCAAAACATTTGCCCATGTTTGGTGAACATCATAAATGCCCAAGCTCAAGCTAACCCAGTGAACCAAGCCAACCAAGCCAATCCGCCCGCTAGAGGAAGAGCTTTTAACATCAATGCTAACCAGGCTAGAGCGGATAACAACGTGGTTAACGGTACGTTTCTCATTAACGGTACTTATGCATCTATTCTATTTAACACTGGTGCAGATAAGAGTTTCGTGTCCTTAGAGTTCGAATCTATTCTTGATTTACCTTGAGTTAGTTTAGTTGAATCATTCACGGTGGAAGTCGCTGATGGAGAACCTATTACGTTAGACTCAATTATTCGATTGCACTCTTACCCTCAATGATCATGACTTTCCAATTGATCTCATCCCTATGAAGTTGGGTAGTTTCAACGTCATCATTGGTCTGGACTGGCTTAGTCAGCATCACGCTGAAATTGTTTGTTATGAGAAGTTCATTCGAATTCCTCTCAGTGACGGTCAAACTTCATGTATTTTTGGTGAAACCCCCTCCAAAGGACTCAAATTGATATCATGCCTTCAAGCTCGAAGATACCTTCGCAAAGACTATATCGCATTTTTAGCTCACATCATCAAAAAGGAAGGCAAGGAAAAGAAGCTCGAAGACATTCCAATCGTTAAAGAATTTCCTCAAGTGTTTCCCGGTGATGTTTCAGGACTTCCTCCTGTGCGAGAAGTCGAATTCCGAATCGATCTTGTACATGGTGCTACTCCAGTTGCAAAATCTTCATATCGGTTAGCCCCCTCTGAATTGCAAGAGTTAGCTAGTCAATTGCAAGAGTTGACTGACAAGGGATTTATACGTCCTAGCTCATCACCTTGGGGAGCGCCGGTTCTTTTCGTAAAGAAGAAAGATGGAACTTTTCGAATGTGTATCGACTACCGAGAGCTCAACAAGTTGACTATCAAAAACCTTTATCCTTTACCTCATATCGATGATCTTCTAGATCAACTTCAGGGTGCCACCTGTTACTCAAAAATCGATCTTTGTTCTGGTTATCACCAACTTAGAGTACGCGAAGAAGACATTCCAAAGACTGCTTTCCGAACTCGATATGGTCACTATGAGTTCATGGTTATGCCTTTTGGTTTGACCAATGCTCCTGCTGTTTTCATGGATTTGATGAATATGGTATGTAAACCCTACCTCGATCGTTTTATCATCGTCTTCATCGATGATATCCTTATTTATTCTAAGACCAAATCCGATCATGTACGACATCTTCGACTCATCCTAACACTTTTGAGAACCGAAAAGCTTTATGCTAAATTCTCGAAATGTGAGTTTTTGTTAAAAGAGGTACAATTTCTTGGTCATGTCGTCAATGACAAAGGGATTCATGTCGACCCTGCAAAGATCAAAGCAGTGCAAGATTTAGCTGGTTATTATCGACGTTTCATCGTAAATTTTTCCTGTATCGTCGTACCACTCACAGTCTTAACTCATAAGGGTAAACCTTTCATTTGGGGGCCCAAGCAAGAAGAGGCTTTCCAAAGTTTGAAGCAAAAACTTTGTGATGCACCTATCCTTACTCTTCCCGATGGTTGCGAAGACTTTGTGGTTTATTATGACGCGTCAGGGAAAGGACTAGGTTATGTCCTAATGCAAAGAGGAAATGTGATAGCCTATGCCTCAAGGCAACTCAAAGTGCATGAAAAGAACTACACCACTCACGACCTAGAACTTGGAGCAGTTGTGTTTGCTCTAAAGATATGGAGACATTATCTTTATGGTACCAATTGTGAGATTTACACTGACCACAAGAGCCTCCAACATATCTTTAATCAAAAGGAGTTGAACATGAGACAACGACGATGGGTTGAACTCTTAAATGATTATGATTGTGAAATCCGTTATCATCCTGGCAAAGCCAATGTTGTGGCTGATGCTCTTAGTCGAAAAGAGTATGCAAACTCCATCCATCTTTTGTGTTCTCAAATTGTAACCGATCTTCAAAACCGAATTCGAACAGCTCAACATATTTCTGTCACGGAAAATGATATACGAGATGAATTGTCTTATGGAGTAGAAACCAAGCTAGAATCCAAGTCCGATGGTATCCTCTATTATTTAAATCATATTTGGGTACCTGATCGTGACGGTCTTCGTGCTTTTCTTATGAACGAGGCTTACAAAACACGATACTCTATACATCCAGGTGCTGATAAGATGTATCAAGACCTATCATACTCTTACTGGTGGCCTAGTAGGAAGAAGGATATCACCATTTTTGTTTCCAAGTGTCTCACCTGTTCTAAGGTAAAAGCCGAACATCAAAGACCTTCAGGATTACTCGTACAACCTGAAATACCCGTTTGGAAGTGGGAAAATATAACCATAGACTTCATTACCGGTTTACCTCGCCCCTCCAGTGGGTATGACACAATTTGGGTTATCATTGATCGTCTCACTAAATCAGCTCCTTTCATTCCAATCCGCGAAGATTTCAAGAACGAGAAGTTAGCTCGTATCTATATTGATGAAATTGTAAGCCGTCATGGTGTGCCTTTAAGTATCATTTCGGATCGAGATGGTCGTTTTACTTCATGAACATGGCGAGCCGTACAATCAGCGTTAGGTACGCGATTAGATCTCAGCACTGCCTTTCACCCTCAAACTGATGGTCAATCTGAGTGCACCATACAAACTCTTGAAGACATGCTGCGAGCATGTGTCATAGACTTCAAGGGAAATTGGGATACTCATCTACCGTTAGTTGAATTTTCTTACAACAACAGCTATCAATCAAGCATTAACATGGCTCCGTTTGAAGCATTATATGGTCGTAAATGCCGATCTCCTGTATGTTGGCACGAAATTGGTGAAGCGCAAATCACTGGACCTGAATTGATTCAAGAAACGATTGATAAAATTCTTCAAATCCGCAATAATCTTCTAGCAGCTCAAAGTCGTCAAAAGAATTACGCCGATAAACGATGAAAGCCACTTGAGTTTTGTGTCGGCAATCAAGTACTTTTGAAAGTATCAACATGGAAGGGAGTGGTTCGTTTTGGTCAAAAAGGCAAGCTAGCACCACGCTATGTGGGACCATTCAAAATACTCGAAAGGGTTGGTTCTGTAGCTTACAAGCTTGATTTACCAGAAGAACTCAAAAGAATTCATCCCACGTTCCATGTATCAAACTTGAAAAAGTGCCTCGCCGACGAAAATCTCCATATTCCGTAAGAAGATATCCAGATTGATGAATCACTGCATTTCATTGAAAGACCTATAGAAATCATGGACTTCGGTGAAAAGCGTTTAAGACTAAGTCGCATTCCAATAGTCAAGGTGCGTTGGAGTCAAAACGAGGACCTGAGTTTACTTGGAAACGCGAAGACTCAATGCGTGAAAAATACCCGCATCTTTTTCCAGTTACATCTACTACTTAAATTTCGAGACGAAATTTCTAAAAGTAGGAGATACTGTAACATTCGTGTAAAATGGGTTCCAAAACCCGATTCGTTTAAAAAATCAAGTATTTAAGTCGAAGTTTTAATACGCTCTTATTTATGGTACAAACTCGTATTCTTTAATTGTTGAGATTTATAACTAAATTATATAGTTAAAATATGAAATAAATAAAAAGTAATATTAATTAATAAAGTCTGAAAATAAAAAAAAATATATAGGGACAGCCGGGTTTCGAACCCGGGTTCCCAACAAATACACACACATTCTACACCACTAGACCACACGCACATTAATGAATAACCTTGGAATTTATTGAGTTTTATGCAAACAAAACACCAGCCTGCAAATTCAAAATTGGCAGTCCTGTAACCGTCATCAATCTTCAAAATCAAATCAATTAACGTCTTTATGATTAAACGACGGTTATAACTGATTTTGAACAATCAGATATAACAGAAATCTTAAACAATTTGTTGAAACCGCAGGAGTAATCATGGGTTTTAAAAAAAATTGAAGATTTGAAACTGTTTTTGAACATTATAAATACCGATCCATCTCAATTGAACTCGCCACTCTCAAGCTTTTCACCAAACTTCTCTTCTGCTTCGAATCGTCGACGCCGGAATCCTCGGTTCACCGCTGGAACTCTCAACTGGAAACACCGTAGCCCAACTCTGAATCGGTATACTCATCTAAATCCTTTGCTACCTCTTGTTTTACGTATTGTTATATCGAAACAGTTAAACCGCAACTGTTTAAACATGTTAGCAGGAGGGTTCGGGTTTTGGGTGATATATATGAAGAATATGAAATCTGTTTAGTGCATAAGTATAATTGATTCTGGTGTTTTAATCGGGTTAGACACACAGTCCAGTGGTGGACTGTGTGCAATTTTATCCAGCACGTCCCGGGTTCGAGTCTCTCTATGTGCGGCAGTCCGATCATTTAACAAATTCTTTTTAAATAAATAAGTTATCAAACTGTGTAAGCATATAAAAGTAATATAAATTCAGCTATTACCGGGTTAGTCACACAGCCTAGTTGGTCGGTTGTGTGCAACACGAGGCTATGGTCACAGGTTCGAACCAGGGTTGGGGCAGCGGCCAGTTACATTTTGAAGAAAATAAAAACCATTTTAATTAAAAAAAATTCTGAATTAATCTAACTAGTATATATAGGTAATTAAAATCAGAGTAATTTCGGGTTAGACACGTAGCTCAGTTGGTAGAGATGCGTGCACGTATACGGGAGGTCACGAGTTCGAACCTCACACGCTGCCAAAATTATACACGATCCAACCGGCCAGACCTGACAAGGTCAAACATTTTTATATTTTATTTTCTGTTTTTCTTTATTATTATTATTATTATATAAAAATCATTTAAAAATACTTAAAAATAAGCTTTTTAAGTTTAAAAATTGTAGTAAATGCCACAAAAATAAATCTAAAAACCTAATAAAAAGCATTAATCAGAAATATTAATTTCAAATAAAAATATATATATTTATCGAATTGTTACGTGATTATTTAGGTTAGTTTCCCTTGTCGGTTGAATCCTAAATCGTGCGCAATCGTTATCAATCCAAAGAAATGCACCCACTGTGAGTGAATCCTTACAGATTCCCCTTTTTATTCATGTTTTGGGGTGTATCATGTGTCGTTTACATATTTTGTTTATTCAGACACTTGTGCTATTACCATAATATGATCTAACGCGTTATGTATATGTTTGTTTGTTGCTTTATGCGGTTATATTTTATCATTTCCGTGCAATTATTCATATTAAGCCCATCAGTTCCTCATTGGATACGAGTTGAGCATCGCGTGGTACTTTCAATTGATTTGCATCTTGATCGATTTAATTAAGTAGTCGTGAGATACGGATGCTACCGAGAAATTCGATTCGGTTATTTTCGAGTCACGAAAAATCTTGTGCTACCTAAAGGTACAAGAACGAGAGAAATCTTAGGTATAATATTATATATATATACACACACACACATATCTAGGTGTGTAAAATGGTATCCACCCCCAAGAGGTTGAGGGTTCGAGTCCCGTAGTGGACAATGGTGTAGAATTAGGATTAGATTAGATTAGATTAGAAAGTAAATCAACATATAATATGATACAAACAAAATAAGGAAAAAATATATCGGCTCTGTTTGATTGAGCCTTGATCTCACAGTTCATCATTTGTCATGCTCGTGTGTTCATTATGTGGCTTGTGGATAAACTTACATATACGCTTGCTTATATTTGGTTTATGCACATTTTTATTTAATAATCAATATAACTAATTCTTTCAAATGTTTAAATGGGATTCACTAGCCAACTTTTGTTGACCCAAATCTTTATTTTACACATGATACAGGTGGACAGGCTGAGGAGAGGAACACTTAGGATTTGGCTTTAGAAGAAGAATAAAATATTTCTTGTCTAGAACAATTCTCTTGTGTTTGTTTGTTGTATGTGTTTGTTGGGATATTATCTCTTAAATTTAAATCAATAAATATGAAACTTAATTATAGTAAATGTCATGAGCTTTGATGAAAATCCAATCATGCCCCGACTTCTAATTCCACGGTGGGTCAGGGTGTGACATTATTTAATTACCAATTTAACCTTTTAATTAAAACATCAAAAAAGATAAATGAGTGGCTGAGAATTGTTCTCATGGTTCTCACAAAAAAATAAGTGTTCTCATTTAAACCCTCCCCTATATACATATATATAAGAATGCTAAATATTGTGAGAACCATGAGAACAAATGAAAAAACCATAAGAACTTGGTAAAAAACAATTCAAATTCAAAAAAAACTTCTACACCTATCATTATTATTCAAATACAATGTTAGAAATTTAATTTACACGTTTAAATTTATGTGAATTTATAAATAAAAAAATATATACATGTGTAAGTTTTCCATTTACACATGTGTAAATATGTTATATTTATACATGTGTAAAAAATTAACGAAAGTCATTTTGAAAGATGAAATAAATTATTTGATATTGTAAATTCTTTTTTTATGTTGTATCTTAATTACAATGAGGTTTGTATTAAAAAATGGTTTTGATTGGTTTTTTAATTCATTTTCACGATTATCGCAATATTTAGCGTTCTCGAGATAACCCTTCTATATATATATATATATATATATATATATATATATATAATATATATATATATATATATATAAGGGAGGGTGCAAAGAAACTCATTTTATTACGAGAACTTAAAATTTCCTAAAAGAAGCTTAAAAAGTAAATCAATTTTTAACACTTTTTGCTATAAATCTAACATTTTAAAAACTTTATTTTGAAAAAAATATTAAAAAAAGTGTGTTACACATATGCAACACTACAAAAAAAAACCTAAACTTGTCAACCCTCACCCCCAAAAAGCTAACTATAAAGTTAAAGTAAACCCAAAACCTAAACACTAAGGCTAAGTAGTACAGCATATGTACAATACTATCATAATAGTATTGAAAAAAGTACGACATGTTAAATCTTGTTTTTATGTCGAAAAAATATGCTCGAATATACTTGAACGAAAAAATAAAAAAAATCTGATTTTATGGTGCATTTCTTGTTATGTAATAAAACATGAAGCAGATAGAAATATTTGAAAAGTTATACATATACATTTTTCCAGTTTTGCCCATTTTCATTAAAGTTCTCATCCCTCACAAATAAGAAGTTTTCGAGTTTTCTCACTATGAGTTTTTAATTAAACTTTCACACACAAACACACACAACATACATATATATAGAGAGAGACGCTTATAAATGATCGTGCAAGGTTTCGGACTTCAGACACCTTCTAACACGTTCTATGAATATTAAAACTCCAACCCAAACTCAATAATTGATTTATTAATCGAACCAAAACCGATTGTTTTTAAATTTAACATAACAATATAAATTTTATGAAAACGGATTTTCTATCGCTATTGTACCAAAAAGAACCATAACTGACCGAACAATATATGTATCGGTACCGGTATTTATTCATATTCTTTTTGCTTTGGATAAGCCGACATTGTATCGCTACCATATCATACATGTATTCATTTTTATGGTTTTCCAGTTTCATAATGGATTTTGTGTCATTACCATAGTGAACTGCACTGAAACCGACCAAATAACATTGGTATATGTACTAGTATTTATTTTTATTGTATTTGCTTTCAATAAACTGGCGTCTTATTGCTACCATACCCTAACGAACGCCATCGTTACCGGTATCTATATCCATTTTATGGATTCCGGTTTTGATAAATTATAATTAAGACAACTTTGTCTGCAGTGATAAACAAATATTGGTACCAATACCATGACAATGTGAACTGATCAATACCATTCGAACAACATCGACGTCAGTACCGGTGTTTGTTTTTTCTTCTTTTTGGTTGATGTAAAACATGTGTTGAGAACGAGTACATGTATCGTACCAATACTGTAACGAAATTGTATTGATTGAAAGCCTTCAATATTGACGCCCTCCCGCAACATGCGGGCATATAACCTAGTTAAACTAAACACGAGTACACATAAAAATAAAAATCTAGTTTTTTTAAAGTTACTACAAAACTATGAAAGTTTAACGAATATAACATGAACTATCAAAATTACTTTTAGTTTAAGCGGATTTAAAATCAACTGATCAATCATTAAGAAAAAGAATAACTTAATTAAGTTTAAGCGGATTTAAAACCAATTGATCAATCATTAAGAAAAAAAATAACTTAATTAATTGGCGTGTGCAGTTTAATACTATTTTATTCATACGAGACAAATTTGTTGATAAAAAAAGCAATTTGAGTTATTGATAAAACAAACAAAGCAAAGACAACAGGCATTTGTTTTTGTTTTTGTCTTCTTCAACGTTAACTGACATTAGTTTATGTCGTTGCAACCTGGACGCAATTGCGGGGACATTCTATTGGTCGAATTAATTAGCTGAAAGTTATAATTAGTCAAAAATACTTAATATATGATGCGTTGTTAACTCACATGGTATAATTATAATTAATCATTGTAATGGTTGTATAATTATAATTAAACATAATATAATTGTTTTCAATTGTAATGGTTGTATAATTATAATTAAACATAGTAATGGTTTTTAGATAGCATTGGTTGTATTATTATAATTGAACATAGTAATGGTTTTCAGACTTCTAAGTGTAAGCCAAAGGCACATTTAGTAAACTTCCTATAAAACTTCTCCTTACAGAGTGTCTCTAGTACCTTACAGAGTGTCTCTAGTACCTCAAGTAGGTGACTCGCATGTTCAGACTCACTTCGTGAGTATACTAATATGTCATCTATGAAAACAATTACATGCTTGTCCAACATGGATCGACATACGCGATTCATGAGATCCATAAATGCGACCGGTGCGTTAGTTAACCCGAAGGACATTACTACGAATTCGTAATGTCCGTAATGAGTTCTAAACGCGGTCTTTGCCACATCTTCCTCTCGTACCCGTAAATGGTGATACCCGGAACGTAAATCTATTTTCGAAAACTAACTCACCTATTGGAACTGATCAAAAAGGTTGTCAATTCGGGGTAAGGGTTCTTCATTGTAAGTTTATTTAGTTCCTGGTAGTCGATGCACATGCACATCGTGTCACACCCCGACCCGCAGCGGAATAAGAGTCGGGGCATAATTGGGTTATCACCAAAGCTCATGACATTTACTAATATGTTTCATATTTAATAAAGTCAAAGTTACATTTCCAAAAATCCAAACATGTTCATTCAATACAAAGAAAATAAACCAAACATAACAATCCCAACTCTAAATCGTTTTATTCTTCTAGTCCAAGTCCTATGTGTTCCTAGCTGCTGCTGGTTCACCTGTATCATGTGTAAAATGGGGGTTTTTGGGTCAACATAAGTTGGCGAGTGAACCTTATTAGATAAACATTTATTAATGAATTACTTGTTAGTTTATCAATGAAAAATTGTGCATAATCATAGATGAGCAAATGTAAATAATCAAGCAATGGCAAATAGCAGTCACAACTATAACATACAATAACACATGACAGCATACATGAACATATCAACATCATACTATAAATAACATAAATGAAACTGTGCGATCAAGGCTCAATCAAACGGAGCCGATCGTATTACATGTACTGAAAATGAAAATGTCTGTGCGATCAAGGCTCAATCAAACGGAGCCGATCGTATGTGGACACGCCAGGTTCAACCTCATAATGAAATGGGGAACATGCTCAACGCTCATAATGTAATGGGGAGCGGCGGCCTATGAAATTGCATGTACTGAAAATAATAAACTTGCATCCAACAATAACTACACAACAGAAACAAACTGAATACACTAGTTCATGATATGATGTATGCACAATGGTTTAAGTATAATATATATATCAAGACACATGATACACCCCAAAACGTGATTAAAACGGGGAATTTGTAAAGATTCACTCACATTGGGTGCGTTGGATTGGAGATGGTGATATGCGCACGAATTAGATGAGCGGAACAACTAGGATTACTAACCTAAATAATAACGGAAAAATATATTAAAAGAGTGGATTTTATTAAGGATTTTAATGAAATTTTTAGATATATTTTTGTGAGTTTAAGGCTATTTTCTATCTTTAAAATGTTATTTTTAAGTATTTTTAATTAATTTTTAAATTAAATTAAATAAATAAAAATATAACAAAATTGTTTATTTTGCGTTGACCGTTGACCGTTGACCGTTGACCGTTGACCTGTTGACTTGTTGACCGGTTCGGTCAGGGACATGGTTTGCGCTGGGTGAGGCTCGAACCCGACACCTCCCGTACGCGTGCACGCAGCTCTACCAACTGAGCTACGTGTCTAACCCGAAATAATCTTGTTTTTAATTATATTTATACACTTATTCAGTTTAACCGAAATCCTTTTTAATTTCAAAAACATTTTATTTCAACGGACCGGTGTTAGTGACGGGTTTCGAACGCGCGACGTATGGCTTAATGTTGCACACAGTCCACCGCTGGACTGTGTGTCTAACCTGGTTATTATCTCGGTTTTTATTATACTTAACAACTAACTGAGTTAACCCGGTTTAGTTTATAAGCAAAAAGGCATTTTATTACATAAGGAGTGCGTATAGCAGGAATCGAACTCGGGACGTGTATGTTTTTTGTTTGCACACAGTCCACCGCTGGACTGTGTGTCTAACCCGTTTATAATTCCGATTTTAATTAATCTTATGTCATCTCTGAACTCGTCTTCTTCATTACAAACACAGACATCAATCAAAACAACTGATACGCGATTAATTTAGTTAATGAACATGATGAACAATTTGAATGCATTGAACCGAAAAGTTTGGGGAAACGAAAATACCGAACAGATCGTCTTCTTCAGAGAATCCGGCGAAGCTCGTCGGCTCTGTTTTGGAACCTTCGGCTGTGAGAATCAATTAACAGGTTTAAGGGATTAGATGTGAAATTGAACTAATGAGTATTGATTATCAGCACGTTTGAATGAGCATACCGGTAATCAGCGAGTTTCCGACAATTCCAGAAGTTTTCCGGTGAAAACAGAAAGTCCAGCAATGTCGTCTGTGGTTGATTATGAGCGATGGGTTAATGTTAGTAAGGTTCTAACAATTGATTGAAACAGTAAAGTAGAGGTATTTTACCGGTTTGAGTTGAATACGGTTTTCCGGCGACTTTTGCAGAAAATTCAGGCGAGCTGATTTAGGCGTTCTGATGGTCTGAAAATGCGACGAAAATGAAATGGAGTATTGGTATGATATTTCTGAGTCGCGAGAGTGGTCTGAAGTTGAAGAACTCTGGACTTGATGATTTTTCGGTTATAAAAACCGATAATGATGAGGCTTTATGTTTAATCAATTCCGACTTGATTAAAAACCGTCGGTGCATCGGTTATAAACTGAATGTGCGAATAAACAAACGAATTGACGATTGGTTTGCCGATTACCATTTCTCAGATGGCGCAACCGGTTTTAACCGAGTTTGTGTATAAATCTCATTTGTTTCCTAGAGATAACAGAAAACACAAAGCGGCGGAGTGGTGATGTGAGTGTGTGTTAAAGCGTTGGAGTGTGTCTTGGCTGACCCGGGTTCGAGTCCCGGCAGCAACATAATTTTTTTATTTATTTTATTTTAACTTTTTATCAAATATAATTTTTATAGTTTAGTTTATTTATTAATTATGTATCGTTTTAAATCAAAATAATCATAAATATTCAACGTAACTTTTATAACTTGATATTCGATTACAAAACGGAGCGGGTTTTGAAAACCCGATTTTTACAAATGTTACACATCGACCCATCTTTCTTCTTTACAAAAAGGACGGGTGCTCCCCATGGTGAAACACTCGGGCGTATAAAGCCTTTGTCGAGTAGTTCTTGTAACTGTGTCATTAACTCTTTCATCTCGATTGGAGCTAGTCTGTACGGGGCCTTGGCCACTGGTTTGGCGCTCGGTGTTAATTCGATTCTAAACTCCACTTCACGCTCAGGAGGAAGTCCCGGTAAGTCTTCCAGAAACACATCCAAAAATTCGCTAATGACTTTAACATCCTCTAGGCTTGAAGTGCCTTTGTTGAGGTCTAAACATAAGTTAAAAACGCCTTACTCCCATTACGCACACACTTAATTGATTGAATAATAGAGCAAAGTTTTGGTTCGATATTTCATTCCCCTTAAATACTCACTTGCTTCCCCGCGGGTGTTAAAACGTGTATGACTTTTCTTTCACATTGAATTTCGACATGTTTCCGAGCTAACCAATCCATACCTACTATAACTTTGAATTCTCCCAAAACCATAGGTATATGGTCTATATCGAATTCTTCATCCTCTATAACAATCTTAAAATTTCTACACACATCATGCAACAAATAGTTATTACTATCGGCTATTTCTACCTCTAAGGGCACCGACAACTTTTCAATTACAAAGGATGAATGGTGTATAAGTTCACTTGATATGAATGACCTACTAGCCCCAATATCGAATAGTACATACATACATAGGCATCGAATTTAACAAGAATATACCAGACACGACATTTGGAAGGGCTTTAGTTTCTTCGGATGTAATCTGAAACATTCTTCCCTAAGCCTTTGGGGTCTCATCCTTCTTCCACCCTTATCCGTCTTCTGTTGGAGTTTTGGGCATTCTGCTTTTATGTGACCGGTTAAAAGCAATTGAAACAAGTTCTCAAAGGATTGGGACATTTATAGTATGGGTGTCCCTCTTGACGATAGTTATAATATCCCTTCTTGCCCATCAAACATCCTCCGTGTGGAGCTTTCCGCAAGTCTTACATTTGGGCATACCACCCTTTATCCTTTATTTCTTACCATGGTCTTAAACCTCGGCTTCTTTGATGAGCTTGGATTAGTGGTCGATGATCTCTTTTCACCCTAGTTCTCTTGTCTCTTTAGTTCAATCTCCCTATCCCAGGCCCAATTTATGAGCTCATTCAAAGTTTCACATTTTGAGGGAGTGATGAATTCCCTATATTCAGCTTTCAGCATGTCATGGTAACGATTGATCTTCATCCGCTCCGTCTTCACAAAGTCTTGACAAAACAATAACTTTTCAAGAAAGGTACTAGTTATCCCATCAATCCATTCCCCTTTTGTCGAAGACGTAGAAAGTCTCCTTGGATTCTGTCAACCGTAGACTATGGGCAATGATACTTTAGAAATGGCTCTTTAAATTCTTGCCATGTCAAAGTCTGGAGTTTGTCTTCACCTAACTCTTTGTAATGGGCGTCCCACCAATCATTAGCTTGGAGTTGGAGTTGGCCCGTTGCAAACATAACTTGATCCTCTTTCTCATAACGACTTCTCACAAAAACTGTCTCCATGTTCGCTATCCACCTTTGACATACTATTGGATCAATCTCCCCGTTATATGACGTGGGGTTACAGACCATGAAGTCTCTATACGTGTAACTGCTAGTTCCCTTCTTGCTTTGAGACTCACTTATTAGCTCCTTTAATTCCTCCATTTTACTCGTCATCATAGCCTCGACTGCTTCTAACACATGACTTTCCACTTCTTGTACTAGTTTGGGAAGTTTGGCTTGTATAGCCTTTCTTACTTCTTCAGAAATTTTCTCATTCAATGTTTCTTGTCGTGCCAAGTCAGAGGACTTATTCTTTCATACATTCTCAACTTCCTTTTTAAAACATTTTTGTTCCCGAAAACATAATATCATAGCACAATTACAGTCACATGACTCCTTATCCGTCTTTATCACTTTTCGAGGTCCTAGTGGGGTCACGGGATAGGTTTTAGGAGGTATGGGACTCGTGGTATGAAAAATAAGCAAAAACAACGATCCAGGCCTGCAAGTAGCATCGGCGACACCCTAGGGCCGTGTCGGCAACACCACTAGCAAACCAGTGTTGCCAGAATTTCGCGTAGACAGCAGTTTTGCGCGTTGAAGAAGGAAGCCGCGTCGGCGATGCCCCCTCTGTCCTTCAGACGTTGTTTTGTTCAAATTTAGGCTGCACAACCGAATCCGAGCCCCGTTCCAATTCGAACTGACCCACAACATCCTGAAACATCTGGTAACACCCCGTAACATCTCGTAATCATCCCATAACATTATCCATTATAAGAAATCACTAGAATTCAAAGGTATTTACTTGCTTTGCGCTCGGAGCAAACACACACTATGCATGAGCTTTCGGTTTGAGTTCAAGCACTTTGGTTCTTGTACTTGAATCCCTCAAACCTTGGCTCTGATACCAACTAGAAACGTCCATTTATCATTCGGTCAAAATCCAAGACTTAACCATAAAAATTTACGGCCAAATTTGAGCTTTTACACATTTCTAAAGAAAACTTGGTTAAGCTTACAAAGTTAACATTTTAAACTAGTTACAAACCGTACCGACATTTACAAAAGTTATGAAATACATGTCTTAAGCTAAGTTAACGAACTACACTTTAAATATATTACAACAAAATGTTTGACCCGTTTGCATAATCAAGTCGGAAGCATGTCAAGGGCGAGAAGTGCTAGTGTGTTCGTTCCAAGCATCGCAAAACACCTAAAGTTGAGCTTTACCTATAACACAACAACAAGAATTGTTATCATCTATAATAATAATACATGCTAACATAGAATTCTAACTTCCAACAAACATGATAACCATACTATTTATCACTTTCATTATTGTTCTACTTTTTAACTAATACTAACATTCTTTCGTTGGATCCATTCATGATGGATCATCATACGACCATCTCTTTTTACATCCTCATTCTAGTTCATTTGACTCGTTCATAAATGGTCTATTACATGACATTCTTTAATGTGACCTTCTACTTCATTCGACCCGTTCGAAACGAGTCTATTATATAATCATGCTTTATCATAACATTCTTGTTCGTTCAACCTATTTGTAGTGGGTCTATGACATGATCTTTCTCAAACGTAACATTCTAGTTCTTCGATCCATTCTTAAAGGATGTATTTCATAATCATTCTTTATCATAACCTTCTAATTCGTTCAACCCATTCGTAGCGGGTCTATGACATGATCATTCTCTAACGTAACATTCTAGTTCGTTTGATCCGTTTGTAGTGGGACTATGACATGATCATTCTCTAATGTAACATTCTAGTTCGTTCGACCCATTCATAACGAGTCTATTTCATAATCATCTCTAGCGAATTACGATTACTACAATATATAACATTGAACAATACTAAAATAACCTTAAACGTACAAGTAGCGTACCTCGATCTTGAACACCTTGTGTTTTCTGTTACTCGGGCCTTCTTCTTTCACACCTAAATTTCACAATTAGCATGCTTTAATCTCATATTCTCATCTCATACTTTTCTTAACATAATAATTTATTCATTTCTCACATTCTCGACATTAAACGATTAGCAACATATTTAGGATGTTGAAATCACATAAAATTCTCTATTTTGAAGCATTTCATCAAACACTAGGTGTGCATACATAAATCAAAGCATAATGTACAAGTAGTCCAAGCACATTCTTCCTGTTTCATAACAAGATGATTATAATCAATAAATTTCATGTAATCTTCATCCCACATAAATTTATCTAACAATACTCCATTACATACAAGTTCATACATCAACATTACACCTATCTGCACCTACATGATTATCATATTTCATCATACTTCTACTACAAATGGGTTCTCACTTTTAAGTCATCAATTAACCAAATTAAAGCATAATTCTTGTTCTATGAGGTGATTCCAACTCACAACCATACTACTTTTCACATGAACTCAAGGATTGGTTGCAACCCACTTTCTACAAAATCACCATATCATGAAATTCAACATACCTTTATGTTAAGAATACTTAGATGATGGAGAATTAGTGTTCATGCTTACTATCAAGCTTCGATTTCCCTTTCAATTTTACTAAGTTGCTAAGTTAGAGGTTTCCCCTCTATTTCTCTTGCTTCTGTCGACACAATGTGTGTGTGTTTGGGTTTTAAGTTTTGTTTTTATTTATTATCTTTTAATTTATCCTAATATAGCCCCTTAAGTTTGGATATTTGTATTTCATGGGTAAAATCTATTCTTTAAGTTAAGATTTTTACTTACACTTTTACTTGGTTCATAATCCTAGTTACCATTCTAACACCAATCATGCTTATAAATACTTATCTTTAACATATACACATATAAGGGGTGTTACGTGGTTTAACTGCCTGATCAGTGAGCTAAGGCTTGCAAATTAAACTTATACAAATTATGCTCTGAGTCACAGGTTTTTGAGATCTCTTCCTGATAAGTGGGGTACGATTGCATATGTGTTGAGAAACTCTGTTTGGTTTTAAATACATAACTCTGACACAACTTCATGGCAACCTTCTCACTAATGAGAGAGAACCTGACCAAAAAAAAGTTGATGCCTTCAGGAAACACTACGAATGATTGCACATATGGTAACACAACCTTGATGTGTCAAGATAAGTCATCACCAATCAGCAGTGTAAGTAACTTGGGTTATGATCACTTTGTTGACATAACTACATGTTTCAATTCTCAATTTAACACATCACATGTTGGAAACTAGAACTTTGCATTAATGATGAATGATCAAAAGCCTATGGATCTAACTGACCAATAAGAGTATGACCAAATTGTACTTTTAAGTGTCAGGACAAACAAGTTTTGCAATAAAACTGGTAGAAGGTTTCCTGAATTGAAGGGTAGGGATAAATTTGAAAAGGAAAAATCCAGGGTTGAATGTTTTAAGTGTCATAAACTAGGTTACTTTGCAAGGGAATGTAGAGATATTTCACATATTCTTACACCTTATGTGACCTATCCAAATCAATTAAATCAACCTAACTTAACTGCTTGTTAACAATCATTTTTTCCAAAATATCCCCGGATTATCTACACAGTACACTGCACATCTTGCATATGAACCAGTTCAAATGGCATATTAATATGCTAATGCCCCACCACAATACCAATATGCACAACTTCATATGCCACAAGCACAAACTCAAACACCCTCCCAAACTACTGGTTCCCCTATCACCCAAAATTTGTGGATTGGAGTAGTCTATCTTAGGATTTGAGTGATGAACAGTCAGCATGATTGCACTTGACAAAGGTCACAATAACATAGCGCTAGTTGCTCTAGAAACCTTAAGTGAGACCTCTTATCAAAGCACTAGTGTAACTATTGGTTTGTGCATTCTTCCACTGCTGGATCAAAGATTGCTGAACCTTCTCAAAATGTTGATATATCCCAGAAATACTATCAGAACTTTGTTTTGAAAAGTGCATTCAAGCATTTAGGGAAATCAAAGAAGTGAATATCAAGCTTCTTGAAAAATCTGAGAAACTTCTGGAATAAACCATTAGATCTCACAAATAATTGTTGAAAGAAAAAGATCAAATCAATTCTAATTTAAAACATGAAGCCTTAAATCTTTCTACACAATTCAAATCATTTATTTCAAAATATCAAACATGTCAAAATGAACATGAATTCACCCAAAAATTGGTAGAATCATGTAAAGGATTTGAGATTTTGTTGAATCAACAAACTAAAAGCAATGTGAAATTTGGCTTAGGATACAATCACACACAAGGACCAAGTGAATACACTCCTAAAACTCAAATTCATGAAACTGAGTCAAATTCCTCAATTGGAAAGGAGACTATAAGCACAATCTTGGTTCCACTCATACATTCTTTGGTCAACATAACGCTAAATGGTCTGACCTCTAAAGGGAACATAACACCAATTGCTAACCCTCAGTAGTTTCTTCCAAAACTGTTGGCCCTAGCCAAAACTTCAAAACCAAATCAAAGTCTGGTTCAAAAAGGGGTAAGAACTCAAAAGCTACATTGTTTTGCATTGTGTGTGAGAAAACAAACCACAATACTGAGGATTGTTACATGGTCTTAGCTTATAAGAAAAACAAGATAAAGAATCTAGAAAAGTTTCATGACAAGCTAGTTTTCTATCCATGTAGTGATTCAATTACTGTGAATCCACAGGTTCTTTTAAGGTTCTTAAAACTGTTGAAACTCCTGTCACATTGGCTCTAAATCATAGAAAATTCACTAGACAATGCAAATGACTGATGAACCCCCCGCATATATTTAGCCAAAATAGAAGGATTCCCATTCTACCCTTCATCAATACAAATAAAGGAGGTCTGATCAAAGTGATAAAATAAACGCCTGGCAGAGAACCAAAAAGAACTAATGAGGATGGTACAAAAGTTGTTAATAGGTCAAAATAGTGTCAAAGTGACCAATCAGGCTGTGATGTAACTAAGCCTGCAAGCTACAAGGCACGGGTTCCAAAATCTCTTCACTAAAAAGGCTATTAAAAAGCCAAACAAATACTGCTTTTTCTTCATTATTGTATAAAACTGCTGGGTTATCCCATTTATTTATATATAGTCTCTCAGAGTTACAGGTTACCTTTACCATCTTCAAAATCGTCTGCTACTCAAGTGGAAACCCTAACTCTCAATTTCACTCACTGAACTTCTATCCTTCATCAATACTGACCATGGAAAACCTTGCTTTTTGACCCTGTCACAACCTTCTTCCTTATTTTAACAAGGAGAAGGATAATCCACAATTCCACAACATCATTGATCTCATTGAAAAATCTTAATTCCACTACGCAATCACAGTTAACCCAACAAATTATAAAACCACAATTAGTGAGTTTTGGTCATCTACAAATAACCAATAACGATAAAGGGAAAGTGTTGGCCATCACAGCAACTATGGGAGAAAGAAAGATTGCTATCACTCCCGATGTTCTTTCAATCAAACTCTAACTGGGAGATGCTAAAAGGGTTGAGAAATTTTCTAAATTAGAGATAGATTTGGAGTGCATTGAACAAGGGTACTATAGTGAAACCAAGTATGCTATCTATGAGAAGAAAAACTGCTCTCTTGGTCTTAAATATCTATTTCATACTCTCATGCAATGCTTCTCAGGTGAAGGTAAATCTGGCTCTTGGAATGAGGTTTCATAGTCAACACAATATATTGCTTATTCCATTATGACTCAATCAATTTTTAAAATATCAAATCAACTTTATAAGGCATTATTTTCAAATGTCACTTCTACAAATATGTACCCCAGGCTTGTTATGGCAGTTATAGAACAAGATTCACCTGATGAAGTCTACAAAAGGGGTAAATTCTTCCCATAAAATCTCTTTTAGCTCAAACTTTTACAAGAATGGGATCAATCAAAACTAACCAAAGCAAAACTGAAGAAGAAGCTAAGCCTGTACAAACCAATAATCCTACACAGCCAGCAGTTGAGGCACAAATCCACTTAAGCCCACTACTCTTGCTGACCAAAGGGAACAACACATCCCTAAGGAACCCACAAGAACTATCAAGGAAAAGAGGAAGAAGTCTTCTACACAAAAGACTTCTAAATCCTCTTACTCAAAATCCAAAGCTACAACCCCCCCCCCTCCAAAAAAAAGAACCAAAACAAAGATTACTCAGTAGTTGAGGTCCCTGAGAGTCTGGCTGAAACACAAATTAAGCTAGTGACTGTGGTTACTTCTTCACCACGATCTCAAGTTCCTCCAACCAGCCAAACCATCTGAACCAATAGTTTCAATAAGAGACTCATGGAGGCAGATCTTCCTTTGTACCATGAAAAAAGCACATCTCAACCACAAATCACATGGTGAGA
Source organism: Scalesia atractyloides (assembly GCA_947069175.1). Lineage (NCBI taxonomy): Eukaryota > Viridiplantae > Streptophyta > Magnoliopsida > Asterales > Asteraceae > Scalesia > Scalesia atractyloides. The sequence goes on along the minus strand of CAMTDV010000023.1, from coordinate 40,848,240 downwards.
CCACAGAATGAAGGACTGGTACTAAAAGAGTCTAACACTCACCCACATGAGGAAGAGTCTCATTCCACTCAGGTAAATCCTAATGTGGAGATTGCAGAGGTATCTTCCACTATTCTTACTAAACCCACTGGTTTACAAGAAGGTAGTGGAAACATCCTTAAGACCACCATACTGGAAACAACAACTACACTTCTCCATGCTTTCATAGTATTGGAAGGAGAAACTGCTGGAAGTCTCCTTGTACCAAGAAAAAGGGGCATCTGGAAGGGTTTTTATGTCCGAAAAGCCACAAACACCAACTGATATAACCACCTCTGTTGGGGGAGCAGACGAGTCCATTAATTTGGATGATGCCTAAAATCAACAGTTTATAGAATTGACGGAACAGTTCGTGTTGCGGTCTCCAAACTCAAGGAGTTGGTCACCAAAATGCTCAAGCTAAAGTCCAGCATAAACCAGAATACACGCAAGAGCTGGCTTCCTCACAAAAGGGGCTTGCCTCCATATTTAATGCCATCACTCAACAAAATCCACCAGCTACAGAAAGCCAAACTGTGATTAGGTTTTAGCCACCTCATCATTGCCTACAGGGGAGCGACAAAATGCCTTTAAAAACATCTTTGAGCCCATGTTCCAAAATTACCTGAACAATTTTTATGGCAAGGTGTTTGGAACTTCTGCCCCCAAACCATGGTTACACCATTTCATGCAAAGGCATGGAACCACTGACGCCAAAAAAGGGAGAAGAAAACAGACAAACCTGACATAATTGAAGCATGTGAAGCAACTGCAAAGAAAAGAATTGCTGAGGCAAAGGCTCTAGAAATGGTTGAAAAGCAGAAGAGGATATATATTGGGGATGTGGACCATGATGAAAGAATAGCAAAGTATAAACAAGATCAAAGAGGATTAAGTGCTGCTTTAGTAAAAGGTCAAATAGAAAATCAAAGAGCTGAAGACAGAGCTACAACGAACCACAAGATCACCAAAACTGTCAAATAGATATGAGACCACCTGCAGTCATTTAGAAGATCAAAACTCTGGCAAAGCTTGAAGCTTAGAAAAGACAAATATCTCCTCAAGATCAACCAGCAGTTCATATCAAAGGTCAAACATCTTGTTCAGAACACAGAGGAGTGGAAACTCAAACAACTGATTTAGAACAAACAGCTGCCAAAACTACTAGTTGCCAACTTCTAACAACCAGATCTTCATTAAAGGCAGCGGTTGTCAAACTAATACTAAGCCAGGGGTTGTCAAAACTACTGGTACACTACCTGGCACAAAACCAGTAGTTTCCCCAGAACAAGTAGTTCAAAGCAAACCAGAAGTTTCTAAGAAAGCAACTACCCAACCTTCAAGAAAAAGGAAGTTGATCGTACAAGATGATCCAAAAGATCCATCAACACCTACTCCATCCTTATGTGAAAAACCTATCATTACAGGTGTTTTCACAAAGAAATTTGCAAAAGAACCTCTTACCTCCCCAAACTTCATCAAGTCACTTCAAAAGGTGCCACTATTGAAGATTGACAATAAGCTGAACTATGAAGAAATCTCAAAAAGAATGAACGAGGAATCCATAAAGAATTCACAGAAAATCAGGATAGCATGACCTAGAGAAAGGCCCAATACATTATGAACAGGAGGATGAGAGACGTCAATAACTATAAATAATACATGTATCAAGAATCTCAGAGACCCTCTCAAATATGCCCATTCAAGAACCCCTCATGGCCAACATCTCCAAACAGGAAAGCATAGAATGGCTTAAGAAGAATGCACCATATCCTTTAAAAACTTCTATGTCTTTCTAAACTTGGATGCACATAAACTTTTGGCAGAAGTTTCCAAAGCGAAGAAGATGCTAGCTGATCCAAACATCAAGGTCACCCTTCCAAATTGGAAGCTTGGTAGTAGAAGACAACCAACTCCAAAAGAGGCTGTAAAGACCTTCAAAATGAAACAAGGCTTGATTCATATGGATTAGGCTCCTAAAAGTTCAATTATAAGGTGGAAGGAGTCCACTCTGTCAAAAGAGTACATCGGCTATCGGGATGCAAGAAAGAGAAACCCTGACAGGTATCCACCAAGAGCAAACTAGGAGAACATAGAGATCTACCTTGCTGGAAAACAAAGAAGTCTTTTGTAATTCCATTCAACCTATGAAATCTTCTCTTACAATCCAAAAATCATGGAAAACTACATGAACAACTTAAAAGAGAAACATGGTTATGAAAGATGGATTGTTGGTCTAGATAAAGAAGAGAAACTTCTACTTGTAAGTTGTTTGTCAGACACTACTCATGTGTTCAAAACAATTGAAGATCAAAGAGTTGGAACCTAGACAGTAGCACTTGAAGAAGATCCACAAGATCTACCACCTTAACCAGTGGCTCCCACTGAGGTCTTAGACTTGCTCACATCCTCATAACCCAAAGATTGTGAGATGAAAAACAATGAAGGACTTGAAAGAAATTGAGATCTTTAGAAAAGATGGCTCTAAAACCCAGGTAGAAGGGTATGAAGTTCAAAGTCTGAGCCCAGAAAACATTAAGGTCATTATTGATCTTGAAAATGAAAAAGATGCTAATGATGATCAAGCTTTAAATCTTGAACTTGGCATCAAAGACATGATCAGGGAAAAGCTGAAAAACTTCATTAAATAAGAATAAAAGACAGACATAAATAAGAGTGATTTTGGCATCCAGAGATCTAGGGGGCGATTGTTGGGTTATGTAAGATCTGCTGATGATGAAATCAAAAAACCCAAGGGAACCATCTTCCCTGCCTAATGAAATAAGTTGAAGTACAAACATTGTTCTAGAAGTTTCCCCCTTGAAAGTTTCTCAAACAACCACCAAAAGGGCTGGAACATAACTACTTCATCAAAAAAAGAAAAGAGAATAGAAGTACAAGTGCTAGATTGTCAAAATACTGGTCAACTAGTCAACAGTCAAGTTAACATAAGTCAAGGTTGAAGACCAAAAGACCAAGTCAACAAGTCAAACAAGACTAGAAGTACTGTTCCATATTTGCTGGAATCCTTCTAGCAGTTTTGATAATCCAGTTATTATCTCTTTGTTTTACAGTAGTTTCTATGTAACAGTGTCTCTTGTAACTATCCAGTAGTTGCAGTTTTGTAAACTGCTGGCAGTTACTTAATTAATTAGGTTGTCCAGGGTCGTTTTCATGGTGACGTCATTAGCAGTTCTCTTCTCCTATATATATTCCATGTCTGTAATTGTAATTGTTAACACTAAGAGCCAAAAGGCATAAGAGCTTAGTGAGAGAGACCACCTGTTAAAAGAGAGTACACTCTATAGTTTTGATTGTATTGTATACATTTGAGTGAATGAAATAATTATGTAATCATTCCTAAAATCCAACTGTATTGATGATTATATGTTTATACTATTTAGCTTGAGTTTCTATATTTATTCAAACTGTTTAATAAAAAAACACACACTACAATTTAAATGCAAAGACATGATATATTTTGATTTTAATCAAATGAGAGAATTGAAAAGAACAGATTAGGAAAAAGATAAGACAGGATAAAAGGTATTATAATTCATAGGTAAAAAAAGTGGTGACACAAGTTTTAAATAATACCAGTAATTATTTTACCTTTACCTTTACTTATAAAATAAATAACAGTAATTAATATAGTTATTCAAACAATTGCTTTAGCTATAAAATGATAATAATTGTGCGGTGATCCATTAGTAAAAATAATATCTTTAAACACTTTAAGAGTGAAAGGTTTTTGGTTTAATTCCTACAGACAAATAATTACTGCAATGATAGTTATCTCAATTATACAAATAATTACTTTACTTATATAACTATAATGATTACACTATAATGATAATTACTCTAGTTATAAAGTAATTGTTATAACATACAGTTTAACTACATACACATAAATATATAACTATGCCACCGCACGTTTTCTTCTATTTCCCAAGTTAACACGCTTATTACGTTAAGTTGATTCGTATCAAATACCACACACAAATATAATATAGGTTAAGAATCTTAAGAGAACCTGATGAAAAATGAAAACCAACGTGAAAAACTTATTTTCTCTAGGCATATATTTTGCTTAAATGTCTTCTTTACAGTTGTTTTTCCCCCTAAAATTGTACATATATACATTATCATTTCTCTCTTCATCTACATAATTTGTTAGTTTGTATATATACCGAGTACCAAACTAATACTATACTGCTACATAATTTGTTAGTTTGTATATATACGAGTACCAAACTAATACTATACTGCTACCGTATTGAATCAATACCGGTCATTCAAATCATTACTATTATTCAATTCCATGGTCCGGTTTCAGGTATTAGTGTTCATTTTTATGATTTTTTTTTATAATAATACTTTATTTACCATTTAATTTGAACTCTCTTATTAATGAAGTCTGATAATACTGTAAACAGGATTTTGTGTTTTCATATATGCCAAATTCTCGTTGTACTGCTCCAAAGAATTCTGTTATTAATTATTTTTTGTTTTTTAACGGCCAGTAGTTAGTTGTTAACATATACAAATTTTATACATTGTTACTGTCCTAACCATAGAAGTAATTTTCGAACTTAAAAATGGATGAGATAGATTTGATTCTTTGAGCTTTGAAATTCATCAAAGTGAAAAGGCTAGTTTTATATGTAGGAAACGTGACAAATAAATAGGGTTTGTAGAAGAAAGTGACTGTAGAGAAAATAACTGGCTTTGACCGGTAGTTATTTGATTAGTGAAGACAGAAATAAGTGTTTTCGCCGGCTTTAACCGGCGCAAAACGTCTTTACCATCATCATCTATATTTAACCTCTTAAAAATAAAAAACATCTTTCTTTTATTGAATACTTTGGTATATCTTTCAAATTATTATTAATTTAGACCAGATTCTGATAATTCAAGTAATTTATTGATCTATAATAATTCAACCGGCAATTTACCCATCGACAACTCTTAACTTCAATTTCCATTGTCAAAGCTAATTCCATTCTTGATAGAAAAGGTAACCCTATCTTCTATTCATTAAGACTTTTATTCATTAAGTCCGTCTAGTATACTCTAACACCATATGTGTTAATTCTAGTTGGCATCCGTTATCACCTGTCATACCCCTTTCCCTCTTCTAGAGGGTGTTAAGGGCATTAAAAGCTTCATGTGGTAAGAAGTTAACTAGGAGAGGGAGGGAGGGAATCAAGCATAAAAAATTTTGTACACCCACAATATATATATATATATATATATATATATATATAATATGGGAAAATTCATTTGGAAAGGAAATTTTTAATGGGAGAAGAAAAAGAAGAAAGGGTATAATGGTAAAACATTAAATAATTTATAACTCCTCTTATTAATTATGTTATCTCTTTTTAATAAAACAAAAACATTATATCCTACAATCAATATCTTATATTTATCGGAATTTACCCTACACACATGTAAAAGTACCTACACATTTTCAAAATTTATCCTACACATGTTGAAAATTGTCCTTCACCATAAATTATTTTATCTTGAAAAAGTATATTAAAAAATGAGTTACAAGTAATAATTAGCTAATTAATGACAATTATAGATTTACATATATGTTTTTTTTTCATAATATTAAATACACACATTAAATGAAGTAAATGAAAATTTTCTATTGGTTTAAAAGTTATTCTTTTATTCTTACAAAATTTTTCTTTTCATTTGAACTCTCCACTATATATATATATATATATATATATATATATATATATTGGGGTTAAACAATTTCCTTGATGTGGGGTGAAGTGAAAGAAAGTCAAGTGGGTGATGTGGCGTCTACGTTTAGTTAAGGGGCGTGAAAGTATAACCCATGGCCTAACACGTAACTTATTTTTATTTCAGTTTAAATTGTTATGAAAATGTCGACATGCATAGAAGTAGGGGTGCTAAACGGGTCGTGTTCACGGGTTGGCGGGTTCAACCCGACCCGAACCCGAAAATTTTACACGTACCCGAACCTGACCCGAACCCGAAAATCGTATCATATATATGAACCCGAACGACCATTTGTGGTGACCCGACAGACCCGTTTAACCCGAATTTTTTAATTTTTTTTTCTAAAACTAATATATTAAAATTAAAAATTACTTAAAAAACACAAATTTATATAATAATATCATATTTAAATTATAAAAGCTATGTTAATTTCTCCTTTTAAGTTATAATCATGGCAAAAAATACACGCCCTATTTAATTTATGAGATAAAATATATTGTAAAAAAATATAATATAGTATAAATGTGTTAAACGGGTCAACCCGCCAACCCGACCAGGTTGACCGAACCTGACCCGTAAACCTAAACGGGTTCGCGTGTTCAACCCGAAACTGACCCGAACCCGTTTAGACGAAACCTAAACCCGCGAATTTCGTGTTAGGTTCGTGTCGGGTTTCCGGGTCGTGTCAGAAATTCACACCCCTACATAGAAGGGACATAGAGTTACATTTCCTTTCGAGTGATATTAGCTTCCAAAACAGAAGTGATTAAGATCGTCAATGTTCTTATTATAAGCATGAATATTTATCGATCAATGAGTTAATGTTTGAATTATTCAAATCTAAATTGTTAAAAAGAAGGCATTAATTTTTATGATAAATGAATTTGCTTCATCAACAGGAAACATGTATTTTAATAAGTGTATATACAATTGTATCTAACAATGATGTCACAACGTTATGTTGTGTTTGTGTAATTGATATTAAAATTACTAAGTCAATCAAATGATTTTAGTTTGATTGGTTTGTATCATGTCACCGTAAACCAACGACTTCTTAATCGTCCCAGCTTAATTAAATGATTTTCTCTTTTTTCTTCCAAGTTTAATTAATATACATTTTTGTATGATATTTTCTAAAGTTGTATAAAGTGGAAAATTTGAGTTGCAACATAACAAGGGTAGTGATCGCAAATAGATATGGTACATCCGAATCAAGTATTTCTCTGTTTTTTCTTGAGGGTGGTAAGAATATTTATGTGGATCTAGGTAGGAAACCAAGAGTATGTGTCTCATATTTAAGAATATCTATGTGGATCTAGCGGGTAGGAAACCATGAGTATGCGTCTCATATTAGAACGTACTAACATATTCTAGATTTAGTTTAACTAATTAACAAAATTAATGTAACACAAATGTTCACACTACAAGCAAAGACGTAATTTTATTTGTGCCAAGGTCTTTCATTTTAAATTCTTTTCTAACAATTCAACAGCTTTTTCTATCTGTTTTAGAGATCCTTATATTTAAAAACATCACTTGTTTCGTTTATTTAATAGTAAATGCCCATTTATAACCTACTAGTTTAAATATGGTTGTTTAAACCACAAGTCCAAGAATATTTCACTTTTCAAGTGAACTTAACTGACAGAGGTACATTGATACCGCTTGACTACAAGCCCTTTAGTACTTGAGGATAACTGACGCTAACCTAAATTTTCTAATAATACTTTAACCTTATTATAAGAAAAATATAATTAAACTCCCTTAAGCCACCACCACGACCCCTTTGTTCATCTCACCTCTACCATAAGTATATCATGAGTTTAGATAATGTCAGTAAGCAAATACTTGCACCTCACAAAATAATCTCAAGATTAAAAAAAAACACACACACACTTGAATATAGATCAAACTCCTTTTAAAGCTCATACCATTCGACCATGAGCACTTGTTCATTTGTAAAACGTTTGGTATGTAACCTCACTGTTTTAGAACTTCATTTAGGCCCCTAAGTTTACGATTATTCTTCTTTCAAGTAATAACCACGCAGAACGAATGCATTTTAGCTTGTAGAAGTATGAACGAATTCAGCTTCTTTAATGACCAAACTGCCCTTGTTGGTGATCGCCTCAAGCTCCTTGATCTTCTTAGATACCTCAATAACATGAGAACTGCTCGACTGAATCAATTTGTTAGCGGTCTCTAGAGCCGAACATAGCTGTCACCAAAACTGAACTACTTAACATGTATGATGAGGTATATTATATCATTTCAATAACAATAAAAGTTAGATTCGGCCTGACCCATATTGGCCCATTTCATTTAAAAAAAATAAAAATAAAAATGATTTACCTGTGTGACTAACAATAAAAGTTGGATTCGGCCTGACCCATCTTGGCCCATTTCATTTTAAAAATAAATAAAAATGATCACCTATGTGACCAATGAGAGATAAAACACAACCCATATCAGCACAGTTTTTAGTAATATGGGCGGGCCAAAACAATCACCTCGGCTTATAACATCCATAGCACATCTCTGGTGATTTCAACTGTTTGAAATTTTAAACTATTTTACAATCACGACTGTCTTGTTTCCAACTATTTGATCAGGAGGCATTAAGAAAACAGAAATAGAAAAATAAATAATGGATATGTTAAACTTTATTACAAAAAGAGTAAAATGCCAAAATGGTCCCTAAGTTTAGACCACTTTTGCCACTTCAGTCCAAAAATGAAACTTTTTGTATCTGGGTCCCTGAGGTTTCATTTTTGTTGCCATTTTCATCCAATTGACAAACTGGGTTAGAATTTTTTGTTAATCTTCTCCCATTTTTTTGTCGTTTTCCTCATTTAATTAAAATGTATTGTGGCATATAATGACGATTATACCCTTCATTTAAATGAGGAAACCGACAAAAAGGGGAGAAATTAACATAATATTCTAACTCAGTTTGCCAATTGGATGAAAATGACAACAAAAATGAAACCTCATGGACGCAGATACAAAAGGTTTACTGAAGTGGCAAAAGTGGCTTAAACTTAGGGACCATTTTGGCATTTTACTCTTACAAAAACTATATTACTACTACTACTTGACCCATTTCAGATTTTTAGTCAACCTTCTGAGAGTAAAGATAAAGTTTTCAAAAAAGGATAATTCTTGAGTCATAGAGAATGACCCAAGAGCATCATCAGCAAGATTGATAAATTGATCCTATTAAGGATACAACGTCGAAGAACAAAATTGATGAATTGGTAGAATTGAAATGTAATCACTTACCTCAAGTGTATGAGCTGTCCATGAATGAGATGTACCAGCAAGTGCATCATTCAAGCGTTTGTAACTTTCCTAAAATCAACAATCAATAAGTAAAACATATAACTTAACAGCAAGAAGAGCAATAAACAGAAATCAAATTAAGGTAGCGCATACTACTACGGAGTAACAAATATTCTACTTCTCTAAAAAACTTAAAAAGATAGCCGGAGAGGTGGCAATTCACCATTTAGGTTATGTTTTTGTCCTAAATGAGTTAAGCTAAATAGATATTTAACTCAAAAAGAAACATATCAAATAGTTCAAGCAAGGGTAAAAGTCATTAGAAAGTATTCAAATACATAAAACATCAAAAATATTTAAAAAGAAAAACAGAATATTATTGTTGTAATACAGTTTCTGTATTCTGTAATGATATGTAGCACTTAGTAAAAAAATGATAACTGATGTTCCATGCAGTTAATATCGGGATATATCGGTTAAATCGGTCATATCGGTCCCGTAGTAAAATATCGGTCAGAATATTGGTACCAATATTATCGGCGATATTGACCGATATCACAGATATATCACTGAATTATTGGTGGTTAAATTGCTATATACATAAATTCTGCATTATATTAAAATTACCGATATCTCACCGAGATAACCTATATCTCAAAGATGGGTCCTTGACCGATATTTTACCACATTAACTGCATAGCTGATGTTTGAGGTCTATCATCTATGGTAAAATGTCGCAACATAGCATAGTTTGGTATAAAACGGAGTTCCCACCGTCTATTGCATAATATATGAGTGTGACGAACCACTTACAACTTGGGTCATATGTCAACCGTCTAAAAATATACTTGAACCTGAAGTGAATGTGTCTATCATATCATGGTTTTTGAGTCATATCAGATAGGTAAGCACACTAGTAAATCTTGTTAACTTAGTAGTTGTTAAACTAACAGGCGATCTGAGATACGCCTTAAGGCCTTGAGGCGACGCCTCATGCACATCTGGCTGTCAATATTAGGGTCTGTCCGTGCGAATTGGATGTGAACAACATTCCAGATGACACACACACACACAATTTCAATTAACCCCAAAATCGGAAACCCTAAATAGTATAGCATGCTTACTAATCATGTAGATAGATACAGAAGAAACCTGGTATAGTTTGGTGAGATGACATAAATGGATTTGAGGATTCGTTGAGTCAGCAGCTTCTTCGACGGGACTGGGACGGGGGCTGTTAACAGTATCTTCTTCTCCGACGTCGTTTAGCAGATCACCGATGCAAAGGAGCGGCCCTCCTACACCTCCACCTCCCATCCCTTCCTCCTTCCTTCCTTCCTTCCTTCCTTTGTTTGATCGGTGTAAATATGTTTTATAACGATAAATAGTGTGGGAATGCCTTTGAAATCTATTTATTGGATTGATTTAATCAAACGGTTGTAAAAATTTCGACTAGTCCTTCGATTATTCGCTGATTAATTACTAATAACATGTTCATCGATTAATCGTTAGGCGGTCAATAACTGTAACGCTCCGTAGGTTCTGTACTTTCCATATTAAGAAAGTTGTATTCATATTTCTATTTTTAGAAACTTATAATCGTGTCGTATTCATGTTTCATTTTCAATCTTTTAATCCGATACTTGATCTTTGGAAATTTATTTTATACATATACGTGTTACATTTAATATTTATGTTATATACGCAATCAATCTTTAAATACGTGTTTATACGCAAAACCGAGACTTAAAATACACTTTGGATACCTAAAAACAAGCTAAAATACAAGAAAACGACATAAAATAACAAAGTTACAAAGTACAAGGACTTAAAGTGAGCAAAACCAAAAGCTTTTTCACCTTCTTTCTCCTCCAATCACCTTCCACCCTTTTTTAGCCAATTAGATTTCACCATTTTCCACTTTTTTTCTCCTCCAATCAACTTCCACCATTCTTTTTCCAATTAGATTTCATCATTTCCCACCTCTTTTTCCTTCAATCACATTCTACATTTCTTTAATCACATTCCACCTTTCTTTAGCCAATCATATTTCACATTTTTTCACCTATTTCTCATCTAATCACCTTTCACCTTCATTTAAATCCCAACCACTTAACTCTATTATAAATACCAATCCTAACACCTTCCAAACACTTGCACCACCTCAAATCACTTTCAAACTCTCTCAAATCTCCAAGATTTTCAACTTTGGGCAAAAAGTTCAAGAGCCAAAATTGGTAATTTCTGTGTCCCATCAACTCAAGACTCGTCAAACCCACTAAGTAGAAATTTCTTCGCAAATCGTGAGTATACATGACCCCTTTTGCTTTTACACTTTTGGGTGAATACGTTATACTATTGAACACACGAATCACTTATACTTTATGCAAACACAAACAATCCAATCATGCATGCTTAAATACGTGATACTTGATTTGTATTATTGGAACATTCTTATGTGATTTACTTGTCATTGACTTTTTTTAAAGCCTCCCCTTAATGTATAGCGCTATAGGAGTAACGCACCGCCCGTATTCTTGAGGTCATGTTAAGTCATTCATTCATTAGGTCTTATCGTTGCGACGATAAGATTACGCTTGCGGTAAAGTTTGGGTTGACTTGTATAATTGCATGCCTTGGTACATTATTCTAGTTAACTAATTTGTCATGTGGATTGTTCAAACCTTCTTTACATATATGCTAGTACTCAAACTTGTATGCTTAGCAATACTTTTGTATTGAACTATACTTTAATACGTATTGCAGGAATTCTATGATGATGACGACGAATGAACTTGATAGGAAGGACTAGAAACGCACCAAACTTTAAATTCATGTTTATAGATTAGTCATGTAATATTGTTGTATATTTGTTTTCCAATTCATGTACTTGAACCATTAGCAATGAAATGAAATATTATTTATTAAATACTTGTCACATTTAGTGCTATGAAGTCTCGAGCAATCTAATACGTTCGCCCCGATGATTCCGACATCTGTTGGGGTATGACAATAACGGTCTTATTCTCGTCAAATTTTGAGCAGATCCAGGCCAAATTTCGACAAAACCATATAAATTATTGCCAGTTACTTAAAAAATGGGTTAAGGACGGGTTAAAACCTGCCTACTATAAAAACTACATATAAAATGTGTTTGCATATATATAACTAAAAATTACATATAAAAATCTCAATCTGATTAATCCTATTAGGGTGGAATGGGCACTCCCAAATGAGAAGTGGTAAAAAAATTTTAACCAATAATATCATGTCATGTCAACTCACCACTCCACTCCCCAATTTGCACTCAAACACTAGGGGTGCTCAAACACATGGGGTGTTTATTTGTCTTTTATGTATTTTTTATTTCTAGAAATTATGCATTAATAATAAATAAAACATATATTAAACAAAATAAAACCATAAAACCTAAAATTTAGAAAGGACATGGCCAATTATATTTTTTTGGATATCTCGTTTATGTGCTAGAATAAACGGCAACATCTCGGGTGAAGCACGGTCGTGTGGCTTAGTAAACGTCTCCAAATCCCGATCATACATAAGTTGTTTCACCGCCTCGCGTTGTTCTGCCACTAACGTTATAGTGTCTTCCTCACGTTTTTTTTTCTATATTCGACAACTCCATCGCTCGTGCTTGTTTTGCTTCTTTCATAAGGGTGTATTGTGAGAGCTTCTCGTCAAAGCCGTTTCCGCGCTATTGAATGGTGTTGACGGTTTCTTATCTTTCTTTCGTGGTCTTGTTGGTGAGGGGTCTACGTTTATGTCGGTATAGCGCTAGTGAACTCAATTCCCGGTGTACCCGCATTATATTTACCCGAATCTGACGACTTTATTTTTTGGCCCGAACTACCACTATCTTCACCCAACAATGGTAACAACCTCATACGCCTCAACATGATGAAAACCACCCGGATATTTTGATTAGTAATCTTTTAAAGCCCTATTCATGACATCGACGTCGCCACACCCACTACCACGAATACGATCCTACATATATAACAAATAAGTAAAATATAAAAAATAAAAACAAGTTATATAAAATATTTTACAAATATTAAAAAAAATACCACTTGTTGCCAAAGGCCGTTGAAGTAGTTTATCTTAGTCAACATAGGGAGCCATTTTTAACGAACTTGATGGTTGGTTCATGTACTTCTCGCCGACCGTAGCATTGTAATGCTCGAGAACTTTTTTCCAAAAACTATCCGATTTTTGTTGGTTGCCTTTTTTCTTATTTACCGAACAATTAACCCATACCTTGGCTAAAGCCTCTTCTTGTTTTTTCGTCCAACTTGACGCTCCGCCTTGCCTCCCTTTTCTTTCGGTTCACTAGCTTCACCCCTATCTTCGGCTTCAACCACATATTCTTCTTCATCGACAATATCTTCTTCCAAATGTTTTGTTTCAGGGACAACCTCTACATCTTGCTCTTCATTGTCATCGTAGATCGGAAGTGAGCGCTCGGCATTCTCTCTTGGTGATTGAATTGGCGGGGTCCTAAATGCAAATGGATCGAATGAGTTTTGCGCTTCCATGGAGTATTCGTACATGCCGAGAGCGACCATCGTTGGACCATGTGAGTGTGAAAATATTTGTGGCGTAAAATTAGGTTGGGGTTGGGTGTTATAAAAAGTCGGTTGTGAAGCTTGGGGGTAAAAATATTGAGGTTGAGAGTATGGAGTTTGAACCGGTGCACTCGGACCGCTAGAACCGCCTCGTCTCGTTTGCGACACGCGTCCACTTGGGTTTGAACCGAGCCTCGGCTAGCGGAACCTTTTTTTTGGGTTCACCTTTGTGTAACACCCTGTAAAATCGTGTCCAATAGTATAGTGACACGTGTTGTATTTTAAATATAGTATGTTAAAGACCAATAAGGACTAAAGGCGTCAACATGCTCAATCTGAGCCTCTGAGTGACGGTCCAATGTCAACATGCATAAATAATAGCCTCTGAGTGACTGATATGTCAACATGCTTAAATCATTAGCCTTGAGTGACTAACATGCTTGAAATTTGGCCTCTGAGTGACTGATATGTCAACATGCCCAGCCTTTGAGTGATATCGGAATCAACATGCTTATAATAAGTCTCTGAGTGATCCTTTGCGAAGTCCTAACTCTCATACATGCCATTTGTTGGACGAGAGGGTTCAATGTTGTAATTATGTAAAAGCTGGATGATGGAGGGATTAAAAGTGTCAACATGTTAATTTATACCTCTGAATGACCTTTTAACGAACCGAGAGCTCGACAATGTCCGGCATAATCCCAGGTATGCCAAGTATTGGCTACGGAGGGCTAAAGTGCCAAAAAGGTGTTTAAAAAGGTTTTTAGAAGCTTTATAAAGTTAAGGGGTTAAAAGTGTCAAACTTTGAAACTGGCCAAAAGGCGATCGCGGGCCGCGAGAGACCTGGTCTGGGTCTCTCGCGGGGCGCGAGAAGGCCTCTGCTGCAGAAAGTTTTGCTTGGCTCCCAAACAAAACTCCAAAACCATTAAAATCGAGACCATGGCTTCCCAAACTACTATGCCACATTTTGGGACACTTGTAAGCTTCCTCTTACACCCCTAAACACCTGGCTTCACTTCCTTTGAGTTCTCTAACTATAAATAGGTGCCTAAGTTCACCATTCCAACTTGAACCTTCTCATTTATTTACTCTTCTCCCTCCTCTGGAAGTTCCTAGCTAAAAGGAGCATCCAACATAGTTCTTTTGGACCCTAGGAATCACTGGTAAGTGTTCCTTCCTTGTGCATTTTCGTTTATAGGCTTTTATAACCAAAAGTCAAGCGTTTTTCGGAAAACGCTTTGACTTTCGGTTAAGACCATTATGGTCCAGCCATTGTTCGAAATGAACATGGCTAAGTGATCGTAATAAGGTAGGTGTTAATCCCTATAAAGGGCACCTCCTGAAGATCACGTTTGCTAGACCAATTGACGGGTCAAAGTTATGATATAAAAAGTCAAATAGGCTATTTTTCGAAAAAATCATAAATTGATCTTATATATGTTATGAAACCTATTTTGACACTTAAACAAGTTGGTAATAATTATTAGAACATGTAAGAACATGTTCGGCTCGTCAATTTTAGTTCTAGGGTCGTTCACAACCGAAAGTAGCGTAGCTTGACTTCTACTTTGACTTTCGATTCTGACCCGATTTAGATTAGTTACCTGCTGATATAAAGTTGCATTATGATCATAATATAATGTAGCATAACCTCTGAGGTTATATTACATATCATAATCAGAATCCAAGTTTATGCGCAAGTTCCATAATTATGCCATTTTTGACCAAAATGCCCTTTTGCATAAAACAAGGTTTTAAATGGTAATGAACTTGAAAATGAGTTTTCTACTGATGTAATATTATAAGTATGAATATTTGGGATGTTAAACCAAGTTATAAACTGAGTTTTCAAGCAAGTCCTTAAACTATGTCGATAAATGATGATTTTAGCCCTTGTGGCTCTAAAATAGTTTTAATTAAATTTTTCAAGGTAAACCTTTTACCTATTGATATGTTATATTAAATAACATATCTAAGACGTTTTAATCTGACCTTAACATCTGTTTTCGTAAAAATCGCATAAAGACGCCATTTTACGACATAAGCGTCGTTTAGGCGCATAGCATGGTTTTAAACCATATTAATTAACCAAGACTTATTACCTACTGATTTTAAAACTTACTTTAAACATATTTACAGTAGGTACACGTTAAAAACTCAGAATCCCAAATAGTTTATAAACTATGTGTAAAATGACCAAAATGCCCCTTCGGTGCATAGTTTGGTCATAAAAGATAAATTACACATATAATTGGTATCCCACTGATATTATATCATGAATAAACTATTTTTCCAGAATACCTATGATTATAAACTTAGAAATATTCAAGTTCCTTTTATACGGTATAAAATTACCGAAATCCCTTATGAGGTATAGTTTCGTTTTAAAACCTTAACGGGCATATAAGTTGATATCCTACTGATAGTTTAACTTATTTAAAATAAACGGCATAAGAACTTGTCCATGACTTATCCGGTTACCCATCATCGCTTATAAGCATACGGTTTGTTTTACGGAATTCAGCCGAAACGGGTTTAACCTTATCATTTTAATCTCAAAATCCAGAATGTTAATAGTTTACCCATATTGTATAAGTCAAGGTACTTGTTGGGATTAAACTACATTCTATCCAATCATCGTTTAAATCTAGCGTCATACGTTTTGATCAAGCACGCTAGTCGGTCTAAGTCTATGACTTAAATAAGACCGTTAGTATTTAATTGGTTAGTTTATGCCATAATCCAGACTAGAGACTTGCCGGTAAATGCTATCTGCACTTAGTCCTTTTGTGTACGGCTGAGTTATTAAAAATTAAAAGAAGACTATCTCAGGTAAATACTCTCGACTTATTTCCCCTATACGGGTTTGGATTACGGTACTTGGTCGGAAATGGGATCAATCGAACGCGGTTCAGGGATAGTAAATCCGCATATTCTGTTTTAATCAGTTTTGTTTGATAATTTAAACATCGGGGCTTAACTACCGTGTCCTGGATATCCTCGGCTCATTACAATAGAAATGGCCACGACCTTAGCGCGGGTGTAGGCATACATCTGATAGACGCTCAATTATGCATTCCCACAAGGTTGGGAGGAATTGACTCCTTCGTGAGTCCAAAGTGGTGTGTACGTTAATTGTGTCTCGGTCTCCGTACCAGGCCCTGTATGTATGGACAAACATGTAAATCTGTTAACAAGGCTGGACGGTCATTTAACCCAAGTTATAAAAAGATTTTGTGCTGATACGCACTTAAAACATTTTTGAAATGTTTTCAAAGTGAGTCAGTTGGGTGTATTTACCAGCGAAAGCTGACGTATTTTCAAAAGACTAAACTGCAGGTACAATACGAAAATAGGCCGGAGGTGCTCAGTAGTGACAGAGGATCTTGCAAATACTAAATCTACCCAAAGTCTGTTTTATATTCTTTCTATGTACAATTT
The DNA here is from genome assembly GCA_947069175.1 of Scalesia atractyloides. NCBI lineage: Eukaryota > Viridiplantae > Streptophyta > Magnoliopsida > Asterales > Asteraceae > Scalesia > Scalesia atractyloides. The sequence goes on along the minus strand of CAMTDV010000023.1, from coordinate 40,831,153 downwards.
ATGATCCGCCTGTGGATCTTCTATTATGAGCCTGTATATTATTTTGTATTTTCGATCATTCGGTTTGTAATAGTAATTTTACTCCAATATTCCGTTGTGCCGTGTTTAATTGACTATGATGATTATCAACTGACGTCACGATACTCCCCACCCGGGCCCACCGGTGTATGGATTTGGGTTGGAAATCGGGGTGTGACACTTTGTTTTGTTTATCCATGGTGTGGTGTGTAGTAATTTTAATGAGAGTGATGTGTAAGATGTATGAGTTTTAAATAAAAAAACAAATTATTTAATGCACAACAGTCACCCAACGGTAACCCAGCGTTCAAATAATAAAACGGTCACATTTCTTTGCTTCGGTGACTTGTCACCGATTGGGGGACTCACCGCACGCCGAATGGAGGGAGCGGCACCTTGCCGATCGGTATAACGGGTTCACCGAAGGGGTCACCGAAGGAGCCCCTTCCACCCTTAGAGCATTCATAATGAATTCTCTATCCATATCCATATATTTCCACTAAAAACTACTTTTTTTTCTCTTTCATTTCCAATTAATTATATTTTTATACCTTTATATTACCTTTTCTATCTCATCACTCACAACCATTTCTAAAATTATTAAAAAATTTATAAGGTTTTCTCTCTTCAGATTTTTTCCCATATATTTACAGATGAACAGTAACTTTCTCATATATTTTCTCCCTCCTCCACTCACAACCACTCAAAAACATTAACAACCATTCCTTATAATATAACCAAACTCGCTGAGCTATTTTTAAGGTTTTCATTGTGAATGCTCTTAATCGCTAGTCGGTACCCCCACCAACTAACTAGCGCATAACAATTCTTACCTTGGTTTAAAAAAGCGAGAGGCGCACAAAAGCGACAAAAGCGGTGGGCTTTTCGTACCCGAGGTGCAAGGTCTTTATATAATTTTTTTATATATACCATACATATCCTATAGGTTTTTAGCTTCCTTTAACCAAAAGATAGCTATAAATAAGGCTTTTATACCTTATGTTTATAAGGTAAAACATTTATCAAACAATTGTAACTTTATGACATGTTTTACCACAAGTCCTACCCGCGCGCGCAGGGGGGGTGCTAACAATTGAGTTTCAGAGCTGGAATTTGGTTGAACTCGTGCTTGCCCGCACGTCCTGCGGACACGAATGCAGCTCCAAAAACCCGGGCTGTTAGAAAACGCTTATTTTTACTAAAAAAACATTTTTTTTGCTGTGTATAGCCTCAGGTCCATCGGGCGCACTTTTCAGGCCAAAAAAAGCCCCAAAAAATGCGCTTTTTGGTCGCTTCCTGGAAAAACACAAGGCGCTGAGCGGTAAAGCCCCATGACCTGCGCTTGTTGCGCCTAGGCGCGCCTCAGACGCGCTTTTTTAAACCAAGATTCTTACAACATTGTCTGAAGCGTTTCATACTATACATCAAGCAAGCAACCGGGGTTTCAAGGTGGCAACTCCTCTTGGCAGGGGTCTAGGGACAACACCACTAACTAGGTTGAATTTGAAGCAATTTGGATTAAAAAAGATAACTGCTCTCAAGCAACTCCTATAATAAAATACGTATCCATCCCTTTGGTTTGATCTCTCTGGTTCACGAAATCAGAATACATACAAGTTGCAGAATTATTTCTAAGTTTATTCGATTGAGAAAGTCGCATGAACCACTGAATTGTTTCAATCTAAAAGTGTTACACATGACTCTAATCCAGTATTGTCCTAATTCCCAAAAGTAAAAAACTTAGTCTGTTTTACATTAATCAGACATTAACACAAAAATCTACTTGTTAACTAGATTGGCAATATCATGTGGCACGTTAAAAAGTTTTGAGCCAATATCAATAGGGTGGTGGTCCATTGGCAAAGGCAAAGCCTTTAAAACACCTAAGTTGGCTGGCAAAGATCTTAGATTCAAGTCTCATAGACGACAGGGGTTTAAAAGAAATTAGCCCTTCAAAAAAATATAGAATAAAAATGATTTGGTTAAAAATTTTCTTAACGGACTTATTAGTAAGCGTTGTGATTTTTGTAAATATTTGTAATGTAATGATTCTTGTTATTCAATGCGATTCTTACATTAGTAAGTTTGCCAAAAAAAATAAATAATTAAGCTTTGAAAGTGAGCTCAACCAATGAGTCCAACTCTAGACGCACCACGCTATCAGGCCGCAGTCGAGCTTAGCCTAAAGCAGTCGAGTCGAACTTGAAGGGTATCGAGACAAGTTTAAATGCGAGGATGGAAACTGGGTCTAAAATGAAAGTAACGGAAAACACAAATATTTCCTTTATAAATAACCACAACTTTCTATCATTCATTGCAAACAAAAACACAGCTCTCCCAACATTAAATTTGTACAATATATGCATCATCTGTATGCCTACAAGTTTGGAACTATATATCCCCAGGATTTTGCTAAAAACCGCATACTAGATGGGGGCCAAATTATTTATATATAAATCCAAAATTATATAAAGATTTAAGACATTTCCTCATGATCTTGAGATTTTGAATGTGAACCCACGCCACAGAGGCTGCAACGGTTAGATGATCGCTGAGAGCACCAATCATCGGGAACAGCAAACAAATGGGTGTCGATGAACTTTCTAAATCTTTTTTTGTACTCTTTTGGTGAGATTATAGTTGGCAACTGGTTTTTAGGAACAACAAAGGACTTGACCCAGTTTTCCAGTTGTTTATCCCAAGTATATTGTCTCACGTAATCGATTATGCCACATACGAGCTCCTTTTGTTCCACGTCCACTCCAACCAACAATGAATAATCCATCACATTGATCGACTGATTTACAAAAAATAAAATACAAAGTAAGTCCTTCAAGCCCATAAAATTAGAGAGCAGAAAATAGTATAAATGAATTAAAACGATCAACACAGGTTTGAGGAACGAGTAAGAGCAAATCAATTATCTACAACAGAAACGGGTCAAAAGTCGCCCAAAGTGTAACCGCCTATATACTTTTATCAAAAGAGTACGTTATCACTGAACTATAATAGTTCTTAAATCATATTTCACATTAGTTAATTACAAAAATTAATAAATATTTTGGACAATCGTTGCTTTGTGTCAACCGAAACTGACCCGGCCCATTTTGACTCATATAGAAAAACGAGAATGAATACTCACGTAGAGGAAGGCAGTATCGTTCCATACAGCCCGCTGCAAATTCCTCTTTGCTTTTGTATTAACATATAAAGGAGAAACATTCATGTCGTTTACAAAATTTTGGTCCAAAAGAACATCTCCTCCGCCATCAGCAGCAGCATTATAACGAGCATACAAAGCTCCTTTAAGATCATACTGTCTTGTAATTTTTCTGCAATAAGTAATGTTCTCCATCACCATTAGATCATGTTTTACCCCACTCTTTATTTTCTTTACCTGCCACCATAAATATCATAAGAAAAATATACCAAATAAATATAGCAGATGCCGAAAATTGGAGGGGTGACTTTTGCTATGGGTTAAAACAAGTGGGTTGACCAGAAAAATTCTGTCCAAAGTTTAAGCTTTGGAATGTCAAATATGGTTAAATATTATATTATTTTCAATAATAATAATAACAATGTTTTTGAATAACATGATTTAGAAATACAAAAGGTTTATGCACTACCTGTTTGACTCGTTCAACTGATTTGAACTGTTTCCTTGTAGCATTTTTTTAGAAGTCACCTGTTTAACCCATTCATATACCTGTTTCGGCCCGTTCATAAGCAAACGGGTAGAAATTGCCAGCTCTAAAATTCTAGAATAGCCAAGAAATTATCTGAGAAAAAAACAAACCTGATAAATCCCAAGAATTTTTGCAAGGCATGTTTGGTTTCCTTGTTTGAAGCACTGGGGTCATATACCCAAAATATGCGGAAGCAAATCCAAGAAACGAACAAAACTCAGTATTTTTAATTTCCTTAATGATGAACCGGTCATCAAGAGTTTTAGCAAAAAAAGATTTACTTTTTCCACCTTTCGCATCCCAATGTTTACAACGACTTAGTGAAGATATATAATCCAGTTCAGTCAAACCACATTGGCCACGAAGATCTGAAAAATCTTTAGCAAATAAACAAGCCACTGAATATTTAGCTTTTTTATCATATCTTCCCATGGAAACCACTGGATGAATATACCTTGAATTAGCAACAGAATCCAAGATTTCCAACCCATCAAAGCTAGAAAACCTTGATTCGCTAGAAAACCTCGATTCGTCTAAAGAAGATCCAAGTGAAGAACTGTCAGAATTTGTGGACGTGAAAGACGACCAATTTGGAGAACTCAAAGATGACAATTTTTGCGCATTTTCAAATGATTTTGTATCATCGTGGATATTATCTTCTGATGAAATCTTCCCATCTTTTAGATGAGCTAACGCACATGCAATCATACTAGATAATTCATCTTCATAAACTGATACTATATGATTGCTAGTAGCTAATGGAAAATGAATCTTTGAACCCTGCTCCGTTAGAATTTTGTATATGGTGGATCCTGATGCATAGCTGTTAGCAGGTTCATACTTTGGCAAGTATCCTTTTGATACTCATTTAAATGAATATTTTGTATTTGTGAAAATGATGTCCACATCCACCCTTTAGGATCTGCTAATTGTGTTGAAGTGAAGGAAAGTTCACAGTTTTCTTGGACGTCATTTTCTTGCACGGAGTTTGATGATTCGATATCAATTTCAGCTGTAGTCACTTCACTTGGTATGGTATCACTTTCTTCTGTTGTATCCGTTTTCAGATACGAAAGATCATCAGAAACTGCTTCAATGTCTATATTAAGGTCAATACTGTCTTTTTCCTCAAAAGATGACTGTGTTTTCCCAGATTCATCAGTGGTTTGAGGGCCGATGATACTACGATCAGATGAAAGAATTGAATAAAGTCGCTCGTCCCAGATGTATGAACGAAGGAAAAGCTCCCATCGTATATGATTCAAGTAGAGAGGCTTTTGTAACCATTTATTCACAGAAACATCACTGCTAGAGCCCGCAGTGAGGTTTTTCATGTCAGCCTATAAAAATAGATAAATAATTAAATCGAACTATTATTATTATTTTTTTTATTATTATTACCATCTATTATTATCTCTTTGATATAAAAATAAAATAAAATAACCGACCTGAAATTGATCTCGCTCTTGTTTCAACATCTCATTGATGTCAGAGAACAGCATTGATCCCAAAGACTCATTCTCCATCTTCTTCAAAGAGTTCTCAACCTCAGTAAACAATGAATGCCCTTGTTGGAACACCTGAACACCCCAAAGGTGAAATAAGTTTAATGAAGGAGAATATATAAAAAAATCTGTAATGATACTAAGGAATATACATACATCCTCAACTTCTTCTTTAAGATAATCTCCTTCCATTGAATTGCTAAACTCCACCTTCCAAAGTGGTAGAGATACAGAGTAGGTAGCTTCTGTAGAGTATCTAAACATTGCAACCATGGAGCCCAATCTGCAAGTTTCAAAATTGTATGCATCAAAAAGACAGTTTAACACGTTTTTTTAAGAACTTCTTCTAATATAATGCAATTTGCATACCCAAAGAAGTGAAGGTAGTCTTTATAATAGGAATGTCCGCAAGTAGATGGTATCTCCCAAGAAGAGTGGTTTGAGAATCCAAGTTCTAGAAACTTCCCAAAGGATAAACCACGAGCAGCAATGGAAACCAATACTCTTTTGGTTGACATTAAACTTCCATTGAGGGGTTTACATTGACCACAACAACTCCACATCCAAAGCTTCCCTTCATTTTCACCAGCCAAATGCTTATCTAAAGGAAGACGTTTTACTTGAATCGTTAGTTGCTTGTCGTGATGTGCATAGTAGTGAAGATGAGCTTCTGGTAGTTCATTACAAGTTCCACATGAAAGTTTCTGCAAAAAGCCAGTTACAAGATTATTATTATGCATAATGTATAGTAAAAAGAATGCGGAGTTTGAAGAAACCTGATTGAGCAAATTATCCCGCAAAAACTTTCCAAGGGGAACATCGAAATTTCTGTAAAACTTGATACACGAAAAAGAACTTTGCTTACAAGTGGTCCCTCTTGTCACGTTCCTTCGAGACATTAAAACCAACATACTTTCTGAATCCAACACTGCCCTAATGTCATCCTTACTATTTTTACCATCTTCACAAATTTCTAAATTTTTTTCTTCAGGAATAACTTTCACTTCAGCATCAGCAGACTCAACAGTTTCAGCAGCGCTCAAATCCTGACCATTTGCTTCGCTATGATTATGTGTGTTCACAGTATCGAAAAGAGGGATCCCGACAACTTTCTGCAAAGAGGCAGAGAGTGAAGACAGTCCCGAGAGGACAATCGGGTCATATTCTTCATATGATGATATAGTAGACCCTTCTAGACCCAAATTGTCAGACCCGTTTTCATCAAAATGGCTGGAGATGGGAATATCAATGGTGTTGACTGAAGCAGTTTCGGGACTGGACTCGTTGACTATTGGAACGTTTGTATCATCAAGATTTGTATATAGAGGTTGACTGCTAACGGATGAAATTGTTCCTTCGTCGTTGTTTGAATATATAGTCATTCCATCGGCAGCAGTTGTGGAGAACATTGCTCTTTGATTAAGAATGAATGAACTCTCGAGGATCAAATGGTATGCCATGATAACAGCAAACTGAACCACACATTTAACTTTTTTAAGTTCATCACTGTGACATCCCTTCAGCAAAATCTGTATGGCAAACAAGTCAGATCAAAAAGAGGGATTGAACTAGCACATGAATGCTGCATTAAGCTTTTAAACTAGGTACCAAAAAACATAAGATTAATAAACCATTCTAATAAAGGCAAAATGAGTAATGTACCAACTGGATCTATTATTCAATATTGTTAATTTACATGTTGTGGCATTGAAAGATACCCATGTGGGTCCTTTTGATGGTCTTTTAAAAAATAACGACACGTTTAAAAATCAACTAATGTGAAATTATTGTTTTCTTTCATTTCTGTTGCTAGGCTGTAGCAAATAACTTTGCTTGAACAACAAGTATGCCAGTAATCAACCTGGAGAACAGTCTTAGATTCTGAAGCATACGGTATACCACATGTATATTCTTTGTAAAAGATGTCACTTAGTTTTATTGTGCTTTATGTGTTTTATACTCCGATCTTGTGTACTATATAAAGTTTTCTAAAATCATTTTACTTATACGTTAATCAATAAAATAGAGAATGATAGAAGCATGCATGATATATTAAAGTTCCAACATACAAGTGTGTGCTCGTTATTTACACAGCTGAAAGAGAGATGACATAAGTGAATCCTAAACAGTGGGAAGTTTATATTTCCTTTTCTTTGTTCCCCTCATTTCTTAGTTACCCAAAAAAAGGTATATTACATGGTAAATTCCTAAAAGATATCCATCAACAAATAAGTAAAACAATTAGCCTCTTAAATTCTGCATGAAATTCTAACTTCTTGTAACTAATAAATGACAAAAGAAGAAATACATCTCTCCTTATTAACCCAACTATGACAAAATGAACAAATTATGATCAACAAAATAAAGAATAAGAATAAAAACTTACCGTAAAACCCATTCGAGAGGGACAGCCCTCAAGAAACATTAAGGTCTTCTTGGCTTTTTACCAGCTTCAGAAAGATCAGCATGTTCTTCTACAATCTTTTCAAAATAGAAGGATTCACACTGCCTCAGCTTTTGGTCATTCATATTTCAGATGACAAAATTGGTGAGCCGGTACAACGAGCAACTCTCTCCAAGCGGTGTTGTTTCATTTCCAAGACAAGTGTCATCCCTTTTGAATAAATAGACTCTTGAATATCACGGGAAACCGTTTTCTCCACTAAAACAACATTTGGATTCAACTTCTCTATCATCCCGATAAGATTATTCACTCTATCAGCCTCCTGGTCATGCATAGCATTAGAGGTTATAACATATAGATGGTTATGAAATGCTAAATAGTAGAGCTGGAAAAAGGGATGGCGAGCATGTTGAATAATGGGCTCAGGGTTAAACAATCATTCATCTCTGAATAAAACGACACTTACTAACGCTTTTTTACTCAACTTAAGGAATTAACGTGTAAACTACGACTAAAAACAACTTTGGGCGACTTTTGACCCATTTGACCCGTTCCCTGTTTAGCTTATTCTTTGTGATGACCCATTTCACTCTTCTAATATAAAAAGAAAACTCAAGTCGACTTGTTGTCCCATTGATAAGTAAATGGCTTGATATTGCCACGTCTGCTAAACATTTTGTTCAGGTTTACCTGTTTCATTGATTCGAACGATGCCAATCCATCAGAAGACACACTAAGTGCACCCTTAATCAATAGCAACTTGGGCTTTTTACACTTTGTTGGCATGTGCTTGTGAGCTGCATGCTTTTTGAAGACCAAACCTTTGAAAACTTCGCTGCAACAATACAGATAATATCAATATAAAAATATGAAGGGGAATAGGCTTAATCATCATGCAAGGTGAGTGAATAGCAAAAGTTAAGGGATGAAGTGCACTAACAAGACAACCTTTGACTTCGAGTACCAGTTGCAACACATTTGACCTTTACATATCCATCAGGATCCATTGTTTTTTCTTCAAATGCATCAGGCTTCAAAACTGAGGCAGCTTCCCATGATAAAGCAGTAACTATATCGACCCAATTATCACCATCGTTTCCAGAACAAGAAATACCCATAGATTTAAAAAGATGCTCCACGAGTGCCTTAAATTTTCCATTCATAACTTCATTCAATGCTTTTCTCGTTTCCTCTCTAAACCTAAAACTCCCACTCCCTTCTTGTCCAAAACTGCTAAGATTACTTGGCTTCCCCCATTTCATGCCATCACCATAGCATCATCGTCATCATCGTCATCATAGTTAGCAACACTACCCTCGATATCATCCTCTTTGTCTTCCGGTTCAGGGGGAAACCAAATATGAGAATCGATACCTCCGTTTCCTAGATATGGCTGCTGTAGACTAAAAGTATCAAATCTTGTTTCTTCTCTGAGGACCTAAAAGTAAACAATCACATAATTATGCAAAGGACCCACCAACAATCGCATGATCTATCTAACTTTATTCTTGATCTAAGAAGGTTAAGTGTGCCCATCATTTACCTTTCATTTGGATCAGCAACAAGATACTCATCTGAAAGATAACCGTCAATTAGATTGCAAAAAAAACATTAAAATAATTTAATTTATATGCAAAAAACTTACTGTAAAATGAAAGCGTGCTCTCAGTTTTCGCCAGAGACATAGCTGGACTGATTGATGATGCTGGTGGAGAAACTAAACTATCATAAGTCATCTCCTCTATTTCTTCCCCTTCACCAAATAAATAGCATCACAAATATCTCTTCTAGGATCAAGGATCCTACAACATAATCGCAAAATAATAAAAATTAGATCAATACTCTAATTTGCTAAACGATGAAAACCATAGGTATAACAGAAATGAATAGGTCTATTCCTAAAGCAACATGAATACCAAACAAATTTTGACTAGGTTTTAACTACAACCTCCAAAATTTGGCAAACAGATAGATTTAGTAATCCTTGTACAACACGCTACCTAATTCAACCAAAATTCTACCCAAAAACAGAATTCATGCTTCGTTTCCAAGTAACAATATCAAATCATCATCAAACATCAACCAAAACCTATATCACAATTCAGAACTCAAATTCACAAATCCGAATCTGGTGAACAGCCGATTACTTTATACACTGTTACAACAACTGATTAATGGAGATGAAGTTGATCTGTTGACTTGTTCGTCAAGAAACCAAGCGCTCTCATCCGAATTACATCCAAAATTCACAGAAACAGCAAATTCAAACACATTTTAGGAACAACACTGAAGAATTGCATCATCTAATCAAGCGATCACAACAATCAGTTAGGAAAATAACTTCAAATGTTAACCTGGCAGAAGGAAACAAAAGCCCCAACTAGCACGGAATGATGAGATAGCGACCTCAATCTCTGTCACTGTAGGTCGATCCTGAGCAATAATATCTGAATTCACTGGTATTTTTTTGTTGAATTTGTAGAGAGAGAGAGAGGGGGAATTGGGAGAAGAAAATGGAAGAATGACGAAGAGTGGACCCACACAGAAGAACAGTTTATAAACTCAGAAGCAAAGAAATTTCAAAATGGGAATCAATGGCAGGTTGACATATGTTATGGGTATTAGGTGGAAAATATTATCATACTTCATTTTTATATTTCATTTTACACTAGGGATGTTGTTGATTATAATGGTGACTAGAAAACTGAAATAATCGAATCCTAATCGAAATAACTGATAAAACTTAATCGAAAAAATTAACAGTTTGGTTTTTGGATTTTTAATAACCGAAAATTTTGGTTCGGTTTTCAGATAATCATTTTCAATGACCGAAACTAGAAAAAAACATATGTTTTTATGTTTAAGTTGTTTAATTTTAGTCTGAATATTAAGTAGTTATAATAAAAACATTACATGTTCATTTGTAATTGAGATGATTTATTTATTGCCTACAACACATAACAGCATTTAATATAAAAATTAAATAATATTCAAAGTATTATAAAAAAAATGTCCTAATAAAAACTTTGCAAACACATAAAAATAGATTAAAAGATTAAGTTTATGCGAACATTATTAATTAAAAAGTTTAATATAATAACTTAAATGTAAACATATAAGAGATATTCTAAAATTTTAAATTATACTTTTAATTTTTTAATCTTACATAATTTTGTTTTAAAAACTGAAAAACCAAACCGAACTGGTATAAAAACCGAAAAAAACCCAAAAACCGACATTTCGGTTTTGGTTTGCCAAAAACCGAACCGAACCCAAACTTGCACACCCCTAGTTAATGCGTCTCAGCTAGGCTAGAAACCTTTTATCAGTTGTTTAGTCTTTCATGCTACATGTTTCATCAAGCAAAAACCTTTTAAGTGTCGGACAATAAATTATTGGTTGTACCGTCTTTCATGCTACACAATGGCAAATCTAATTCAAAAATTCAGAGATATCACAATTCTTTTTTGGGACTAGGGGTATCCTTTCTATAAAACCAAAAAAACATTAATTTTATAATACGTAGACGGAGTTGAGAGGTATTTTTAAGTACGAAGAGGAAGTTTAGAGGTAGCCCGTACTACCCCTGCTTGTACACTACCTCTACCCCTAATGTTGCATGTTTCATCAAGCAATATGCTTTATCAAACAATCACATTGCATGTGAGTGACCTTCTGTACATACTTGATGTTCATGGTTATATTTATCATGTGTAACTCTTTTCGCATACCGTGTTCACGGTTATGTTTATCATGTGTAACTCTTAATTTCGCATACCTTGTTTATCAGTTTTTTTAATATTTAATAAGGATTAGTGTGATGATTTAGAAAGATTTTTATGATAAATAAATAAAGGTACGTCGAAAATGCTTATCATCTCTGTTAAATCATTTCAAATGAGGTTATTGTTATTATCCAATTTAAATCATTTCAATTGAGGGTTTTTTAAGGATTATCGAATGAATTCCAACAATTCAAATGAAAATATAGAGAAATATTATAGAGATATCATATCCTTATCTTTTTTCGAATAAACGATTAAATATGACTAAATATTTTTGTTAATTTATCCTTCCTAATAGTTATTGAATATATAATAAACGATTAAATGTTATTATTAGTTTATCCTTCTTTAGTAGTTATTGGATGAATATATAATATTAACTTACTAAATACGATATAGCTGATGTTTATTGTTTGAAATATTTGAATTTATTATTATTATGTGTAAGCTAAGGGGTTGGAGGGTGATTGTTTAATAGTTTTAGTATTATATATCTGTATCTCCCTTCAATTTTAATATTATATATTATATCCATAACTATTAAGGTTAACCAACTTATCTTATAATATATTATATTATATCAATAAAATTTTAGATATAATATTATAATAAAATTAAATTACACGGTTCATAATATTATATTAATCTATCAAAATAATTATCGATAAATTATAAATTCTAATCTGCATTAACTGGGATTAACCGTTATTTATAATTTGTTGTTCAAAATGGCTATCAATAAATTATAATATTATAATTTGCATATGGTTATTACATGTTGAATTAAAGACACTTATTATATCTTAACCAAATAATTTAAAAAAAAATTAATTTAACAAAATTAATAACCATTACATTGATTTTTTTCTTAAATATATATCTTGACAAATGTTTAAACTAAAGAAAATCGTTCAATAAACAAAATAAAGAAACTTAGGAAAGTTACACAACAATGGCAAATAATGGGCAATGTGTTTTTTAAATTATTATTCGTAATGAATATGATTTTTTTTTAAATATAACTTTTTATTATTATTTTTATAGTGTAACATATGGGATTATAATCTAGTATATAAATAAAGATGACTAATAAACATCCACAGATTTAGCTTTATTTATATTAAATTAAATTAAATAATTTTGGTCTTAAGTTTATAATCACATAAAAAAAATTATAACATTTATAATTTAAAAATATAGAAAGTAAATCACAAGTCAAATTTGGTAACGAGAAATGGAATTATATGTTTTTATTAACACTATTAATTAATATATATATATATATACACACACATGTTTTTTCAGAACGACAACTTTCTTGTATTGGCTACCGTACTCCCTAAATTAGAGAGCCCTGTTGCCTTACTACGGCTAGACTATGTTGTCTTAACCGCGCTCACGCTGGCTTCAAACTCTTGGCTTGGGCGTTCCCCTAGGAAACCATACCGCCGACTGCCACTTGACAGCCATTGTGCACCACAAGAGCTAAAAACTCTGTGGTGTAACACATAGTGGAACGAAAATCCGGGTGGTCTCACGATAGAACATGACACCTTTGCAAGGACGCTAGACTCTATCCATTATTTCCTAATACACCAAAGTGACACAAATGGTGATTGAACTTGGGTCTCCATTGAAGAACCCTAGCCTCCCTACTACTAGACCACAAGTGGTGGATATATATATATAATATATATAAAACACATATGTCTAGGGGAATATAGATTAAAAACCCGCTTGATGTTCTTTTGTGTGCTCCAGCCATTCACTGACGTTATGAACCAGGATCCTCTTTAAGCAAATAATGTTTTTGGTTGATTAGTGATTGTTTAGTGGGTTTTTGGTCCTGTTGGTTGGATTAGTTTGAAGTTTGATAGTATTTGAAGGTTTTTACCAGTTGGTTTTGCATGGTTTTAGCTAGATAATGAGAAATTTTGATTTCATAGTTTTTGATTGAAGAAAAATGAGTTATGGTTGAAGGAGTTCATGTTTATGTTCTTAGAGAAATCAGAACCAAGGCATCCGAAAGAATACCCTTTCTTATTATTGTTACATCTGAAACCGACTTATCATAAATCTGTTTTCAAGCTTGATCTTCCAAAATCAGCCTTTCGAATTAGTGTAGAATCCGAAACCCTTCCAAAACCCTGTGTTTGAGAACTTTTCGAATTTCCAAGTTTCCAAGATGTCGAATTTACCAACCATGAATGTAATCATTAACTATGATACCGAGATTGGTACTCCCAATAAGCCACCAAGGCTTATAAAATAGGTGATTACTCAAACAGGAAGGCATGTTTTGAATCATTCGTGTTATACAATGATCCAAGTTTGCTAACACCTACCTGATATGGGTACACTGAACCTACTACCATTTCTGTTGATGGTGCTACAAGAGTTCTGAAACAATTTTCAGCTTACAATATTATGGCGCATGAAGATCATTTTTAGTCCGTAGATTGTTTTGATCCAACTGCTGTGAAACGTTCTCACCATTTTCACACTTTGGGGCGTTTCCTCCAGATCCTGCCCATATATATATATATATATATATATTATATATTATTATAAGGTTTCAATAATTTCATATACTGTTTCAAAACCATCTTAGTGCAAATCCTTGGAGATAAAAAGAAAACATCATACCAACTTCATACATGTATATATAATTTCTTGAACAAAGACAGTGATTTATGTTGTTAGTAAAAAAAAAAGATTCCAGTTGTTAGTTCCTTGTACAATAACCCGTTAATATAAACATTGTGAAGTAGAACGTTTAGTTTTAACCTTAAGAACAATGCTTGCATGTGTTGGGTGACTAGGTTTTGAATAATAAAAAATACTAATAACAAGGTTGAATATTGATAAGATTGAACAAAAAAAATAACACATGATCATACCAAAGTTTAGCGAGGAAGACAAGAATATAGAACTTGAATGCTTGTCGGATATCTTCAAAGGAAAGTGTGAGATATTGTGTGTAAATTCGGTTAGAGAGAGTGACGATTGGGAGTGGGGTTTGAGTGAAGTGGTGGTGTTTACGAAACTGGCAATCAGAAGAAGCGAAGGCAAGATGGTGCGCCTGTGACAAAGCTTGTGTGGCGTCGAAGCGTGATAGTGGAAAGCCGGAGCCCGAAACTGTGGTCGCGAGATGTGGGTGTAGGTAGGGGTGTAGTGGCGGATCTAGAAAATATTCGTAGGGGTAACATTTTATAAAAAGGGGTAACGAAATTGAAAAAACGTAAAAAAATTATCAAATTTTCCCAAAATTTACGCTATCGCCGGAGCGCAAGGGGTTTGTGGTTTTGACTCGAGTAGCCGGACATCTTCATAATTCCAAAAGGAACAAAGAGGATGGTGTGGTGGCTTGTAGATTTCTGCTATTCCAATCAGCGACGCTCAACTAATTCACAGTAGTGAGGGTGTTTGTAGTATAGCGGAGGTTAGGTTTATGTGGGTAGTCTGTATTGATGTTTATGTTCGAACCCATCAAATGGTTATGGAATGGGTTGTTATTCGGTTTCCAATATTAAGCGATTTGGTTAAATCAAGCGATACAGATCGTTCAAAACGCGCCTTATCTTAGAAAGTTGTGCTAATTAATAACGTTAAAGTTAAAATTTTGTTTATTTTTAGTCTAAAGATTTATTTATTTATTTCTGACAATCATCATGTTACTTTACTATTTTATAATCTTATTGAATTCAAGTTTTTTTTGTATCTTATTTGAGTTTTATTTTTTTAAATATTTATGAGTTTTATTATAAATATTTTAAGTTATATAATGGTTTAATTTTAAAGTGATGTAATGTTTTTTTAAGTTATGTATTGTTTTAATTTTTAAGTTATGTAATTTAAAAAAAACAAAAAAAATGAAATAAAAATGGACGGACTCATCCTCTACACCACAGGATCATCCTTTACAACTGATAACGTGAACGCCTACGTGGAGGCCCATTCCTTGAGGATGATGCTCCTCCACACCTTATAGCCTTAGCGAAATAGAGTGTTACAAACGTGTGATAAGACAATGTTCGAGTTAGTTGTCCTGGACTTGCCGGAATTCTAGTCTTTTTGCCGGAAAGGTGATCGGGAAGGAAAGTCGGGTATTGTGATTTGTTTTGTCTTATAAGCTTTTAATAGTTGCACAACCAGCCTCTGTGATTTGATAAATAATTTATTTAAACCTACTTACTCAAACACTTAGATAAAAATTTTACCCTTTTTTTGTTTTTGTAAACTTAACATATAAATTTACATCTTGTTAGTTTTTTAGAACTTAATCTTTTATATGGTTATTTCAAAAATAAAAAATAACCATATAGTATTAATCATTTGATACCATTAATAAATATTATAATTTCTAGAAAAATATGTAAATTAAGAAATTCTTATTTATTATATACTTTTGTTATAATATTCTGTAAAAATAAAATGTTTAGATAAAATATGTATTTGTTTGATAGTAGAAATTTTGGAATGGAATACATAATTATGTATATACGGATACACTCATAAAAAACATTTAATTAAGTGGGTATCTATATTTACTAATTGAAACGGGAAATTGTAAAATAACCTTTTTTCGTAAAATACAATGTGAAAACAAACTGGAATGCAAATACATATAAATGAATATTTCGGTTGTTACAGTCTCCCTCATTTTAAGAAATTTCGCTCGGAAATTTAAATCAAAGAGGACCGTTGGATATGGTTGTGAGAGAGAGTGGAAACGTCAAAGCGTAGTCAAAAGCCAATAAAACAATTGTTTAAATACCTATTAAAGAAAACAACTTACAAAGCAAGCCAATGGTACAAACCTATGTTGTTTGATTCTTTATAATATTGACACGGTGCCGGCACTAGCTTAGTAACCAGAAGATAAAACCTAAAAATATAAAGTCGTGATATGACCAAAATAATATTGACACGTGTTTTGCATCAATCGAAAACCATAATGACAAATATCAGTAAAGGTTATGGTACCTATGTTGATCGGTCATAATTGATTTGGTATTGCCATGGTTCCATTCGTCACGGTACAAAACAAATACATATTTGAACGATTCGATTTTCAGTAAAGCTTTTATAGAAAAGTAGATAAAAATAAATATGTCGCAACCGTATATTCGGATGGATAAATTGTGACACCTCGGAAATTCATGATGAATAATATAGCAACACGTGTCCATTTAACTCTCAAATAATCTCGGTAAGTTGGACGAGATGGACCAAATTATACTAGATATGGAAGATGGATAGTGGAAGGATTAAAGTTGATAAAATGCCAAACTTTTGGCCTCTAACGGTCCCTTACGGACCGCAAGCTATACCTTATGGTCCGTAAGGATGTTTGAATATATGTGGGCGCGCAAGGTCCCTTACGGACCGTATCCGGACCCTTACGGTCCATAAGGGGTGTCGTTGGCATAATGTTTAGCTGGCAATTGCTGCCTGCTGTTCTTGCCACCAAGCTTACATTTTGCCACTTTTCTCCTGCTTCTTCCATGTGTTGAGACACTAATCAACACCTCTTAGCTCCAGGAACACTTGGCATCATCTCAAGACCTTTGTGCAAATATAAATAGCTATGATCTTAAGCCTTGTAAACTTGCATCGTCACTTTCTTATTTTCTAATCTCTTTGGAGCAGCTTCTGATCTGTAGAGCTTCCTCCATGGAGTTAAAACACTCCTTTGGACACTTTTAAGTGTTCTCCCTAGCCTCTTTTCATTTTATAGGCTACTCATTAGCCGAAAGTCGATCAAATTGACTTTTTCTTGGCTATCGGCTATGACCATTTTGGTCAAGCCAATGTTCAAATTGAACATGGCTACGTGATCGTAATAATGTAGGTGTTAATCCCTTATGAGGGCACCTTTTGAAGATCACGTTAAGTTGGTCAAATGACGGGTCAAAGTTTTATTAAATAAAAGTAAAAAACGCGGATTTTCGGAAATCATGTTAAGTGAACTTCTAAGTATCAAAACCTTATTTTTGACACTGTATTAGTTTATATAACATATTAGGACATGTTAGATCGTGTCCAACCCGTCATTTCCTACTTATAGCTCGGTTCGTAACCGAAAGTCAAACAATTGACTTCTGCTTGACTTTCGATTCTGACTCGTTTAGGATAGTTTAGATACTGATTAAGGGTTATAATATGATCATATTAATGTAGGGAATAACCCCTAAAGGTTATACCTCTGATCATATCATTTATCGGGTTTTATGCAAAGTCATTTATCGGGTTTTATGCAAAGTCATTTATCGGGTTTGATGCAAAGAATGGTCTTAAAATATAAAGAACTTGTAATTTGAGTTATAAACTGATATGGTAATATAATAAACATGTTTTGGCATATTGGACTTACCATGGACCTATTCGATCACATGATGTCGCCTTTCCGCGTACGGTTGACTTATATAGTGTGAATTATATAAGTTAGTCGAATCGGGTCAAAACCTTTCTGAATCAGTTCTAATCAAAATGTTTGGTTGTTTGACCCATATTATACGAGTTCTTGTACTTGTGAGGGTATAAACCACATTTTCGATCCAGTCTCCGCTTAATCTAGCGAACCGTACCTAATTATTATAAGTTAACCAGTCCAAGTCATATGACTTGAATAAGACCCGTTAACATTCTAACGGATCATAGTTCTGTCCATTCCAGACTAGGAGCCTTCAGTAAATTGCTCATGTATTAGTTGTATTGATTAACGGTTGTGCTTAAAACATCTTTGATTTGTAAGATAAGCTCAGGTAAATACTCTTAGCCTATTTTCCCTATACGGCCTTGGAATACGACATTAGCCGCTTGGTCAGGCATTAAATCATGGGTGAATGATGCTTAAAATTTAAATAACCCATTTTAATCCGTTTTGCTTGATAAATTGAACATGATGGTTAACGCGATCGTGTCTTGGATATCCTTCGCTCACTTAATTGCAAGTGGCCATGACCTAAGCGCAGGGTGTAGTCATACACCTGACAGACGCTATTATGCTATATCATATTTTATTGAAAATATGGCGTGTCGGTTATCATGTATCGGAGATTAGTTCCGGGCCCCATATGTATCGACAAGCATGTAATACTGGTAACAAGAAATATCACTTTGTCCCAAGTTATTTATGAAAATGATATACCAAATGACATAAAAATGATTTTCAAAATGTGTCCGTTAATTGTATTTACCAGCGAAAGCTGACGTATTTTCAAAAGACTAAGCGTAGGTTAACAAATACGAAATAGACTGGAGCTGCTTGGTTATGCTTATTGGAATTTGCGACTCCATGCAAGGATTAGTAGTCTAAAGGTCGTTTAGTTATTCTCAGCCCGCCTATGGATCTTTTAGTACACTTCCCATCTATATATTTATTTTAAACATTTTGGACACTTGTACTTTGTAATATTAATTTATAATCCCAAGACTTCCACTGTGCAACATATGAACATTTATATCAATCATCACGCATAAACCCCAAGTTCGGGCGTGTGACGTAAATGATGTGCATTTATAACAAAAAAAAGCTAAATGTGATATAGTTTTGATAACATATACGTTTGTACTTTGATTACTTATTACTATTCACAACTCCGTTTCGAAAATAATACATACTGAGACAGATAAAAATAGACACGTCACAACAACATTCTCCAAATTCCATACAAGGTATATGTTAAAAGTTATAAAAGAAATACAAAAATATACTTAAAATTAATTATAACAATAAAAATTTAATAAATTAAGACCAATTCAACTTGATATACATAGAAATATCAAAGAACCATGCATATATGAATTCACACGATGCTAACGAACATATATTTTGTTTTAGTCAAATTTAAAAAATTGAATTTTAAATTAATCATATTAAATAGCTTTTATTTAAGGATTATTAGATAAGGCGGATCTACATTGAGAACTACGGGTTCACACGAACTCACTCGGTTTCACATTTTTAGTAGAAATGTTAATACAAAATTTGATACGAACCCATAAAAAACATCTGGGATGAACCTAGTAACTAAATTTATGGATGGTGGAGTGGTTAAGTCATGCAGTTCTATGCTTAAGGTCATGGGTTCGACTCCTCTTGGGGTTAAAAGTGTTTTAATTTTTTTTCAGTGAACCCACTGAAAAAAATTCTTAGATCCGCCACTGATTAGATTTTAATAATCTTAAGTTTCATCTGTTGGCTGATAATAATCTCAATTTTAAAAATTCCCTCCAATGATCCTAACTTGTAAGAATTTGGCCCCTATTGATCCTTTTCCAACATAGTTGCACTTATATCATTTAAGAAGTCTGCACGTGCACTTGAATCTGTTAAGGATGTCAAATTCTTATATGTTAGAAAAAGATTAACAGGGGCCAAATTCTTACAAGTTGAGATCGTTGGAATGGAATTTTTAAAGTTTGAATTATTATTGACCAACAAGTGAGACTTAAGATTATTAAAATCCAATAAGCCTTTGTTTAATCATATCCAATAAAGTATGAAACTTGAAATATAAAATAAGAGTAAGTAGATCGCCAGTCAATTTGATGATGATAAAGTTTATTTGATTTTCTATTAACTAATGACTAACAGGAAACCAATCGATGCGGCGACGGCGACTATTAAGCACAAGATCCTCATTTTTTAACTTTATAATTATCATTTCGTGATATATTGTATAGTATTTCTCTTATAATTTACAAACTTTTATTATATTAATTGTTTTATTCTTAATATACATTGTTTTGAAGCGTACTGGTAATATATGCTAGATGTGTGAAGTCAGTTAATCGTGAGTTCTATTAATCTAAAAGTGTTAGCCATAACTATAACTCCATAACTCATTGTTGGCTAAATGAGCAGTCATGGTACGGTTATTGCAAATATGCAAATATATTTTGTTTAAAAAAATGTCACATATACAAATGAAGGTTTATTACTTGTTTTTTGGATTTACCCTGTATTTTATAGCGGAATGTTATCTAAGGTTTGTTTTTCCACCGATGTGGGACATCAACAAAATGAATTCATGAGATAGCAGTACTAGTTTAGACCATACAATGTAGGTGTTGAAATATAGCGTTGTTGTCAGTTCACGTCTACCAAATCATCCTGTGCCTCGCGTTGTAAACGGCGATGTGTGTGGGTGAGTGATTTTCCACCGGCGTGGAGGGCAAACGGCTAGATGACGTGGACAGTTGATATTGGTGGGTTTAAACTAGCCGTTGAACGGCTAGTTTGAGTAAAAAAACTTAAAAAAAAACCTATATATAATCACATATTTCACCCATAAATGACACACCACATCATCCGTTTCTCTCTTTCCAACTACAGATTTTCTTCCATTTTTAACAAAAAATTTTTAAAAAAAATGGAAGGCTCAAGTTCTTCATGTTCATCTTCTTCGTCGTCGTCTGAACTTAAGAACTTTATTTTATTCTCGTCAGATGACAAGGAACCAACACTTATAATTACAACGGTTCAAAAAGTGGTTGAAACTATAATGAATCCTCAGAACCCAAGAGGAGGAAATACATAGTACGCGACTGAACCGTCGCACACAATTTATTGGTAAGTGATTATTTTTCACATAACCCAATTTTTAATGATACTACTTTTAGGCGTCAATTTCATATGAGTAGTGAAATACTTCTTAGAATATCAAACGATTTATCAAGTAAATATGAATTTTTTCGACAAAGAAAGGATGCGTGTGATTGTCTAGGATTTAGCACGTAGCAAAAAATTACGGCCGCGCATAGACAATTGGCCTATGGGATGAATTCTGACATTATGGATGAATATATAAAAATGTCGGAACAAGTGGCGAGGGAAAGCCTCCATTATTTTTAGGAGTATGTCATTGAACTATATTTAAAATGACATTAGAGAAAACCTATATTTAATGACATATAGGCTCATGAAGAGCGACATGGTTTCCACGGGATGATCGGTAGTTTAGTCTGTATGAAATGGGAATGGTAAAATTGTCCAGTTGCATGGCGAGAGCAACACACTAATAGATACCATAAAAACCCGGCTATGATGCTTGAAATGGTTGCATCTCAACATCTTTGGATTTGGCATGCATTCTTTGGTGTGCCTGCTGCAAATAACGATTTAATTATTCTTTATTAATCGCCCATTTTCAACAATTATATAAACGGTGTTGGACCGAAAGGTTCTTTTTATGTTAACCATGCGGAGTATAAATACGCTTATTATCTAACGGATGGTATTTACCCAGATTATGTCGTGTTTGTAAAACCAGTTACACGAGGGACAACGTTAGATGAAAAGAGACATAAGTTTAACGGTGCTCAAATGGCGGCACGAAAAGACATCAAACGAGCTTTTGATGTCTTGCAGAAAAGATGACACATTTTGAAGACGCTGTGTAGAATTATGGAAAAACCTAGAATTCGAAATGTGATGTACGTGTGCGTTATTTTACATAACATGATTCTGGAGGATTAGGGACGCGCAATTTGTGAATATTTTTAGGAGGTGAGTCAACAAAACACCGTAGAATTAAGTGATGAAGAGAAAGACAAGAACTTAGAAGAAACTAAAACATAATACAACACATCAACATTCGAGCGAATTTGGTTGAACACATTTGGAGAGTTCCACGAAACGACCTTGATGAAGACGAAGACGATGTTTAATGTTTATGTAATTTTATTTTAAATTTATGAAATTTTTTAAATTTTTAAATAGGTTTTTGGAAATTATAAAAATAAAATAATAACAAAAAGTGTGTGCCACGTGTCGAATAACGTCATTCTTCCACGCCTTGTCCCACCCCCTTCCCATTGTTTTTGCACCACCCTCATTTTTAGCACGTACTTACGTATCGTCCAGATATCATAACGCCTCATTTTGAAGCTCCTCCACACCACATATTCTTTAACTCTGTTAACGTAAAAAATTCATTATCATCTCTTCTTCCCTCTATGACATAAGTTAAAAAGTACCCAACATTAAAAAATGAGGTGTTGAGTTAGCTGCAGGGGAGTAACATTCCAATACATAATTATTTCACAACATCATAGCTTAACCCATTCACGTACTTAAGATGAAAATATATTCCTAACTAATTAAGTAAGCTTATTTTAAATAGTTTATTCCTAATCAAACTCTTTTAACATATTGATCATAGTCAAAGCCCTTAAAATCAAAACCAAAAGTTCAAATATGAAAACTGAAATCAACCGGCATTTACTTCAACTTTTCTCATTCCTCTCCCCTTTCAAGATCCAAGAAACACATAATTAATAGCAAAGTAAACATAAAGCATCAATTTTCATAACGAAAACATCAAAAACCATATTTGTTTTTAGTGACAAACCAGTAACTATGAAAACTCATAGTTCAGCCTTAAACTTCAATCCTAAATATGAATTTCAAATAGATACCTGAACCCGAATGTATTCAACAATACACCAGATTCAACAATACACCAGAAACATTGACTAGTCACTATGGACTTGCAGAAAAGAAAAAAAAATACCAAAAAGAGATTAGAACAAATATTTAAAAAATAATTATATGGGGCTGATATGTAATTCCGAAAGAGCTAAAAAAAGATGAGCTGAGCAAAGAATTAAAAACAACCAAACCAAGACTGTAACAATATGCTCAAGTGTAGCAAACGCACAAAATCAACAACAGTCGAGCCATAAACTTCAAAAAAGCTCATGCATTTGTATAGTAATGACCTTTTAAAACAATTGACAATAAAATGTCAAAGTAAAGATGGTGCACTTACAACTGGGTCAGGAGCCTCATCTTGTTTGCGCATGACTAACGACACACGGCTTCTAAGTTCACAGTCATTTTTGCTGCCCAAGTTGTATACGCTCGAGCTGGTGCTCAAATATCATACTCCACCAGGGTTAACTAACTGTACTTACTACAAAATAACTTCACTATCTTTTCCAGAGGGTTGCCCTATGTTTGACCCATCGTAGTTCACTTTGGGAGCTTCTCCGCATCATCCATCGGAACTACAACCACAAAAAAAACTATAAATAAATTGAGTTTAAATCACTAAACAAAACTCAAATAAATCATAACTAACAAATATAATTACTTTTGCATTGCTTCTAAGGTCCATGCCCGATCCACTATAGATTAACCAATTTTAATTAGTAAGGAACAAAAAAGAACAATCATAAGTAAATTATCTAAAAAAATGATACACACCTTGTATGTGCTTATTTGTTTTAATCTTTAATTGTAGCTTTATATTTTACCGTGAAGTTTTTTTTAATTTCTAAACATCCAGCCTTTTGTAACCGGGATTAGAACCTGAATTATTAAAAATGTATTTGTAAGACGTAACATTATTGCTGGTCTTTTATTAAAGATGAAGAATTTTCATTTTTACAAGATAGTTTCATATTAGGCTGCCAATTTTCATTTTTAGAAAGCTTGTATTTGGTACCTATCTTCCTATAAACATCACACTATCTGCATTTTAAATCTAATGGGTCACGTGAATAAAAATGGAACATGTCAAATGGGTTGGACGAGTCAGAATTGACCTGAAATTTATTTAATAATTACAACTTAAATTGGTTTGTTTAAATATTTTAGTGGGTTGAATGGGTCAAAACCTGGGCAATTTCAAGTTGTATTTGATGCCACTGTTGTTGGCAGGTAAACTCTTAAAAAAATTTCTGTTTTGAGTTTCTTTATCATCTTCTCAATCATGCATTATTTAGTGTTATGGGTATATATTGATAGAAATAGTTGTGAAATTTGCATCTACCTTGACCAGTTGACTGACCTATTGATGTTTCTGCGATCACTAAAGTGACAGATCATCACATTTATTTGGTTGTTAACGTGGGGTCGAAACGGGTGAATTTTGCTTTGTTTTTCCAAAGTTTGATTTTTTTTATATATGTTACCTGCATGTTTTAAACATATCATTGCCTTCCAATTCCTTTTACCAACGCAAGAATATGTTCATAGGAACTTGACTTGCGATTGATCTTTAGAAGATTATGGTTATGTTTCTGCCACGAAATTGGTTAGAATAGAAGATATGATTTCATATGTTGCCAGCACAAAACTGCTTAAAAATGGGACACATCTAAGAAAATTCCAATGTTAAATTATTATATAAATTGAGATATGTAAAGCTCGTGTCATAAATAAACAACATCGATGTTACGAATAAGAAAAACTAACAAACGTACTATATATTATATCACGAGAAGATTGATAAACTAACAAAAAAAGAGTATCGTATTGTAAGTTGTTGCCGCCACCACCACATCGCACGGGTATCACACACTAATGAATAGTGACTATTTTGTCACATAATGTTTTTTAAACCTGTCACACCCCGGCTTTCCACAGCCAATCAAACACCGGTGGGCCCTGGTGGGGAAATATGGTGACGTAAGTTGATAACATCATAGACAATTAAACACAACACAACGGAAGTCTTGGATTTAAATTACTATTACAAACCAAATGTTCGAAATATAAAGTAAAGTACAGGCTCGTAATAGAAGATCCACGGACGGATCATAAATTGTACAAAGAAAGAATGTAAAACAGACTTTGAGCATATCTAGGATTTGCAAGATCCTCTTATGACTACCGAGCACTTCCAGCCTATTTTCGTATTGTACCTGCAAGCTTAGTTTTTTGAAAATACGCCAGCTTTCGCTGGTAAATACACCCAACTGACTCATTTTGAAAACATTTTAAAAATATGTTTTAAGTGCATATCAGCAGAAAATCTTTTATCACTTTGGAAAGTTGACGTTGCAACCTTGTAAACAGATTCACATGTTTGTCCATACATACAGGGCCTAGTGCGAAAACTGAGACATGATTAACTACACACCACTTATGAACTCATGAAGGAGTTATCCCCAATGACATTGGGTAGTTGCATTTGAGCGTCTGTCTGGTGTATGCCTACACCCCCCGCTAAGGTCGTGGCCGTTAACTAATGTAATGAGCCGAGGATATCCAGGACACGATAGTTAACCCCCGATGTTTAAGTTATCAAACAAAATTGATTAAAACAGAATATGCGAATTTACTAGCCACAATCCGGCATTCGATTGATCCCATTTCCGACCAAGCAGTAATAATTTACCGTTACCCAAGCCTGTATAGGGGGAATAAGTCGAGAGTATTTACCTGAGCTATTCTTCGTTTAACGCAAGATTTATTAACTCAGCCGTACACAAAAGTACTAAGTGCAGATAGCATTTACCGGCAAGTCTCTAGTCTGGATTATGGCATAAGCTAACCAATTAAATACTAACGGTCTTATTTAAGTCATAGACTTAGACCGACTAGCGTACTTGATCAAAACGTATAACGCTGGATTAAACGATGATTGGATAGAATGTAGCTTAATCCCAACAAGTACCTTGACTTGTGTAAATACGGATAAACTATAAACATTCTGGATTTTGAGACTTAAATGACTTGGGTTAGACCAGTTTCGGTTAATTTTTGTAAACTAGTTACATATGCTTAACCGTACGTATATCAGTGATATCGGGTAATGGGATAAGTCATGGATAAGTTCTATATGCCATTATATTTTAAATAACTTGTAATATCAGTAGGATATCAACTTATATGCCCGTTAAGGTTTTAAAACGAAACTATGCCTCATAAGGGCATTTTGGTAATTTCATACCTTATAAAAGGAACTTGAATATAATTTAATGTTATAACTATAAGTATTCTGAAAAATAACT
Organism: Scalesia atractyloides; assembly: GCA_947069175.1. NCBI lineage: Eukaryota > Viridiplantae > Streptophyta > Magnoliopsida > Asterales > Asteraceae > Scalesia > Scalesia atractyloides. The sequence continues at coordinate 40,805,001 of CAMTDV010000023.1, read as the reverse complement.
TATTTATGATACAATATCAGTAGGATATTAATTATAGTGTAATTTATCTTTTATGACCAAACTATGCACCGAAGGGGCATTTTGGTCATTTTACACAAAGTTTATAAATTATTTGGGATTCTGAGTTCATATCGTTTACCTACTGTAAAAATATTTAAAATAAGTTTTGAAATCAGTGGTAACAAGTCTTAGTTAATAAATATGGTTTAAAACATACTAAGCGCCGAAACGACGCTTATGTCGTAAAATGATGATTTGTGTGATGTTTAATGAAAACTAATGTTAAGGTCAGGTTAATATGTCTTAAATATGTTATTTAATATAACATATCAGTAGGTAAATGGTTTACTTAAAAAGATATGATTAAAATCGTTTTATAAGCCACAAGGGCTTTATCGTCATTTATCGACATAATACAAGGACTTGCTCATAAACTTAGTTTATAATCTGATTTGACATCCAAATAATCCTACTTATAACATTAGATCAGTAGGAAACTCACTTTCAAGTTCATACCTCTTTTTATGCAAAAAAGGCATTTTAATCAATATGGCATAATTATGGAACTTGTGCATAAACTCATATTCTGATTATGATCATGTAATATAACCTCAGAGGGTTATGCTACATAGTATTACGATCATAATGCAACTTTAGATCAGTAGCTAACTAATCTAAATCGGGTCAGAAGCGAAAGTCAAAGCAGAAGTCAAACTTCACGACTTTCTGTTGCGAACCGACCCTAGAACTGGAATTGACGAGCCGAACATGTTCTTACATGTTCTAATAATTATTACCAACTTGTTTAAGTGTCAAAACAGGTTTCATAACATATATATGCTCAATTTATATTACTTCCGAAAAATGGCATGTTTGACTTTTTAATATCATAACCTTGACCTGTCAATTGGTCTAGCAAACGTGATCTTCAGGAGGTGCCCTTTATAGGGACTAACACCTACCTTATTACGATCACTTAGCCATGTTCGTTACGAACAATGGCTGGACCATAATGGTCTTAACTGAAAGTCAAGGTGTTTTCCGTAAACGCTTGACTTTTGGCTATAAAAGCCTATAAACGAAAATGCAAGAGCAAGGAACAATTATAAGTGGTTCCTAGGATGCAATAGAATTTAATTGGATGCTTCTTTCAGTTAGAAACTTCCAAAGGAAGGAGATAGAGTTATGAATGAGAAAGGTGCAAGCTCAAATGGTGAACCTTGGCACCTATTTATAGTTGGAAAGCTTGAAAGAGGTGATGCCAGGTGCTAAGGGGTGTAAGAGGAAGCTTACAAGTGTCCTAAAACGTGGCATAGCAGTTTGGAAGACCATGGTTTCGAATCAAATGGTTTTTGGCAATTTGTGTGGAGGCCAAGCAAATTTTCTGCAGACACAGGCCTCTCACGCCCCGCGAGAGACGCAGGCCTGGTCTCTCGCGCCTCGCGAGTGCCCCATGGTCAGATTCAAAGTTTGACATTTTAGCCCCTTAATGTAACATCCGTAAAAAAAACGGGTTTCCAAAACCCGCTTCATTTATTAACCGAATAGTCAGTCAAAATTTTCGTCGCATATATATTGTTTATTTTAATTTTAAACGATACATAATCAATAAATATATTAGAATTTAAAAACTAGAATTTAAAATTTCTAAGAAATACTGAATAAAAAAAATAAATGGGATAGCCGGGTTTCGAACCCGGGTCTCCATCGAACCCACACACAACACACACCACTGAGCTACACACATTGATTGGTTTTATTCAAACAATTTAATTGATATATACAAACAAAGGACAAACCTGCAATTCAAAAGGGCGGAAACCAGTAACCGTCGAAAACACAATCCAAGCAATCAAGCTCAATTAACGTTTTTCCTTATGATTAAACGTATGTAACTGATGATAAACGTCAGTTATAACCGAAAACCTTTAAGCCACTCATTCAAATCGTCAAAAACATAACTGAAAGTTAAATTAAATCTCTTGACCGAACTGTCGAACATGTTAACTATCAAGACCAAATCTCGTTCAATTCATAGCCCAACCCTCACCACATTGTGAAAACAAGTCTCTGTTTCACCGGAAATCGCAGAATTCTCTGCGAGTTGACCGAGAGTTATCGCCGAAAAACCGAAGAAACTATCCCACTGTTGCCTTACCTTATAAACAGGACATTTAGAGCTCATACCGAAATCACCCACACTCACCTTAAACTCCCTGTAGAATCTCTGTCGCAAGAAATACATCGCCAGAATTCTCTGCAAGTCGCCGGAAAACCGAACCCCTTTCATCCCTTCTGCTTACTCTAAAATAAGACTTCTAGAGCTCAGACAGAAGTCACCCACACTCACCTCTACTCCCTGTAAAGCCTCTGTCGCAAGTCAAGCTTCGCCGGAAAAATTGGAACTCGCCGGAGTTGGTCACTGGAATCATCAAAGTGTGTTCTCCAGAGGGTATGAACCTTTAAAACCTTTTTACATTCATATTTAATTCCGTTAATTCGTAAAACAGTAATCAGAATCGATTAGATAAAGCTAACAGTCGGGATTGGGAGTTCTGGGTTGTTTTAACGAAGAAGAAGAAGTTTAGGTTTTTGTATATATTTAGTATAAAACGGGTTATATCTCGGGTTAGACACACAGTCCAGCGGTGGACTGTGTGCATTTGAAACATAGCGATACCGAGTTCGAGTCTGTCCTTGTTCCAATTCGTCACAATATTCAACCCTTTTTATAAAACCCAAATACGGAACCTTCCAGTTAGTATTTAAGTTTAATAAAAACCAGTATTCTAAACAGGTTAGACACACAGTCCAGCGGTGGACTGTGTGCAACGTTAAACAACAGGTCCCGGGTTCGAGTCCTGTATTGTGCACCGGTTCGACTAATTTAAAAACCTTTTTAATTAAATAAAATTCTGAATAATCTAAGTAGTATATAAATATAATTAAAAACAGAAATATTTCGGGTTAGACACGTAGCTCAGTTGGTAGAGCTGCGTGCACGTATACGAGAGGTCACGAGTTCGAACCTCACTCAGCGCATATAATAAACACGGTCCGACCGGTCAAACGGTCAACGGTCAACTGGTCAAAAAGTCAAAAGTTTTTATTTTCTTTTTATTTATTTATTTTATTTAAAAATCAATTAAAAACATTTAAAAATAATATTTTTGAAGTTAGAAAATTTCCTTGAACTCACAAAAATAAACATAACAATCCCATTAAGAGCACTAGTTAAAAATATTAATCTCAAATAAAAGTTTATTTATTTATCGAACTATTATGTATTATTTAGGTTGGTTTCCTTGCCGATTAAATCCGAATTCGTGCGCATTCATCATCAATCCAAGAAACGCACCCACTGTGAGTGAATCTCTACAAATTCCCCGTTTTAATCACATTTTGGGGTGTATCATGTGTCATATTATTTATTATATTTAAACACTTGTGCATCCATCATACCCATGATCAAATGTGTATTCAATATGTATCAACTGTTTGTGTGGTTAATGTTTAGATTAAATTTATCATTTTCAGTACATACATCATCGTAGGCCGTCTGTTCCCCATTACCTATGAGCGGAACCGTTCCCCATTACCTATGAGCGTGAACGAGACGTTTCCAACATACGATCGGCTCCGTTTGATTGAGCCTTGATCGCACATACATCATTATAGGCCGTCCGTTCCCCATTACCTATGAGCGGAACGTGACGTTGCCAACATATATATTATCATTCATGTTATATATTCATGCAAGGTGGTTTGTTATTGTTTATTATTGTTGTTATTGTTGGTTATTGTTTGGTATTGTTTGGTATTGTTTGTTATTGTTTGTTATTGTTTGTTTGATTATATACGTTTGCTCACATATGATTATTGCACAATTTTTCCATATTAAATACAATAAGAAATCAATATCAAATGTTTTTAACAAGGTTCACTCGTCAACTTTTTGTTGACCCAAAAACCATTTTTTTACACATGATACAGGTGGACAGGATGAAGCAAGGAACACATAGGAAATTGCCTTAGAAGAAAATAATGAAGCCTAGAAAGATGTATAGAACATGTTGTAATTATTTGATTGTATGATCTTCTTTAAAATTGTAATAATAAATATGAAACATTATAATAAATGTCATGAGCTTTGATGAAAACCCAATCATGCCCCGATCACCTATTTCCGCTGCGGGTTGGGTGTGACACTTAACTTATAAAACCTTCTAAAACACCTTTTTAGCACATTTAGCCCTCCGTAACGAATATTTGGCATACCCGGGAGTATGCTCGGACATTGTCGAGCTCTCGGTTCGTTAAAAGGTCACTCAAAGGTATAAATTAACATGTTGACACTTTTAACCCCTTCGTCATCCAACTTTCACATATTTACAGAATTAACCTCTCTCGTCTAACAAGTAGCACGCATGAGAGGTAGGACTTTGTAAAGGATCATTCAGAGGCTCATTATATGCATGTTGACATACCAGTCACTCAGAGGCTAGGCATGTTGACATATCAGTCACTCAGAGGCCAAATCATGTTGACACCTCTAGTCCTTATTAGTATTTATAGACTGAAAATAAAATACAACACGTGTCACTATACTATTAGACCCGATTTTTACGAGCTGTTACATCCTCACCCTCTTAAAAGAAGTTTCGTCCTCGAGAATTTATTCAAAAAGATGGGGGTTCTTTTGTCACATAGTGGACTCAACCTCCCATGTATACTCGGGACCTCTAAAGTGTCACACCCCGACCCGCAGCGAAAAAGGTGATCGGGGCATGATTGGGTTATCATCAAAGCTCATGACATTTATTTTAACGTTTCATATTCATTAATACAATTTAATGGAAATTTACAATCATAATTACATCAATGACCTAAACATCAATCTAAGCTTCTTTGTTTTCTTCTAAGGCATTTCCTATGTTTTCCTTGCTTCACCCTGTCACCTATATCATGTGTAAAAATGGTTTTTGGATCAACAAAAAGTTGGCGAGTGAATCCTATGGAAAACATTTGAACAAGTTTATTTAATTGATTATGAAATAAAGTGCACAACCACACATGAGTAAAAATAGATGTAAACTTATTCATAAATCAATTTAATATTAAACAATACACACATGAACAATAATGGATCGTTTAGAGGCACGCGTTGCTCAACTCGTCTCTCACGAGGAACTGATGCGCCTAATGAATGAATTGCATAAACATGATAATATGAAAGACATAACTACAAACAATATTAACTCAATAATACACACATGAACAATAATGGATTGGTTTTGAGGCACGCGTTGCTCAACTCGTCTCCCACGAGGAACTGATGGGCTTAATGAATGAATTTCATATAAGTTGACAAAATGAAATACATAATTACAACAATATAAACAATCTAAGTTTAGATCACGATATGGTATGGCACAAGTTTAAATAAACGAGTTAATTATTTTGTGACACATGACAAACCCCAAAACGTGTAATTAAAAAGGAGAGTTGTAAGATTCACTCACCGTGGGTGCGTTCGGTTGATGATGTTGAATGCACGCGAAATGGTTTTAACCACGAGTGAAATTAACCTAGATAAATAGCATTATGGTTTGGTAAGTAAACGGATTTTATTAATCCATTTTAGTAGGATTATTGGGTGTATTTTTGTGAGTTTAAGGCTATTTTCTAACCTTAAAAATGTTATTTTTAAGTATTTTTATTTGATTTTTAATTAAAATAAATAAATAAAAATAATAAAAAAAGTTGACTTTTTTGACCGTTGACCGTTGACCGTTGACCATTGACCTTGACTGTTTGACCGGTTCGTATGCGTGTAAGTGTGCGCTGGGTGAGGCTCGAACCCGAGACCTCCCGTACGCGTGCACGCAGCTCTACCAACCGATCTACGTGTCTAACCCGAAATATTTCTGTTTTTAATTATATTTATATATTAATTAGATTAATCCGAAAATCAACTTATTTCTAAAAAGATTTTACTGAATCGGACCGGGCTCTCCACAGGTCTCGAACCCGGGACCTGTGGTTTAGGTTAACACACAGTCCACCGCTGGACTGTGTGTTTAACTTGTTATATAAACCGATTTTTATTATACTTATATACAAACTGAACATTTCCATTTCTGTCTTAAATAAAAAGTTTAATAATTATCCGGGCCGGTGCTGTAGCCCGGACTCGAACTCGTGTCCTGTGATTAAACATACACACAGTCCACCACTGGACTGTGTGTCTAACTTGGTTATTATTCCGGTTATTATTAAACTTAACATGTACAGCGTGACTCAGGTTCGGCTAACAAAAAAAAAGACATTTTTATTAAGGCAGCATGCGTGGGACAAGATTCGAACTCGAGACGTTTACGTGTTTATTGTGCACACAGTCCACCGCTGGACTGTGTGTCTAACCCGAGTTATAACTTGATTTTAATTATACTTAAACATTACAGAAACTTCGTCTTCTTCGTTGATTTTAACCAGAATCGGAAGTCCGACTGGTTCGATATTTTAATCGTGTTCTTTAGTGTTTTGAGGTTAATTACAGATGAGATATAAATAAAAAGAAAGAAAAATTAGGCGTAAAGTATACCGACTGGACTCCTCTGTTTCTCCGGCAGAACTCCGGCGACAGCAAAAGATTCCGGCGTCGTGTGTCTTGCAGCAAAGAGTCTTCAGCAAGCTTGAAAAGGATGTGGGTGACTTCGGTATAAGCTCAGGGGGTTCAGTAAGGCTCAGAAGTGAAGGGTTCGGTTTTCCGGCGATGAGCAGAAATTTTCCGGCGAGTGAAATTACGCCGGATAAAGGTGCGGTTTTGAGCGAAAAAGCTTGCAGAGGTTTGAGGGGGTATTTATAAGGCAGGTTATCGATGAATTTGGTCCAATTTCCGACTTGATTCAAAGTCATTACGTTTTCCGGCGGTTATAGGTTGTGTCGCGGGTTCAGGCGTCGGTTATAACCGATGTAGTGTTTAAGGTTTACGTTATAACTGAAGTAACCGTCCAATCTCGCGAGATCGCCGGGATTTCCGACGACTGAAATTTGGGCGCCGGTTTTGAATTCGGAAAAACATGTTATAAATTAATTGATTCTAATAATTAACAAGAAACACTAGTGGCGCAGTGGTTTAAGGGTTGAGTGTTAAGTCTGTTGTTTGACCCGGCTGACTGACCCGGGTTCGAAACCCGGCAGGGCCATATTATTTTTATTTTCTTATTTTTAACAGTTTTTCAAAAAATAATTTTATATTCCCATATAATAATTAATTATTTATCGTTTAAAATTATTTTGGGCATTAAATTCGCAACGAAATTTTTAACTGATTGTTCAGTTAATAAACGGAGCGGGTTTGGTAAATCCGTTTTTGATGGATGTTACAGTATCCCCTGCTTTTTAGAAATTTCGTTCCGAAATTTAAATAGTGATATATTTGACTAAAAGAATGATGGTGTTTAGTTTGACAGTTACATGCTTAGAAGAAGTAAGGTTTTAAGTTTTTGTTTGAGGCGGTAACGTTCCTTGTAAGGGTTAAGTACCCTATTACAGGAATCGCTTTTTGTTGCCTACTGTAAAAGTATTGATAAGCAGAATTGATTCGCTAAATATGATATCATGCATAAGAGTTTGGATATGCTTGGAAGGGTATGGTTATATCCTAAGGCAAAACTTCTAATACTACAACCTACATGGAACTTCTCATAACCATCTAACAATACCTCTGATCCTTTGACAAGAATACTTATATATAGGAAGTACCAGCGGCGTATCCACCATATTCTTGTCAAATTTTCATTGGTTTTATCAGTATGTTATGATTGGTTCTATGACTATAGAACATAAATAAACACAACAGCTAATATTTGAATCCATATTCTGATAGCATATATGTTTGAATGGTGACAGTTCCTCTCTCGTTTGTTATGATGGAGAGGTTAGTTTATGTAGAAATGGAACACAATCCAATTTCTTTAAATGGCGAGATGATATGAATGTAACACAAATTTCAACCAAGGCAATACTAAATCCTACATGGAACTTCTCATAACCGCCTGATAATGCCTCTGATCCTTTGGCAAGAATACTTACATATAGGAAGTACCAGCAGCGTATCCACCATATTCTTGCCAAATTTTCATTGGTTTTATCCACAAGTTATGATTAGTTACCAAGAAACTACTAAATCCTACATAGAACTTCTCATAACCGTCTGACAATGCCTCTGATCCTTTGACAAGAATACTTATATATAGGAAGTACCAGCGGCGTATCCACCATATTCTCGTCAAATTTTCATTGGTTTTATCAGTGAATTATGATTAGTCCTATGTGACTCTACAACCAATACAACAAACACAAAATACTGAAAATGAAAAAATGTCTGTGCGAGCAAGGCTCAATCAAACGGAGCCGATCGTATTGCATGTACTAAAAATGGAAATGTCTGTGCGATCAAGGCTCAATCAAGCGGAGCCGATCGTATTGCATGTACTGAAAATAATAAATTTAATCTAAACAATAACCACACAAACAGCCTATACATGGAACCTCTCATAACCGCCTGATAATGCCTCCGATCCTTTGACAAGAATACTTATATATAGGAAGTACCAGCGGCGTATCCACCATATTCTCGTCAAATTCTCATTGACTTTATCCGCAAGTTATGATTTGTTATATGTGACTCTACAACAAACACAACAACCACAAGATACTGATAATGAAAATGTATGTGCGATCAAGGCTCAATCAAACGGAGCCGATCATATTGCATGTACTGAAAATGAAAATGTCTGTGTGATCAAGGCTCAATCAAACGGAGCCGATCGTATTGCATGTTCTGGAAATAATAAATTTAATCTAAACAATAATCACACAAACGGCCTATACATGGAACCTCTCATAACCGCCTGATAATGCCTCCGATCCTTTGACAAGAATACTTATATATAGGAAGTACCAGCGGCGTATCCACCATATTCTTGTCAAATTCTCATTGACTTTATCCGCAAGTTATGATTAGTTCTATGTGACTCTACAACAAACACAACAACCACAAGATACTGATAATGAAAATGTCTGTGCGATCAAGGCTCAATCAAACGGAGCCGATCGTATGTGGGAACGCCAGGTTCAATCTCATAATGAAATGGGGAACATGCTCAACGCTCATAATGTAATGGGGAGCGGCGGCCTATGAAATTGCATGTACTGAAATAATAAACAATAATTACTCAACACAGTCTACACATGGAACCTCTCATAACCGCCAGATAATGCTTCTGATCCTTTGACAAGAATACTTATATATAGGAAGTACCAGCGGCGTATCCACCATATTCTTGTCAAAGTTTCATTGGCTTTATCCTTAAGATATGATTGGTTCTATATGATTCTAAAGCATAAAGAAAAACATAAAACTAAACGATTGGAGTTGAATCTGAATCTTCGGTGAAGAGGACTAGTTGGGTATCTTCGTTTGGGCCGTCATTATCTTCGACAGGATTGGCGTTGATGTTGAAGACTCTTCCTCTTGCTGGTGGCCTAGCGGTTGGGTTTTTCTTGGTTTACTTGGTTAACTGGGTTTGATTGAGCTTGAGTGTTGATGACGTTAACCAATTGAGGGCATGTGTTTCTAAAGTGGGTAGGGTCGCCACAATTGAAACAAGCTCGAACATATGGAACATGGGGTATTGGGGTTGTTGATAGGTTTAGACCATGTTTTGAGTAGGGGGAGAGATTTGGTTTTGAAAGGTGCGGCAAACCTTGCTCAAATGACCATAGCGTCCACAGGTTGCACATAGTCGACAAGGTAAGGTAAGGGAATGGTGATAAAAACAGTTGTTGCATAGAGGGTGAGGTCCAAGATATGGTTTCTTATTTGGGTAAGTTGAGTTGGGTGCCACTTGAGTGATTGGGATAGCTTGGATGGGTATGGCGTGTGAAATTGGTTGATTTCGTTGGATAGTAGCGAAAAGTTGCCCGTCTCTTTTTCTCTTAGGATTGGGTTGAGAAGGGGATTCGGTTTGGGTGTAGTCGGAGGTTTCAGTCGATGCTTTATCCTTCTTCTTCTCCTCCTTGAAGTCTTTGTTCCGGATTCGGTTCTCGATGAGCGCTGTTGCTAGCTCCATTGCTGCTTCCAAAGTTGCAGGTGTGGTACTTATTACAGAGTCTTGAATCTTTGACGGAAGACCTCGAATGTAGTGCTCGATCAAACGGTAGAGGGGAGTGAACATGTTGGGAAACATTTGATGTAACTCGAGGAATCTTTTGTTGTACGTGGTGTGGTCTCCTTCCTTTTGCTTCAACGAATAAAATTCATCTTCTAATTTCTTGATTTCGCTCCTTGGGCAAAATCGTCTGGTCATGATTTCCTTCAATTCATTCCAAGTTAAAGTCATAGCATCGTCGACGCCTCGTTTGGCCTTCTCTGTATTCCACCAAGTAAGTGCTATCCCATATAATCGACCGGTAGCATATCGCACTTTGCGATCATCGGGGCAATCGCAATTTAGAAAAGTGTTCTCCATCTCTTCAAACCAATGGAGGAGAGCGGTGACGCCTTCAGTCCCTTTGTATTTTGGAGGGTCGCATGATTTGAAATGCTTGTAGGTGCATTTAGTGGTATTTGGGGGAGAGTTGATAACGTTTTGATTTTCTTGATTGACAGGATTAGCGGTAAGTGCTTGTTGTACTTGGATTACAATGTTGGGTATTACGGCAGCCATTTGTTGAGCGATTAGGGCAGCCATGCGCTCGCGGGCTTTTCCTGCTCTCATCTTCCTACGGGTGAGGTTAGAAGACTCTACAAGGAATACATGTCAAGAGAATGAGTTGGATGTTTTTGGGATCATGGGTCGCACTAGGAATGAACATTCATAAAATAATTATAGAAAAATAAATCTACTACATCCATAGGATGTCTTGGGCTTTGCTCGCCATTAGGCCCTACATGCCGCCATACTTCACCTTCGTAATCATGTGGGCCCCCATGAATACCGGGTTTTTCATATGGTTCGCATGTGTTAGCCTGGTTGCGTACACTAAAACCCGGAGAAAATCGAGAAATATGTATACAACGTGTGATATTCGGAATGTGTCCAGGTGTAGACACGGTGACACCTCAAAGTGGGTTATTTCTAAAAAGATTTTACTGAATCGGACCGGGCTCTCCACAGGTCTCGAACCCGGGACCTGTGGTTTAGGTTAACACACAGTCCACCGCTGGACTGTGTGTTTAACTTGTTATATAAACCGATTTTTATTATACTTATATACAAACTGAACATTTCCATTTCTGTCTTAAATAAAAAGTTTAATAATTATCCGGGCCGGTGCTGTAGCCCGGACTCGAACTCGTGTCCTGTGATTAAACATACACACAGTCCACCACTGGACTGTGTGTCTAACTTGGTTATTATTCCGGTTATTATTAAACTTAACATGTACAGCGTGACTCAGGTTCGGCTAACAAAAAAAAAGACATTTTTATTAAGGCAGCATGCGTGGGACAAGATTCGAACTCGAGACGTTTACGTGTTTATTGTGCACACAGTCCACCGCTGGACTGTGTGTCTAACCCGAGTTATAACTTGATTTTAATTATACTTAAACATTACAGAAACTTCGTCTTCTTCGTTGATTTTAACCAGAATCGGAAGTCCGACTGGTTCGATATTTTAATCGTGTTCTTTAGTGTTTTGAGGTTAATTACAGATGAGATATAAATAAAAAGAAAGAAAAATTAGGCGTAAAGTATACCGACTGGACTCCTCTGTTTCTCCGGCAGAACTCCGGCGACAGCAAAAGATTCCGGCGTCGTGTGTCTTGCAGCAGAGAGTCTTCAGCAAGCTTGAAAAGGATGTGGGTGACTTCGGTATAAGCTCAGGGGGTTCAGTAAGGCTCAGAAGTGAAGGGTTCGGTTTTCCGGCGATGAGCAGAAATTTTCCGGCGAGTGAAATTACGCCGGATAAAGGTGCGGTTTTGAGCGAAAAAGCTTGCAGAGGTTTGAGGGGGTATTTATAAGGCAGGTTATCGATGAATTTGGTCCAATTTCCGACTTGATTCAAAGTCATTACGTTTTCCGGCGGTTATAGGTTGTGTCGCGGGTTTAGGCGTCGGTTATAACCGATGTAGTGTTTAAGGTTTACGTTATAACTGAAGTAACCGTCCAATCTCCCGAGATCGCCGGGATTTCCGACGACTGAAATTTGGGCGCCGGTTTTGAATTCGGAAAAACATGTTATAAATTAATTGATTCTAATAATTAACAAGAAACACTAGTGACGCAGTGGTTTAAGGGTTGAGTGTTAAGTCTGTTGTTTGACCCGGCTGACTGACCCGGGTTCGAAACCCGGCAGGGCCATATTATTTTTATTTTCTTATTTTTAACAGTTTTCAAAACTAATTATATATTCCCATATAATAATTAATTATGTATCGTTTAAAATTATTTTGGGCATTAAATTCGCAACGAAATTTTTAACTGATTGTTCGGTTAATAAACGGAGCGGGTTTGGTAAATCCGTTTTTGACGGATGTTACATAAAGGCGTTCCACTTAAGCTTTACTATTGGTATTAATTTCTTTCGGAGCTTCTTAACCTGTCGATCCTCGATCGAAATTGGTTTCTCAACAAACCTTAGGTTTTCATCAATTTGCACATCATAATGTTACATTGCTAGCGACTCATCAGCTAGGAATTTCTTAAGGTTAGAGATGTGGAACACATCATGAATTCCACTAAGCTCCTCTGGCAGCTTGAGCTTATAAGCTACAGTGCCGACACATTCGATTATCTCGAATGGTCCTATATATGTCTTGGGCTCAACTTGCCCTTCTTTCGGAATCTCATTACACCTTTCCAAGATGATACTTTCAGCATGACCTTGTCCCCTACTTGGAACTTGAGATGTTTACGCCTCTTGTCAGCATAGCTTTTCTGCCTATCACGGGCAGCTTTGAGACGATCACGGATTTGCACGATCTTTTCCGTGGTCTCCAGGACAATCTTTGGTCCTGATAGTTGGGTTTCCCCAACTTCTGCCCAACACACAGGCGTTCGACATTTTCTCCCATACAAGTCCTCGTAAGGAACAACCTTGATGCTCGTATGATAACTATTATTATAGGAGAATTCTATTAGGGGTAAGTGGTCATCCCAACTTCCACCTAAATCAATCACACATGCTCTAAGCATGTCTTCCAACGTCTGAATAGTACACTCACTTTGACCATCCGTCTGCGGGTGGTAAGCCGTACTAAAATTTAATCTTGTGCCTAAAGATTGTTGGAAACTTTTCCAAAAATGAGAGGTATATCTAGTATCTCTATCAGATACAATAGATATCGGCACACCATGTAGGGATACAATCTTGTCCACATACAACTTAGCCAAATTGTCTGAATTATACGTTTCCTTAATTGGCAAGAAATGCACTGACTTAGTCAGCCTATCCACAATGACCCAAATAGTGTCATTTCCACGTTTGGTCTTAGGTAACTTGGTAATCAAGTCCATAGTTACCTTCCATGTGGGAATTTCCAATTGTTGTAGAAGTCCTGACGGCTTCTGATGTTCGGCCTTAACTTGCGAACACGTCAGACACTTAGCTACATAAGTGGCTATGGATTTCTTCAAACCCATCCACCAATAATTCTTTTTCAGTTCCAGATACATTTTGTCACCTCCTGGGTGAACTGAGTATCTTGTGTTATGCGCTTCTTGAAGGATTAGCTCTCTAAGTCCTCCAAAGATTAGAACCCAGATTCTTCCATTAAATCTAAGGATTCCATCATTTCCAGGCATTAACTGATTAACAATTTCGCCTAACTCCTCATTAGGAATATTAGCCTCTTATAGGGCTTGCTTTGCGAGTCTAATAGTTTCTCATTCAAGCTATTTCTGAGCTCAATGCTCTTCGCATTAATCCTAATGGGCTTAATTCTTTCCTTGCGACTTAAGGCGTCAGCAATGACATTTGCCTTGCCTGGATGATAGCGAATTTCGCAATCATAATCGTTAAGTGTTTCCATCCAACGGCGTTGTCGCATGTTCAATTCCTTCTGATTGAACAGGTGCTGGAGACTTTTATGGTCAGTGTATATAATACACTTTGTGCCATATAAATAATGTCTCCTTAACTTAAGTGCAAATACAACGACACCTAATTCCAAATCATGGGTGGTGTAATTCCTTTCGTGCACATTTAATTGTCGTGATGCATAAGCAATTACTTTGCCTTTTTGCATTAGCACACAGCCCATGCCAGTGTGCGAAGCATCACAATAAACTGCAAAATCCTCGATACCCTCAGTAGAGATAACACAGGAGCATTTTCCAACTTGTGTTTTAAGATCTCAAAGGATTCTTGTTGATTTGGACCCCAAATAAACTTAACATTTTACGGGTTAAAGTAGTTAAAGGAGTGGCTATTCTTGAACAGTTCTCAATGAACTTCCTATAGTAACCAGCCAATCCTAGGAAGCTACGAATCTCCGATGGGGTCTTGGGTACTTCCCAATTCATTATGGCTTCTATTTTGGCGGGGTCCACTTGGATACCACTCTCACTTATAACATGTCCAAGAAATTGGACTTCTCTAAGCCAAAATTCACTTAGAAAATTTAGCATGAAGCTTCTCCTGCCTTAGCCATTCTAGAATGCACCGAAGGTGTTTCTCGTGGTCAGCTTGATTACGAGAATAGATAAGTATGTCATCTATAAAGACAATGACAAACTTATCTAAATACGGTTTGCAGACTCTATTCATGAGATCCATGAATGCTGCAGGTGTATTTGTGAGCCCAAAAGGCATCACTAGAAATTCAAATTGACTATATCCCGGGTCCTAAAGGCAGTCTTAGGAACATCCTCGTTCCTAACCTTCAGCTGATGATATCCTGATCTCAAATCAATCTTAGAAAAACAACTAGCCCCTTAAAGTTGGTCGAATAAATCATCAATCCTGGGTAGAGGATATCGGTTCTTAATTGTTAACTTGTTCAGCTCACGGTAATCAATGCACATCCGCATTGAACCGTCTTTCTTCTTAACGAATAGAATAGGAGCTCCCCAAGGTGAGGAACTGAGCTGAATAAAGCCTTTCTATAAAAGTTCATCTAACTGTAATCTCAATTCCTTCATCTCCGTCGGTGCTAACCGATACGGAGCTCTGGCAACAGGTGCTGATCCAGGTAGGATATCAATTCTCAACTCCACTTGCCTATCTGGAGGTAGGCCAGGTAATTCTTCAGGGAAAACATCGGAATACTCTGAGATAACCGGAAGGTCTTTAATGTCTGGTTTAGATTTGTTGATAGTTACTTATGCCATATAAATGACACAACCTTTCCCCAAACACTTGGATGCCTTAAATAACGACACCTTGTCTGGAAATCCGTAGTGTAAGTCTCCAGGGATGGTGATCGTTTCACCAGATGGGGTTTTAATATCGATGAGTTTCTTATCACAGGCAATGCGGGCTTGGTTATAGGATAACCAATCCATGCCTAAAACTACTTCGAACCCTGCCAATTTCATTGGCAAAAGAGAGATAGGGATAGAATGATTCTTAATGGATATAGAACATCCATCAAGAATGGAGGATGTTGTCTCTAACGTTCCATCAGCGAGTTCTACTTCATAAGTTATATCTAGAGTTCTTATGGGCAAGTTTAATAGTTTACTAAACTTATGATCAACAAAAGATTTATCTGCACCCGAATCGAAAAGAACTCTAACATATACACCATTGATGAGGAATGTACCTGTTATGACGTTATTGTCATTAACGGCCTCTCTGGTATTCATTTGGAAAGCACAAGCATTCCCTTTCTTAGCCTCTCCAGGGATCATTACTTTTGGGGTTCTTGGGGAAATTGAACGTAATATGCCCTTTTTCATTACAGTTGTAGCAAACAGCATCCTTAAGATCCTTGCACTCTAGGGTCTTATGTCTCATTCTCTTGCAGATACCACACGGTTTAGTCTGTGGATTTATACTACACTGTCCCCAATGTCTATATTTACAGTTCTTGCACAGTGGTTTGTCATTAGACGTGTGCTGGTTCTTTTTGAACCCGAAATTTCCTTTCTTTTTGAATCTTTGGGAGTTATTATCCTCCCGTTTCCTCTTTTCGTTTGTTTCAGTCCTAGCTGACCTTTGCCTCACTAAATCTAAGGTGAGGGAGAGAGATAGGTCTACAGCAGACCTATAGGTACTAGGCTGAGCGGCCTTTACCATGCCCTTTATCTCGGGTGCTAACCCATTATTGAAACGCGCAATGCGTTTGGATTCAGGGGTGATTAAGTATGAAACTAACCTAGAAAGGGAATTGAAGTTAGAAACATACTTAGGTTCTTCATTGAAAGAGTCAGAAAGTCTATCTCTAATTTATCCACCTCATGAGGTGGACAGTAAGTCTCCTTGACTAGATCGACAAACTTAGACCATCCTAAGTTGTACAGGTGTATCTTACCTGTAGATTGAATCACTTCCTTCCACCAAATAAGGGCATCGCCCTTGAAGGACTATGATACATATTTGACCACATCCTTATCAGCACAACTGCTGATATCCACAATTGTTTCCATTTCGTCAAGCCACTTCAAGGCTTCTACTTCTCCTTTTTCCCCATTAAAGTCCCGGGGTTTACAGGAGACGAAATATTTGTAGGTACATCCGTCTTTCGAAGAACGTGACTTATCAGCAAATTCTAATTTCTTTGGTTCACTCTTCGCATTTGAAGAGTGAACTGAGCTCTCCTTATGAGCTAAGGATGGTGGGATTGATAATGGTCTGGAGCGAGTAGCACTCGACTCCCTAAGTTTTTCTGTGGCCTTTTCCATGGCCTTTCCCACAGCTGCATCTATGCGAGCTTGGAAGTCATCGTTATTAACGGCTATATTTTCAGCCTTATTAGAGCTAATCCTTGGTGGCTACTCTATGCCTCGTTCGAGTTCACCATTTTGAAGCTTTGGCTCTAAAAATCAAACAAAATTTCTCTTAGCCATGGTATAACAACCATATTGGCTTAAACACTGGATATAACAATCCATCGCCTATTTAAACTAGTGTAAATAACATCACAACTCTTAGGCTTATCATATCTATATTTGGCCTAGGTCTTAATAAGACCATCAAAGGCAAATTACAATCTGGACATAGTCCATATATTATTAGATAGTGGATCATAAGGTCACAACTGTCATTGTCATAATTGATAATTATATACATCTTATAAGCTTGTTACTAATGGACATAAAAATTGGGCACATTGGCCTGTCACATTGGACATAAAATTGGGCACATTGGCCTGTCACATTGGACATAAATTGGGCACATTGGCCTGTGACTTTAGACATAAAATTGGGCACATTGGCCTGTCATTTGTCATTGCATTGATGACATTAGCCGGGATCACATTGATCACATAGGCTATATAGTAGGTCTTAGGACGTAGTCCTTTTACCTAGACGGCTAGTGTGGTTCCTCAAGTCACACTACCAAGAGTATGAACATTCCTTAATCTTAACATAAGAGTACCTTAATGATTGATTAATGGTCTCGCTTACATTGGACCTTTACGACCTTGGAGGCTTGAACCTAGTTCACCACCTCTGGATAGAAGGATAATTTCCCTTAACTATCCTGATAGAAGGCCCCTTGTCCTTAACTATCATTTCTTGGCCAATGTGTGGTCTACGCCACTTGGCATAATCAAATCCATTAAGGTCTTTTGGGATTATATAGCAGAGCATAAATTTCGAATAAAATTGAGACGCTCGCTTGAAGAGGATGAATACATATATATATATAATTCCAAAAACACTTCATTAAATTCCAATAGAAATTACAATACTAGAAACAATGAAACAACTGTCCATGCAAGGACTAAAGAAAATAAAAATGTCCACGCAGGGACTAAAGAAATAACAATGTCCTTGCAGGAATTAACATATATTAGAAGAGACTTCACTCGTCCTTCTTTCCTTTAACCAGCTTGGAGAGTTTCTTGAAGAATTTGTTCGTCTTCTTCTCCGTTTTATCCGCTTGTTGTTGCATTTCTTTCATTCGTTCTAAGGCCTCGTTGATGGCCTCAAGTGACGGCAGAGGTTGTGGTTGTGGCATAACAGGATACTGGTATCCATAACTTGGATATCCAGTAGGTGGATAAATAGGTGGGAAAGGAGACGGGTAAATGCGTTATGCATGACCGCTTGCATGTAAGGGTCTTGCGACAATGCTTGATAATCAATAGGTGTAGTTGGGTTAAAAGGATCATATCTAAACGTATCCGGATATGTTGGGATAGGGTTATATAACCCGATGGTGGTGGTTGAACCATTGGTGGTGGTGTTGGTTCCACCACAGGTGACTCATTAGAGGGTCCACCATTTGTGGGTGCTCGTGAATAGTAGGATGAGGTTTGGGCTGTAACATCCGTCGAAAAACGGGTTTTCAAAACCCGCTTCGTTTATTAATCGAACAGTCAGTTTCAAATTTTCGTTGCTTATTTAATGCTATTTTTAATTTTAAACAATACATAATTAATAAATATATTAGAATTTATAAACTATAATTAATAAACCATAAAATCGGTTGAAGAAAAAAATAAATGCCGCTGCCGGGTTTCGAACCCGGGTCAGCCGGCTCACTTAACACACAAACACTTAACCACTCCGCCACTTGGTTCTTTTGTGTAATCAATGAAACAAATAAAACTTAACTTCTACCCGTGAACTCATCTGTTTGCGCCAGAACTGAAACCGCTCATCGGCTTTCAACTATCCAGACTGTTGAGTGATCGCGAGTTACTGATTATAACCGATAAATCATTTGCAACCCACGTTCTAATTAATTCAGCCTTCAATTGCTTCGATTCATATGATTTTCGGGAGTTAAAACAGAAATGAAATTTATTTTCAATATACACTGACAATTTCATCGTCTCATAACTTGGAAACACTCGCAGAACCTTCAATTTCATTTGCACTCTAATTTCTGTTCGTCGGAAACGTTATCTGATATCGCCGGACTTTCCCGGAAAACCGGGACATACATTGAATTGGTAAATTTCCCGATTCTTTCATTCTCAATCTATTGTTAGACTTTCACTAACTTAAATCCTTCAACCAGAATCGGTCCCAGACGACGTTACCGGATACTCTACGCTCGCCGGAAAATCTCTGGACATTTCCGAAAAACGCTGTGAATCGGTACAAACATCTAAACCCTCTGATAATCTTTGTTTAGTAACTCAATTTCACAATTAGTTAATCAAAACTGGTAATTGGTCCGCTTAGACGAAATTCATAAAACAGAGCCGACGACCTTTGCCGGAGTTCTGAGAAAAACATCTTTCCGGTACATTCATTTCCAAAACCTTCTTTATCATTACATTTTAATCATTATATGTTCGTTAATCGAATTAAACAAGAACTGTCGAATATCGGCTGTCTGTGTCTTTGAACGAAGAAGATGAAGTCGAACCTTATGTATAAGTTTAATTAAAACAAGATATTAAACCGGGTTAGACACACAGTCCAGCGGTGGACTATGTGCAAACACATAGCGCATGTCACGAGTTCGAATCTTACAAACGCACCGGCTTTCCGAATTAAAACCAATTTTTTTGTTACTGAATCAGAGTAGGACCCATGATGTTTTTAAGATTAATAAAAACTGTAAGTTTAACAGATAAGTCACACAGCCCAACTGGTTGGGCTGTGCGCTTACAAACCAAAGAACCCGAGTTCGATCCGGCTTCCTGACACCGGTTCAACCATTTAAATTCTTTTAATATAAAACCAAATAAATTAAACATTTAATTAGTATATATAAATTAAAACATAGATTATTTCGGGTTAGACACGTAGCTCAGTTGGTAGAGCTGCGTGCACGCGTATGAGAGGTCTCGGGTTCGAACCTCACTCAATACATACACAAAGTCCGAACCGGTCAACAGTCAAAGTCAATGGTCAACGGTCAATGGTCAACCAAAAAAAGTCAACATTTTTTATATTTATATTTATTTATTTAATTTAAAAATCAATTGAAAATACTTAAAAATAATATTTTTAAAGTTAGAAAATGACCTTAAACTCACAAAAATAAATCTAAAAATCCTAATTAAAATTGTTAAAAATAATCCACTTATTTATCGTACCTTTTCGTTATTATTTAGGTTAGTAATTCCTCGTCGATCAACCTTCTAAACTTGTGCGCATTCAACATCATCAAACGAACGCACCCAATGTGAGTGAATCTCTACCAATCCCCGTTTTAATCACATTTTGGGGTGTATCATGTGTCGTTTATTATTTATTACATTTAAACACTTGTGCATCCATCATATCCATGAACAAATGTGTATCCAATATGTATCAATTGTTTGTGTGGTTAATGCTTAGATTAAATTTATCATTTACAGTACATACATCATCATAGGCTCGTTTGTTCCCCATTACCTATGAGCGGAACTGTTCCCCATTACCTATGAGCGGAACGTGGCGATGCCAACATACGATCGGCTCCGTTTGATTGAGCCTTGATCGCACATACATCATCATAGGCCGTCCGTTCCCCATTACCTATGAGCGGAACGTGACGTTGCCAACATATACATTATCATTCATGTCATATACTCATGCAAGGTGGTTTGTTATTGTATGTTTATTTACGTTTGCTCACATATGATTATTGCACAATTTTTCCATATTAAATGCAACAAGAAATCAATAATAAATGTTTTCTAACAAGGTTCACTCGCCAACTTTTGTTGACCCAAAAACCCCCATTTTTACACATGATACAGGTGATCCAGTTGCAGCAAGAAACATATAGGACGACCTAGAAGAATAAATCAGTTTAGGCTTTGGATTGTTTATTTAGTTACTTTTTCCTTGTAATTGTATGGACTTGTTTGAAATATTGAAGTTGTAATTTGAATTTAATAAATATGAAACATTTTAGTAAACATCATGAGCTTTGGTGATAACCCAATATGCCCTGACTCTTATTCCGCTGCGGGTCGGGGTGTGACAGATTAGTATCAGAGCCATGACTATAGGGATATAGGATAGGTTATTAGACCCTTAGAGCCTATACTATAGTTGATTAGAATTTTAAAATTGTTTATGTGTTACATACAAAATTCATGATGTTTATATGCTTTATGTTTATTGTTACATTCAATGTTATGCAAGCATGTTCATAAGTACATATTACTATACAATGCTCATCATGAATCATATCCTCATAACATATCATATCCATGAGAGCACACACCACACAATTTCCATGATTTTTGCAACGATTTTTGTATTTTTTCTAATCACATCAAAGTGAGTTCTCATGACGGGCATGTAGTAACTGGAAGGGTACAAGTACCGGTAGTCGGAACGTCCTGTCTAGGCTTGGCATTCGTATAAATCCAAAATAAAGGACCAGTTTGCCTACCTGGGGACTAACGATGAGAGTACGAAGGACCTATTAGGCCAAAGCATGCTATACCAAACGTCGTGTGAGCTAACCCCACTTTGAGTTGTCATTGTGTCTACACCTGGACACCCTCCTACCATACATCTCGCAAACATATTTCATGGTTTTCATTCGGGTGATGCGAGTGTTAAACCGCCAACACCAATGTGAATCCTACTAAGCCAATAGTCATGGGGGCCCACATGACTATACAGGCGATGGTATGGGGGACATTGGAGGCCCAAACATGAGCAAACCCAAGACATCCTATGGATGTGTTGCATTATTGATGTTTATGTTATTTTTTTTAAAACGACACATGACACCTAAAAAGACTCCTTAAACTCACAATCTTCTTATGTATGTTCCTGTAGATGTCGGCTAGCCAGCAACGTGGAGGTAGAAGGTCAGGAAGGTCAAACGAACGCTTGGCCACCCAAATCGCAAAACAAATAGCCGCGGTGCTTCCTGACATCGTAATTCAAGTCCAACAAGCTCTCGCCGCAAATCCTATCAACCCTCCCAATCAAGACGACCAGAACGTCGACAACCCTCCCTCCAAAAAGTGCTCTTACAAACACTTCAAGTCTTGCGATCCCCCGAAATATGAAGGGACCGAAGGTGTCATTGCTCTCCTCCACTGGTTTGAGGAAATGGAAAACACCTTCCTCAATTGCGATTGTCCCGAGGATCGCAAGGTACGTTACGCAATCGGGAGACTGTTTGGAGTAGCTCTTACCTGGTGGAATACAGAAAAAGGTAAGAGGGGAATCGAAGATGCAATGGCCTTAACATGGGAGGAGTTAAGGGAAATCATGACGAGACGCTTCTGTCCAAGAAGCGAGATCAAAAAGTTAGAGGATGAATTCCACTCGTTAAAGCAAAAGGAAGGAGATCATACTTCCTACAACAAAAGGTTTCTAGAGTTGAACCAAATGATCCCCAACTTGTTCACCCCAGTATACCGCTTAGTCGAACACTATATTCGAGGCCTCCCCTCGAAAATTCAAGACTCAGTTCTAAGCACTTCGCCTGCAACACCTGAAGCTGCTATGGAACTAGCTACCGGGCTTACCGAGAATCGCATCCGAAACGACAAATTTAAGGATGAGAAAAAGAAAGCCCCCATTGAGGGCCAAACTTCAAACCATTCCACCTCCTCCTCAAAGTTTGCTAGTAAGAGGAAACGAAACACCAAAAACTTTGCTGTCACACAAACAAATTTCCCTATCCCTGCTGCACCCATCACCCAAGTTGCCCCCTCAGCTGCACCATATAAAAAGCCATACTCCGGCTCATACCCAAAATGCAACCGTTGCCAATACCATCACTTTCCTGATCATCCCTGCCAAATATTGCACCGGCTGTGGCCGCGCAGGTTACACCATCCAAACCTGTCGCGCACTTCAGCGAACGAACCGCAATCAACCCTCAACCCAAACCCACCATCAGATAGTGTGTCAAGCCCAACAACCTTTACTCCTACCACCTACCCAACATGTAGCCCAATCCTACTACCAACCCAACTATCCCATGATGCAACCTATGCGGGCTTGTTACAACTGTGGAGACCCGAACCACTTCAGGAACACCTGTCCACACCTGGTGAACATCATCCATGCCCAAGCTCAAGCAAATCCAGTAAACCAGGCTAACCAAGCTCCTCCACCTGCTAGAGGAAGAGCTTTCAACATCAACGCTAATCAAGCTAGGGCTGAGAACAATGTGGTTAACAGTATGTTTCTCATCAATGGTAGTTATGCATCCATTGTAACATCCGTCAAAAAACGGATTTACCAAACCCGCTCCGTTTATCAACCGAACAGTCAGTCAAAAATTTCGATGCGAATTAAATGCACAAAATAATTTTAAACGATACATAATCAATTATTATACGGGAAAATATATTTAGTTTTTGAAAAACTGTTGAAAATCGCAAAATAAAAATAAAAGTCCTCTGCCGGGTTTCGAACCCGGGTCTGTACCGGCTCAACAAACAAACTTAACACGCGCACTTGAACCACTGCGCCACGGATGCTTCTTGTGAAATATTGGAATCATTTAATTCATAAAGTGACATTACGAATTCAAAACCGGCGCCCAACAGTTCAGTCGTCGGAATCCCGGAAATCTCGCGAGTCTTAACGACAATTTACGTTATAACGTAAACCATTAATAAGACATCGGTTATAACCGACGTCTGAGTCCGCGACCAAAGTTATAACCGCCGGAGTTTTTATAATTTACGAATACAGTCGGAAATCAGACCAGGTTCTTCGACTGTTTGCCCTATAAATTCACCCACAACCCACTGCAAACCTTTTCGCTCAAAACCACACCTTTTCTCGGCGTAATTCCACTCGCCGGAATTAATCTGTTCGTTGCCGGAAAACCAGTTTCCCTATTGCCGAGCCTTATTGAACCCCCTAAGCTTATACCGAAGTCACCCACACCCTTTGTAAGTTTTCTGAAGTTTCCCTGCTGCAAGATACCTGACGCCGGAGTTAATTTCTGTCGCCGGAGTTCTGCCGGAAAACAGAGGAAAACGAGTCGGAATACCTCACGCTTATTTTCTTTTCTTTATACTCATATCTCACCTTAATGAACTGTAAGACGCTAAGAAACCTGAATTAATCATTGAACCAGTCCGTCGTCTTTTCTGGTTATACCTTGATGAAGAAGACGATGTATTCGGTATCTTATAAGTATAATTAAAATCAACTTATTAATCGGGTTAGACAAACAGTCCAGCGGTGGACTGTGTGCACATTAAACATACAAACGTCTCGAGTTTGAATCCGGTTTCACACACGCTGCCTTAATAGAAATCATTTTTTTGTTAAACTGAACCGGAGTCGCCACAGGTATATGTTAAGTATATTAATAATCGGAATAATAACCAAGTTAGACACACAGTCCAGCGGTGGACTGTGTGTATGTTTAATCAAAGTGCACGAGTTCGAGTCTGTTTTCTACATCGACCCGGTCAATTGTTTACCTTTTTAAAATAAGTCAGAAATGAAAGCAAATAGTTTGTATTTAAGTATAATAAAAGTTGGATTATATAACATGTTAAACACACAGTCCAGCGGTGGACTGTGTGTTAGTTTAAGCCACAGGTCCCGGGTTCGAGACCTGTGGAGCGCATCGTCCGAGTAAATTAAACTGTTTTTAAAAAAAAATGATTTTCGGTTTAAACTAATTAATGTATAAATATAATTAAAATCAGATATATAACGGGTTAGACACGTAGCTCAGTTGGTAGAGCTGCGTGCACGCGTACGAGAGGTCTCGGGTTCGAGCCTCACTCAGCGCACTTGTATACATGAATCGAACCGGTCAACGGTCAGGTCAACGGTCAGTCAACGGTCAACGGTCAGAAAAAAATCAAATTTTTTTATTATTTTTATTTAATTATTTTAATTAAAAATTAATTAAAAATACTTAAAAATAACATTTTTAAGTTTTGAAAATAGCCTTAAACTCATAAAAATACACCCAACAATCCTACTAATATAGATTAATAAAACCCGTTTACTTACCAAACCATAATGCGATTTATCTAGGTTAATCTCACTCGTGGTTAAAACCACTTCGCGTGCATTCAACATCATCAACCGAACGCACCCACTGTGAGTGAATCTTACAACTTCCCATTTTAAATTACACGTTTTGGGGTGTGTCATGTGTTATGAAAATAATTAATTTATTTATTTAAACTTGTGCCATACCACATCATGACCTAAACTTAGATTGTTTATATTGTTGTGATTTACTTATTTCCTTTTGTCAAATTATATGAAACTCATTCATTAAGCCCATCAGTTCCTCGTGGGAGACGAGTTGAACAACGCGTGCCTCAAATCAAATTCATTATTGTTCATGTGTGTATCATTGAGTTTATATTGTTTGTAGTTGTGTCATTCATATTATCATGTTTATGAAATTCATTCATCAGGCCCCTCAGTTCCTCGTGAGAGACGAGTTGAGCATCGCGTGCCTCTAATTGTTCCATTATTGTTCATGTGTGTTTCATTTAATATCTTATGATTGTTGATTAAGTTACATCTATTTTTACTCATGTTTGGTTGTGCACATATTTCATAATCAATTTAAATAAATTGTTCAAATGTTTTCCATAGGATTCACTCGCCAACATTATGTTGATCCAAAACCTTTTTACACATGATACAGGTGAACAGGTTGAAGCAAAGAAAACATAGGAAATGCCTTAGAAGAGAACAAAGATGCCTAGATTGATAGCTAGAACATGTTGTAATCTTTATTGTAAATTTCCATTAAATTGTATTAATGAATATGAAACGCATAATAAATGTCATGAGCTTTGATGATAACCCAATCATGCCCCGATCACCTTTTCCGCTGCGGGTCGGGGTGTGACAGATTGGTATCAGAGCCATGACTATAGGGATATAGGATAGGTTATTAGACCCTTAGAGCCTATACTATAGTCTGCCTAAATTTTAATTGATTAGGTGGTTACATACAAACTTGTGATATTTATTTGTTTCATATTTGTTTACATTTACAGTCAAACATACATGCTTATATACATATTCATTATACATATATACATATTCATTATACATATATCGATGTTCATGTATTCAATTTATTTTCATACTCTCATTATCCAAAGATTTTGTGCAATTTTCAAATCTCATCAAAGTAAGTTCTGCGACGGGCATGTAGTAACTGGAAGGGTACAAGTACCGGTAGTCGGAACGTCCTGTCTAGGCTGGCATTCGTATAAATCCAATATAACGGACCAGTTTGCCTACCTGGGGACCAACGATGAGAGTACGAAGAACCTATTAGGCCAAAGCATGCCACACCAAACGTCGTTCGAACTAACCCTACTTTGAGGTGTCACCGTGTCTACACCAGGACACATTCCGAATATCACACGTTGTATACATATTTCTCGATTTTCTCCGGGTTTTTGTGTACGCAACCTGGCAAACCCGTGCGAACCATATGAAAAACCGTATTCATGGGGGCCCACATGATTACACAGGTAAAGTATGGCGGCATGTAGGGCCTAACAGCGAGCAAACCCAAGACATCCTATGGATGTAGTAGATTTATTTATCTATAATTATTTTATGAATGTTCATTCCTAATGCGACCCATGAACCCAAAAACATCCAACTCACACTCTTGTCATGTATTCCTTGTAGATGTCTTCTAACCTCGCCCGTAGGAAGACGAGAGCAAGTAAAGCCCGCGAACGCATGACTGCCTTAATCGCTCAACAAATGGCTGCCGTAATACCCAACATTGTAATCCAAGTTCAGCAAGCACTCACCGCAAATCCTGTCCATCAAGCAAACGAAAACATTATCAACTCTCCCCCAAATACCACTAAATGCACCTACAAGCATTTCAAATCATGTGACCCTCCGAAATACAAAGGGACTGAAGGCGTCACCGCACTCCTCCATTGGTTTGAAGAGATGGAGAACACTTTTCTAAATTGCGATTGCCCTGACGATCGCAAAGTGCGATATGCTACCGGTCGACTATATGGGATAGCACTTACTTGGTGGAATACAGAGAAGTCCAAACGAGGTGTTGAAGATGCTATGACCTTAACTTGGAACGAATTGAAGGAAATCATCACCAGACGATTTTGCCCAAGGAGCGAAATCAAGAAGTTAGAAGATGAATTTTACTCATTGAAGCAAATGGAAGGAGACCACATCACATACAACAAAAGATTCCTCGAGTTACATCAAATGGTTCCTAACATGTTCACTCCCCTCTACCGTTTGATCGAGCACTACATTCGTGGTCTTCCGTCAAAGATTCAAGACCCTGTAATAAGTACCAAGCCTGCAACTTTGGAAGCAGCAATGGAGCTAGCAACAGAGCTCACCGAGAACCGAATCCGAAACGAAGACTTCAAGGAGGAGAAGAAGAAGGATAAAGAACCGACTGAAACTTCCGACTCCACCCAAACCGAATCCCCTTCTCAACCCAATCCTAAGAGAAGAAGAGTCGGGCGACTTTTCGCTGCTACCCAACGAAATCAACCAGTTTTACACGCTATACCCATCCGAGCTATCCCAATCACCCAAGTGGCACCCGACTCAGCTTACCCAAATAAGAAACCATACCTTGGACCTCACCCTCGATGCAACAACTGTTTTTATCACCATCCTCATACCCTACCTTGTCGTCTATGTGCAACTTGTGGACGATATGGTCATTTGAGCAATGTTTGTCGCACCTTTCAAGACCAAACCTTTTCCCCTACTCAAACCATAAACCAAACCTATCAACAACCCCAATACCCCATGTTCTCATATGCTCGAGCTTGTTTCAATTGTGGCGACCCTACCCACTTTAGAAACACATGCCCTCAATTGGTTAACGTTATCAACACTCAAGCCCAATCAAACCCAGTTAACCAAGTAAACCAAGGAAACCCAACCACTATGCCACCAGCAAGAGGAAGAGTCTTCAATATCAACGCCAATCCTGTCGAAGATAATGACGGCCCAAGCGAAGATACTCAACTAGTCCTCTTCGCCGAAGATCCAGATTCAACTCCTATCGTTTAGTTTTATGTTTTTTTCCATGTGTAGACTGTTAGAGTAATTATTGTATATTATATATTATATATATTGTTTTCAGTATATGCTTTTGCCGAGGCCGCAACTCCCCATCCATCGAGGTTGAGCTTGATCCCCATTTTATTATGCGGTTGATCTTGGCGTGCCCGCACGATCGGCTCCGTTTGATTAAGCCTTGATCGGTCATTTCATTTTACATTTCAATACATGCAATACGCTCGGCTCCGTTTGATTGAGCCTTGAGTGCACAGTTCAATTTATATTTCCAGTTCATGCAATACGTTCGGCTCCGTTTGATTGAGCCTTGAGCGCACAGTTCAATTTACATTTCCAGTTCATGCAATACGTTCGGCTCCGTTTGATTGAGCCTTGAGCGCACATACATTTTCATTATCAGTATCTTGTGGTTATGGTGTTTGTTGTAGAGTCGCATAGAACTAATCATAACTGGCGGATAAAGTCAATGAGAATTTGACAAGAATATGGTGGATACGCCGCTGGTACTTCCTATATATAAGTATTCTTGTCCAATGATCGGAGGCATTATCAGGCGGTTATGAGAGGTTCCATGCATAGGCTGTTTGTGTAATTGTTGTTTAGATTAAGTTGTTCAATTTGAGTACATTCAATACGTTCGGCTCCGTTTGATTGAGCCTTGAGCGCACATACAATTTCATTTCAGTACATGCAATACGTTCGGCTCCGTTTGATTGAGCCTTGAGCGCACAGACAATTTCATTATCAGTATCTTGTGGTTGTTGTGTTTGTGTAGAGTCGCATAGAACTAATCATAACTTGCGGATAAAGTCAATGAGAATTTGACAAGAATATGGTGGATACGCCGCTGGTACTTCCTATATATAAGTATTCTTGTCAAATGATCAGAGGCATTATCAGGCGATTATGAGAGGTTTCATGCATAGGTTGTTTGTGTGGTTAAGTTATTCATTTTCAAGTACATGCAATACGCTCGGCTCCGTTTGATTGAGCCTTGAGCACACAGACAATTTCATTTTCAGTACATTCAATACGTTCGGCTCCGTTTGATTGAGCCTTGAGCGCACAGACATTTCATTTTCAGTACATGCAATACGATCGGCTCCGTTTGATTGAGCCTTGATCGCATAGATATATTTCATTTCAGTAGTTTATGTTTGTTGTATTGGTTGTAGAGTTATAGGACTAATCATAATTCACTGATAAAACTAATGAAAATTTGGCAAGAATATGGTGGATACGACGCTGGTACTTCCTATATATAAGTATTCTTGTCAAAGGATCAGAGGCATTATCGGACGGTTATGAGAAGTTCTATGTAGGATTTATTAGTTTCTTGGTAACCAATCATAACTTGTGGATAAAACTAATGAAAATTTGGCAAGAATATGGTGGATACGCCGCTGGTACTTCCTATATATAAGTATTCTTGCCAAAGGATCAGAGGCATTATCAGACGGTTATGAGAAGTTCCATGTAGGATTTAGTATTGCCTTGGTTGGAATTTGTGTTACATTTATATCATCATGCTATTTAAAGAGATTGGATTGTGTTCCATTTCTACATAAACTAACCTCTCCATCATAACAAACGAGAGAGGAACTTCCACCATTCAAACATATATGCTATCAGAATGTGGATTCAAATATTTGCTGTTGTGTTTATTCATGTTCAAATATCAGCTGTTGTGTTTTTATTTATGTTCCATGTAGGTTGTAGTGTTAGAAGTTTTGCCTTAGGATATAACCATACTTTCCCAAACGTATCTAAACTCTTATGCATGATATCATTTTTAGCAAATCATTTCTGTTTATCAATACTTATACAGTAGGCAACAAAAAGCGATTCCTGAATAGGGTACTTAACCCTTACAAGGAACGTTACCGCCTCGAACAAAAACTTAAACCCTTATTTTTCTAAGCATACAACTGTCAAACTAAACATCATCATCCTTTTAGTCAAAATATATCACAATTTAAATTTCGGGACGAAATTTCTAAAAAGCAGGGGATACTGTAACATCCGTCAAAAAACGGATTTACCAAACCCGCTCCGTTTATCAACCGAACAGTCAGTCAAAAATTTCATTGCGAATTAAATGCCCAAAATAATTTTAAACGATACATAATCAATTATTATACGGGAAAATATATTTAGTTTTTGAAAAACTGTTGAAAATCGCAAAATAAAAATAAAAGTCCTCTGCCGGGTTTCGAACCCGGGTCTGTACCGGCTCAACAAACAAACTTAACACGCGCACTTGAACCACTGCGCCACGGATGCTTCTTGTGAAATATTGGAATCATTTAATTCATAAAGTGACATTACGAATTCAAAACCGGCGCCCAACAGTTCAGTCGTCGGAATCCCGGAAATCTCGCGAGTCTTAACGACAATTTACGTTATAACGTAAACCATTAATAAGACATCGGTTATAACCGACGTCTGAGTCCGCGACCAAAGTTATAACCGCCGGAGTTTTTATAATTTACGAATACAGTCGGAAATCAGACCAGGTTCTTCGACTGTTTGCCCTATAAATTCACCCACAACCCACTGCAAACCTTTTCGCTCAAAACCACACCTTTTCTCGGCGTAATTCCACTCGCCGGAATTAATCTGTTCGTTGCCGGAAAACCAGTTTCCCTATTGCCGAGCCTTATTGAACCCCCTAAGCTTATACCGAAGTCACCCACACCCTTTGTAAGTTTTCTGAAGTTTCCCTGCTGCAAGATACCTGACGCCGGAGTTAATTTCTGTCGCCGGAGTTCTGCCGGAAAACAGAGGAAAACGAGTCGGAATACCTCACGCTTATTTTCTTTTCTTTATACTCATATCTCACCTTAATGAACTGTAAGACGCTAAGAAACCTGAATTAATCATTGAACCAGTCCGTCGTCTTTTCTGGTTATACCTTGATGAAGAAGACGATGTATTCGGTATCTTATAAGTATAATTAAAATCAACTTATTAATCGGGTTAGACAAACAGTCCAGCGGTGGACTGTGTGCACATTAAACATACAAACGTCTCGAGTTTGAATCCGGTTTCACACACGCTGCCTTAATAGAAATCATTTTTTTGTTAAACTGAACCGGAGTCGCCACAGGTATATGTTAAGTATATTAATAATCGGAATAATAACCAAGTTAGACACACAGTCCAGCGGTGGACTGTGTGTATGTTTAATCAAAGTGCACGAGTTCGAGTCTGTTTTCTACATCGACCCGGTCAATTGTTTACCTTTTTAAAATAAGTCAGAAATGAAAGCAAATAGTTTGTATTTAAGTATAATAAAAGTTGGATTATATAACATGTTAAACACACAGTCCAGCGGTGGACTGTGTGTTAGTTTAAGCCACAGGTCCCGGGTTCGAGACCTGTGGAGCGCATCGTCCGAGTAAATTAAACTGTTTTTAAAAAAAAATGATTTTCGGTTTAAACTAATTAATGTATAAATATAATTAAAATCAGATATATAACGGGTTAGACACGTAGCTCAGTTGGTAGAGCTGCGTGCACGCGTACGAGAGGTCTCGGGTTCGAGCCTCACTCAGCGCACTTGTATACATGAATCGAACCGGTCAACGGTCAGGTCAACGGTCAGTCAACGGTCAACGGTCAGAAAAAAATCAAATTTTTTTATTATTTTTATTTAATTATTTTAATTAAAAATTAATTAAAAATACTTAAAAATAACATTTTTAAGTTTTGAAAATAGCCTTAAACTCATAAAAATACACCCAACAATCCTACTAATATAGATTAATAAAACCCGTTTACTTACCAAACCATAATGCGATTTATCTAGGTTAATCTCACTCGTGGTTAAAACCACTTCGCGTGCATTCAACATCATCAACCGAACGCACCCACTGTGAGTGAATCTTACAACTTCCCCTTTTAAATTACACGTTTTGGGGTGTGTCATGTGTTATGAAAATAATTAATTTATTTATTTAAACTTGTGCCATACCACATCATGACCTAAACTTAGATTGTTTATATTGTTGTGATTTACTTATTTCCTTTTGTCAAATTATATGAAACTCATTCATTAAGCCCATCAGTTCCTCGTGGGAGACGAGTTGAACAACGCGTGCCTCAAATCAAATTCATTATTGTTCATGTGTGTATCATTGAGTTTATATTGTTTGTAGTTGTGTCATTCATATTATCATGTTTACGAAATTCATTCATCAGGCCCCTCAGTTCCTCGTGAGAGACGAGTTGAGCATCGCGTGCCTCTAATTGTTCCATTATTGTTCATGTGTGTTTCATTTAATATCTTATGATTGTTGATTAAGTTACATCTATTTTTACTCATGTTTGGTTGTGCACATATTTCATAATCAATTTAAATAAATTGTTCAAATGTTTTCCATAGGATTCACTCGCCAACATTATGTTGATCCAAAACCTTTTTACACATGATACAGGTGAACAGGTTGAAGCAAAGAAAACATAGGAAATGCCTTAGAAGAGAACAAAGATGCCTAGATTGATAGCTAGAACATGTTGTAATCTTTATTGTAAATTTCCATTAAATTGTATTAATGAATATGAAACGCATAATAAATGTCATGAGCTTTGATGATAACCCAATCATGCCCCGATCACCTTTTCCGCTGCGGGTCGGGTGTGTGACATCCATGTTATTTGATACTGGCGCGGATAAGAGTTTTGTGTCCTTAGAATTTGAACCCATCCTCAACCAAACTCGTGATAAACTAATGGAATCCATAACGGTAGAAGTTGCTGATGGAAAACTAGTCTCATTAAACTCTATTATACGCAATTGTACTCTCACCCTTAACGATCACGATTTTCCAGTTGACCTCATTCCTATGAAGTTGGGAAGTTTCGACATTATAATTGGTATGGACTGGCTCAGCCAACATCATGCTGAAGTAGTATGCCGCGAAAAGTTCATTCGCATTCCTCTTACAAATGGTCAGACTCTACGAATCTTTGGAGAAACCCCTTCGAAAGGACTCAAATTAATGTCCTGTCTTCAAGCCCGAAAATATCTCCGCAAGAATTATGTCGCATTCCTAACTCATGTCGTCAAAAAGGGAACCAAGGAGAAGAAACTCGAAGACATCCCAGTAGTAAAAGATTTTCCGCAAGTTTTTCCTGACGACATTTCAGGACTTCCTCCCGCGAGAGAAGTCAAATTCCGCATTGATCTTATACCTGGAGCTACACCAGTTGCAAAATCTCCTTATAGATTAGCCCCATCCGAAATGCAAGAGCTGGCCAGTCAACTGCAAGAGCTGACTGACAAAGGATTCATATGTCCTAGCTCATCGCCTTGGGGGGTGCACCTGTCCTTTTTGTGAAAAAGAAAGATGGAACGTTTCGCATGTGTATCGACTACAGACAACTCAACAAGTTAACGGTCAAGAACCGCTACCCATTACCTCGCATCGATGATCTTCTTGACCAACTTCAAGGCGTCACCTGTTTTTCAAAAATCGACCTTCGTTCTGGTTATCATCAACTCAGAGTACATGAAGAAGACGTCCCAAAGACCGCCTTCCAAACTCGTTATGGTCATTACGAATTCATGGTCATACCATTTGGTTTAACCAACGCTCCAGCAGTATTTATGGATTTAATGAATAGGGTATGTAAACCCTACCTCGACCGCTTTGTTATTGTCTTCGTCGACGACATCCTCATCTACTCAAAGTCTAAGTCTGATCATGAACGACACCTTCGACTCATCCTTACACTCTTAAGGACAGAAAAGCTGTACGTTATATTCTCGAAATGTGAATTCTGGTTAAAGGAAGTACAATTCCTTGGACACGTCGTCAATGACAAAGGAATTCATGTTGATCCCTCAAAAATCAAGGCAGTACAGGAATGGCAAGCACCACGTACACCTACCGAAGTAAGATCATTTCTTGGTTTGGCTGGTTATTATCGCCGTTTCATTGCAAATTTCTCCCGTATTGCTGTACCACTCACGGCTTTAACACATAAAGGAAAACCCTTCATATGGGGACCCAAACAAGAAGAAGCCTTCCAAACCCTTAAGCAAAAGCTTTGTGACGCACCCATCCTCACACTTCCTGAAGGTTGTGATGACTTCGTGGTTTATTGCGACGCGTCAGGGCAGGGACTAGGCTGTGTACTGATGCAAAGAGGAAAAGTGATAGCTTATGCTTCTAGACAACTCAAAATTCATGAGAAGAACTACACCACCCACGACCTGGAACTTGGAGCCGTTGTGTTCGCTCTTAAGATATGGAGACATTACCTCTACGGTACTAAGTGTGAAATATACACTGACCACAAGAGCCTCCAACATATCTTCAACCAAAAGGAGTTAAACATGAGGCAACGAAGATGGGTCGAACTTCTTAATGACTACGACTGTGAAATTCGGTATCATCCTGGCAAGGCAAATGTGGTGGCCGATGCGCTCAGTCGAAAGGGTTATGCGAACTCCATTCGTCTTCTATGTTCGCAAATCATAACCGACATCAAAGATCAAATCCGAGAAGCCCAACATGTTTCTATAACAGAAAACGACGTACGCAATGAGCTGTCTTGTGGAGCAGAATTTAAAATCGAAAACAAATCCGACGGTATTCTGTACTATCTAGATCACATATGGATTCCCGATCACAATAACCTTCGTGATATCCTTATGAATGAGGCGCACAAAACACGGTACTCTGTACACCCAGGAGCCGACAAGATGTATCAAGACCTTCGATACACCTACTGGTGGCCTGGCATGAAGAAGGATATCGCTGTTTTCGTTTCCAAGTGCCTTACATGTTCCAAAGTAAAAGCTGAACATCAAAGACCCTCAGGACTTCTAGTTCAACCTGAAATACCTGTATGGAAGTGGGAAAACATAACCATGGACTTCATTACCGGGTTACCTCGCACCTCCAGTGGGTATGACACTATATGGGTAATCGTTGATCGTCTTACAAAATCAGCTCACTTCATTCCGGTTCGCGAGGACTTCAAGAACGAGAAGTTAGCTCGTATCTACATCAGCGAGATCGTAAGCCGTCATGGTGTACCGTTAAGCATTATTTCAGATCGTGATGGTCGTTTCACTTCACGAACATGGCAGGCCGTACAAGCCGCTTTGGGTACACGATTAGACCTCAGTTCCGCTTATCATCCTCAAACTGATGGACAATCTGAACGCACCATCCAAACTCTTGAAGATATGCTTCGAGCATGTGTCATAGACTTCAAAGGGAATTGGGACGCTCATCTACCATTAGTTGAATTTTCGTACAACAACAGCTATCATTCAAGTATCGGCATGGCACCTTTCGAAGATTTATATGGTCGTAAGTGCCGATCTCCAGTATGTTGGCACGAAATTGGGGAAGCTCAAATCACCGGTCCAGAATTGATTCAAGAAACAACAGACAAGATCCATCAAATTCGAAACAATCTTCTAGCGGCACAAAGTCGTCAAAAGAGTTATGCAGACAAACGACGAAAGCACTTGGAGTTTAACATTGGTGATCATGTACTTTTAAAAGTATCACCGTGGAAGGGAGTAGTTCGTTTTGGTCAGAAGGGCAAGCTAGCACCACGCTACGTAGGACCTTTCAAGATACTCGAAAGAGTAGGACCTGTAGCATACAAGCTTGACCTACCAGAAGAACTCAACAGAATTCACCCCACATTCCACGTATCAAACTTGAAGAAGTGCCTCGCCGATGAAAACCTCCATATTCCCCTAGAAAATATTCAGATCGATGAATCTATGCACTTCATTGAAAGACCAGTAGAGATCATGGACTTTGGAGAAAAACGTTTAAGACGGAGTCGTATTCCAATTGTTAGGGTACGCTGGGAGTGACGGGGACCTGAGTTTACTTGGGAACGTGAAGACTCAATGCGCGAAAAATACCCGCATCTTTTTCCTGTTACCACTACTACGTAAATTTCGGGATGAAATTTCTAAAAGTAGGGGATACTGTAACATCCGTCGAAAAACGGGTTTTCAAAACCCGCTTCGTTTATTAATCGAAACAGTCAGTTTCAAATTTTCGTTGCTTATTTAATGCTATTTTTAATTTTAAACAATACATAATTAATAAATATATTAGAATATATAAACTATAATTAATAAACCATAAAATCGGTTGAAGAAAAAAATAAATGCCGCTGCCGGGTTTCGAACCCGGGTCAGCCGGATCACTTAACACACAAACACTTAACCACTCCGCCACTTGGTTCTTTTGTGTAATCAATGAAACAAATAAAACTTAACTTCTACCCGTGAACTCATCTGTTTGCGCCAAAACTGAAACCGCTCATCGGCTTTCAACTATCCAGACTGTTGAGTGATCGCGAGTTACTGATTATGACCGATACATCATTTGCAACCCACGTTCTAATCAATTCAGCCTTCAATTACTTCGATTCATATGATTTTCGGGAGTTAAAAGCGAAATGAAATTTATTTTCAATATACACTGACAATTTCATCGTCTCATAACTTGGAAACACTCGCAGAACCTTCAATTTCATTTGCGCTCTAATTTCTGTTCGTCGGAAACGTTATCTGATATCGCCGGACTTTCGCCGGAAAACCGGGACATACATCGAATCGGTAAATTTGCCTATTCTTTCATTCTCAATCCATTGTTAGACTTTCACTAACTTAAATCCTTCAACCAGAATCGGTCCCAGACGACGTTACCGGATACCCTACGCTCGTCGGAAAATCTCTGGACATTTCCGAAAAACGCTGTGAATCGGTACAAACATCTAAACCCTCTGATAATCTTTGTTTAGTAACTCAATTTCACAATTAGTTAATCAAAACTGTTAATTGGTCTGCTCAGACGGAATTCATAAAACAGAGCCGACGACCTTTGCCGGAGTTCTGAGAAAAACATCTTTCCGGTACATTCATTTCCAAAACCTTCTTTATCCATTACATTTTAATCATTTATATGTTCGTTAATCGAATTAAACAAGAACTGTCGAATATCGGCTGTCTGTGTCTTTGAACGAAGAAGATGAAGTCGAACCTTATGTATAAGTTTAATTAAAACAAGATATTAAACCGGGTTAGACACACAGTCCAGCGGTGGACTGTGTGCAAACACATAGCGCACGTCACGAGTTCGAATCTTACAAACGCACCGGCTTTCCGAATTAAAACCAATTTTTTGTTACTGAATAAGAGTAGGACCCAGGATGTTTTTAAGATTAATAAAAACTGTAAGTTTAACAGATAAGTCACACAGCCCAACTGGTTGGGCTGTGCGCTTACAAACCAAAGAACCCGAGTTCTATCCGGCTTCCTGACACCGGTTCAACCATTTAAATTCTTTTAATATAAAACCAAATAAATTAAACATTTAATTAGTATATATAATTAAAACATAGATTATTTCGGGTTAGACACGTAGCTCAATTGGTAGAGCTGCGTGCACGCGTACGAGAGGTCTCGGGTTCAAACCTCACTCAGTGCATACATACACAAAGTCCGAACCGGTCAACAGTCAAAGTCAATGGTCAACGGTCAACGGTCAAACCGAAAAAAGTCAACATTTTTTTATATTTTTATTTATTTATTTAATTTAAAATCAATTAAAAATACTTAAAAATAATATTTTTAAAGTTAGAAAATGACCTTAAACTCACAAAAATAAATCTAAAAATCCTATTAAATAAAATCCACTTATTTATCGTACCTTTTCGTTATTATTTAGGTTAGTTATTTCTCGTCGATCAACCCTCTAAACTTGTGCGCATTCAACATCATCAAACGAACCCACCCAATGTGAGTGAATCTCTACCAATTCCCCGTTTAATCACATTTTGGGGTGTATCATGTGTCGTTTATTATTTATTACATTTAAACACTTGTGCATCCATCATATCCATGAACAAATGTGTATCCAATATGTATCAATTGTTTGTGTGGTTAATGCTTAGATTAAATTTATCATTTACAGTACATACATCATCATTGGCTCGTTTGTTCCCCATTACCTATGAGCGGAACTGTTCCCCATTACCTATGAGCGGAACGTGGCGATGCCAACATACGATCGGCTCCGTTTGATTGAGCCTTGATCGCACATACATCATCATAGGCCGTCCGTTCCCCATTACCTATGAGCGGAACGTGACGTTGCCAACATATACATTATCATTCATGTCATATACTCATGCAAGGTGGTTTGTTATTGTATATTTATTTACGTTTGCTCACATATGATTATTGCACAAATTTTCCATATTAAATACAACAAGAAATCAATAATAAATGTTTTCTAACAAGGTTCACTCGCCAACTTTTGTTGACCCAAAAACCCCCATTTTTACACATGATACATGTGATCCAGTTGCAGCAAGAAACATATAGGACGGCCTAGAAGAATAAATCAATTTAGGCTTTGGATTGTTTATTTAGTTACTTTTTCCTTGTAATTGTATGGACTTGTTTGAAATATTGAAGTTGTAATTTGAATTTAATAAATATGAAACATTTTAGTAAACATCATGAGCTTTGGTGATAACCCAATTATGCCCCGACTCTTATTCCGCTGCGGGTCGGGGTGTGACATGGGCAAAGGTAGCAGCGATCCCGACCGTTGGCCCGCACGTATCGACATACGTGCTCCACTTTTCCTCCTTGGCGGTTCGGGTGGCGATTGGGGTTGTTCCACCGGTTCCATGTGCACATCTTCTTGCACGATAGGTGGTTGGGAATGATGGGAAGGAGTGTTAGCGAAAGTAAATTGGTTCCAATATTGGTCCCACTCATTAGGACCCTGATAAGGCGATCCGGCATAGGAGTTCGAATCGCTTAAGATTTCTATGGGATGCGTGTGTGATCCTGATGGCGGCATCTCCGGGTCGGAGTCCTCGTCCATGGGATTTGGTTGATCTAATTGGTTTTGGTCGGCTGGGGGTGTATTAAAGTATTGGTTGGGGTTAAACTCATCGTGATAAGAATGATGAGAGTGGTGGGAGTGGTGTGAATGATGTGAATGGTATGAATGATAAGAGTTTTGAGTATGAGAAGGCGAATGTTGCGATAATGGCCATGAATCCCCCGAATCTTCATAAGGGTTCGGGTGATGGGGATGTGAAGGGATATGTCCTGAAGGTCCTCCCTCATTGGTCCTTTTCCCTTCCTCTTACTCTTGGCGGCATTTTCCTTTTAAAAATCAATTTAAAAATAATACTAATAACTTAATAATTAAATGAGTAATCCTAGGTCAATGCCTAGACTCGGAAGTCTAAGGAATGTGCTTGTGTAAGTTTGAGATTAACCACAAAAGGCTAGTGTTTAATTCTCTCAAACGTTGGCTCTGATACCAACCTGTCACACCCCGGCTTTCCACAGCCAATCAAACATCGGTGGGCCCGGGTGGGAAATATCGTGACGTAAGTTGATAACGTCATAGACAATTACACACAGCACAGCGGAAGTCTTGGATTTAAATTACTATTACAAACAAAATGTTCAAAATATAAAGTAATATACAGACTCGTAATAGAAGATCCACAGGCGGATCATAAATTGTACAAAGAAAGAATATAAAACAGATTTTGGGCAGATCTAGGATTTGCAAGATCCTCTTATCACTACCGAGCACTTCCAGCATATTTTCGTATTGTACCTGCAAGCTTAGTCTTTTGAAAATACGTCAGCTTTCGCTGGTAAATACACCCAACTGACTCATTTTGAAAATATTTTAAAAATATGTTTTAAGTGCATATCTACACAAAATCTTTTATAACTTGGGAAAGTTGACATTGCAATCTTGTTAACAGATTCACATGTTTGTCCATACATACAGGGCCCAGTGCGAAAACCAAGACATGATTAACTACACACCACTTATGAACTCACGAAGGAGTTATCCCCAATGACATTGGGTAGTTGCATTTGAGCGTCTGTCGGGTGTATGCCTACACCCCGCGCTAAGGTCGTGGCCATTAACTAATGTAATGAGCCGAGGATATCCAGGACATGGTAGTTAACCCCCGATGTTTAAGTTATCAAAC
Organism: Scalesia atractyloides; assembly: GCA_947069175.1. Lineage (NCBI taxonomy): Eukaryota > Viridiplantae > Streptophyta > Magnoliopsida > Asterales > Asteraceae > Scalesia > Scalesia atractyloides. Next base: position 40,764,887 of record CAMTDV010000023.1, on the reverse strand, counting down.
AAAACTGATTAAAACAGAATATGCGGATTTACTAGCCACAATCCGGCATTCGATTGATCCCATTTCCGACCAAGCGGTAATAGTTTACCGTAACCCAAGCCCGTATATGGAAAATAAGTCAAGAGTATTTACCTGAGCTATTCTTCGTTTAATGCAAGGTCAGGTTTGTGTGATGATGTAAAAGGATGATTTGTGTGATGTTTAATGAAAACTAATGTTAAGGTCAGGTTAATATGTCTTAGATATGTTATTTAATATAACATTTCAGTAGGTAAAAGGTTTATTTAAAAATATATGATTAAAATCGTTTTATAAGACACAAAGGTTTTATCGTCATTTATCAACATAATACAAGGACTTGCTCATAAAGTTAGTTTATAATATGATTTGACATCCCAAATAATCCTACTTATAATATTAGATCAGTGGGAAACTCATTTCAAGTTCATTATCATTTATACCTCTTTTTATGCTAAAAGGACATTTTAGTCAAAATGGCATAATTATGGAACTTGTGCATAAACTCATATTCTGATTATGATCATGTAATATAACCTCAGAGGGTTATGCTACATAGTATTACAATCCTAATTAAACTTTAGGTCAGTAGCTAATTAATCTAAATCGGGTAAGAACCGAAAGTCAAAGCAGAAGTCAAACTACGCGACTTTCGGTTGCGAACCGACCCTAGAACTGGAATTGACGAGCCGAACATGTTCTTACATGTTCTAATAATTATTACCAACTTGTTTAAGTGTCAAAACAGGTTTCATAACATATATATGCTCAATTTATATTACTTCCGAAAAATGGCATGTTTGACTTTTAAATATCACAACATTGACCTGTCAATTGGTCTAGCAAACGTGATCTTCAGGAGGTGCCCTTTATAGGGACTAACACCTACCTTATTACGATCACTTAGCCATGTTCGTTACGAACAATGGCTGGACCATAATGGTCTTAACTGAAAGTCAAGGCGTTTTCCGTAAAACGCTTAAATTTTGGCTATAAAAGCCTATAAACGAAAATGCAAGAGCAAGGAACAATTATAAGTGGTTCCTAGGATGCAGTAGAATTTAGTTGGATGCTTCTTTCAGTTAGGAACTTCCAAAGGATGGAGATAGAGTTATGAATGAGAAAGGTGCAAGCTCAAATGGTGAACCTTGGCACCTATTTATAGTTGGAGAGCTTGAAGGAGGTGATGCCAGGTGCTAAGGGGTGTAAGAGGAAGCTTACAAGTGTCCTAAAACGTGGCATAGCAGTTTGGAAGACCATGGTTTCGAATCAAATGGTTTTTGGCAATTTGTGTGGAGGCCAAGCAAATTTTCTGCAGACACAGGCCTCTCGCGCCCCGCGAGCGCCCCATGGTCAGATTCAAAGTTTGACACTTTTAGCCCCTTAACTTATAAAACCTTCTAAAACATCTTTTTAGCACATTTAGCCCTCCGTAACCAATATTTGGCATAACCGGGAGTATGCTCGGACATTGTTGAGCTCTCGGTTCGTTAAAAGGTCACTCAAAGGTATAAATTAACATGTTGACACTTTTAACCCCTTCGTCATCCAACTTTCACATATTTACAGAATTAACCTCTCTCGTCTAACATGTGACACGCATGAGAGTTAGGACTTTGTAAAGGATCATTCAGAGGCTCATTATATGCATGTTGACATATCAGTCACTCAGAGGCTAGGCATGTTGACATATCAGTCACTCAAAGGCCAAGTTTAAGCATGTTGACATATCAGTCACTCAGAGGCTAGGCATGTTGACAAATCAGTCACTCAGAGGCCAAGTTTAAGCATGTTGACATATCAGTCACTCAGAAGCTAGGCATGTTGACATATAAGTCACTCAGAGGCCAAAGCATGTTGACACCTTTAGTCCTTATTAGTCTTTATAGACTAAAAATAAAATAAAACAAGTGTCACGATACTATTGGGCACAATTTTTACGAGGTATTACAAAACCTCTTAACATTCAACATTAACATCTATGGTCCTTCAACGTTCCAAAAATTTTGTAAAATGTCATTTTTACTTTCTCGAGTTTTACGTGCTTATTTTTATATACATTTCAATATAAATACTAGTTGGTTTACGTTTCGACGTAAACTTTTCTCTTTTATCCTCTAGTTTTTACGTTTTTTTTTCCGAATTTGGTCATCATTTGGTTGCCACTTAGCATAGTGTTTGGTGGTCACATAGGGTTTTTTTCCTTCCCCTCAACTTTGTCCCCCATTTCTAAAAACTTAATAAAATATACTACTTTGACCCCGCCCCTCGACTTTCTAATACATTTTGGAATAAATTCGACTTTATCTACGTTTTACATCACATGAGTCACTTGGTGCTAAAATTCGTGTTTTTATTTTACACTTTGTCCTGATTTTGGTCTTCGTTCAGTTGCTATTTAGCACGGTTTTACGCCACTGCCTGCAAAGCGAGAGCTTAAAACCAGTTTTAACTAATTCCATCATTCTTTTAAAACACATACAACTGTTATATTTTTTTCATAATAATTCTTTTTGAAAATATTGCAATAAAACCAGGCATTTATTCTGTGTAACAAATTACTGTATTGTTATGTGTAAAAAAATTATATCCTATTGGTATTTTGGGGTGGGATAAGGCTTATGGATGATTCCTACAAAGGGGGTTTCCCAGATTTGTTGGGTTTCCTACTGAATTAGTGTATAGGCATTACAGCCTAGTGGAGACGGATATGATCGAATGGTTCCGCTCATGATATTCGTCAGTGATCTAAATTTACGGTTTAAAAGAAGATAGAAAAAGAAAAAATTTCTTCTGTGACTATAATTAGGTTGTATGATTATAATATTTACTTCGTATAAACCTCCTGTATGTATAATGACCATATAGTGTGAAAAACTAGATGACTACAAAACAAACATTATAATTACACAAGTGCTTACAACTGTGAGATTTCTCATTGTAATTTTCTCAGCTTGTTCAGCTTATATTTTTAGCTAATGTATAAAAATCTAATAACTAAAAAATCTAAATCTTTTTTCAGTTATGCTATCAAAAAGATTCTCAAAAATTACATAAAAGTCCAAGAACAAAACAAATACAATCTTAATTTAATTATACATCATTCAATTATATATACTAAAAAGTAAGATAAAAATATTTTGACAAGAGAGTAATAAAACAAAAAAAAAAGGATTGATAAATTTGATATTCCATAAGGCAAGAAGGCACAGAAATAACAACTTAATAAAGGCAATTCTTTATCTATTTTAGCTGATTAATTTCAAAAGATATCCAAATTCACTCAGGTTTGTTTTTGCCATAGATTCTTGATAAAATTAGCAAAACTGGACACAAACAATAAACCGACCATAGAGCTGTCTTTACAAATAGAGAACAATACAATTTTAGATTCATGATTAACATTTTCCTAAACAAACCGTTAAAACATTTAAAAAGATAGTTTACATGGACACAAAGGGGCTTGCAATTGTAACTTTTGCGCCAACCAATTTTTGGATCAATACCAGTTTCACTGTTTCAGTAAATATATATATATATATATATATATATATATACACACATGGACACAAAGGGGCTGTTACATGAAAACTTTTGAGCAAAACCGGTTTTGGGTCAATATATGTTTCGGTCAAAACAATGTTTATATGAACACAAAGGGGCCCGCAGATGTGAAGTTTTGACCGAAACAGGATTTTGATTAATACAGGTTTCGGTCAAAAAAGGTCTACATGGACACAAGGGGGCTTGCAGACGTAAACTTCTTACGGAAACAGGTTTTTGATCAACCCAGGTTCGGTCAAAAAAGGTTTACCCAGCGGAGGTAAACTTTTGACAGAACGGGTTATTGGATCGAAAAAGGTTTACATGGACACAAAGAAGCTTGCAGATGTAAACTTTTGACCGAAGCAGGTTTGGGTAAGTAAAACATGGACACAAAGTTTACTCAGCAGCATCCACCTGATGATGCATCAGAAACTGGAGTCTTTTGGTTAAGTATGTTGTTCCTTTTCACAGTAGTTGAATCCTAAGCAGTCAAACTAGGTGTATCCAGGATCTGTATGTTTACATTGATAAGTAAAACATTCTTACCATCATACATTCATGCTAGATCCGTACTCATTATTTTACAATTTGTGTCCAAATGTCATCATATCAAGACAAAAATAAAATGCCTGAAAAAATTCATGTTAATAGCTAAATTACATTGTTTCAATGTTCACGGGTCGATGACAGGAAAGTAGCATCATTTATAAACTGGATGAAAAGTTAAACGAGGTGGAAAATGAGAGGGTTGGATAACGGGTCAAAAGGAATCCGACCTAAATCAGGTAACTTTTGGAAACATTCAACCCATTACCCTTTAGCAATTTTTGGACGCCAAGGAACCAAAGTTTTATTATCGGTAGATTTAGATTTGCTATTCAAAAGGGGGTTGTGGCGCATTTTCTTGCCCATTTACCTGCAATTCTTATGTAAATTTTTCTATCGTAAATGAAAATAACTACAATCTCCTTTAGCAACATATTTTGATTTTTATTTTGTATATGGCCCATAGGCCTGATAGAGTGTGTATTAGTATATTAATGACCCATGGGCCCGATATAGGCTTTCCTAGGGTTCTTTCATGCGTATATTGAGGGCTCAGATCATTCCAATTCAGTTTATAAATATAATACTAGGTTAGAACCTCCTGTATTATACGAGTTGAATAAACAAATATTATTGTAAACAAATAGTTTTAATAAATATAATATCGTTAATTTGTTGCTTATAATTATTATGAGATTGATAAATAAGTAAGTAGATTAATATTTTGTTACTAATATATAAATGAGTGATACATAACATTCTTTGGAAACCTGTATATTTCAAGGAATGAATATAAAAAAAAGAAAAATATAAAGTGAGTGATACGTAACATTCTTTGGAAACATGTATATTACAAAGGTTAAATATAAAAAAAGAAAAATTATAAATTATAAACTTTTTTAATTAATTATTATACATGTATTACACAGGATAACATTATTTGGGATCGTTAATTAGTTATTTATTAAAAAGGGTTAATTTCTTTATTTATTTATTAAAAAGTTAATTTTTTAGTTGTAATACATGACGAACCCATTGCATTGTATTACAATTAATAATATATTTCAATTAAATATATCCATTACTCATTGTGTTATATTGATATGTTAATATTATAAATATGTAAATCAATTGTAAACGCAACAATGTGGATTCAATGGTCTCTAGAAATAAGGCTCAAGATGGCTTTAGATAAAAAGAATTAGTCGCGAATTTGCTGGTTCATGGTCACGATTATTTTGTTTGATGTCAAATATCAATTTCGTTGGCCGAGTTTGCCTTGGAGGCTTCTTGAGGGATACTCTTTATAAAATACGCTTTATGAATGAGGTATTAATGAATATGTATTTATAAGTAACTCTGCAAGAAAACCCATATATTCGCATGATTTTACAAATGATGAATACTCAAATGTTAAAGGCCTAGAGAAAAGAGGGTATGTTCGATTAGTTGAAGAATGCCAGCCACAAAAAGTAACGGTGATTCTTCAACCAATTCACATACTATTCATCAGCTACAGAGTGTTGTGAACGTTATGATGAACGTTATCCAAGAACGTATCCCCCAATGCAAATTTGCCTACAATTCCTAGCAATATGAACATATATATAGGGTTCATGTGAGAACCACCCTTATTGCGAGAATCACGAGAACCAATGTGAACATGGGGCAGTTTTGTAAATACCAAACAACTTTTAAAAAACCCGCCTACTTGCTTCCCTCTACTATCGGACTTCAAGCACAAATTAAATTACATTTAATACAAACTTTCACATCCACTCTCCAAAATCTGATTACATCCGAATCTCTCAACATTTCTCAACCTAATTTATCAACAATACTCAACAGTTCGTCGATTACAATCGATTACATTATCGTCTCGACTTCACCATCATCAGTTCACCATATCGAAGCATCTGGATTGAGATTTTATCTCAGATTTGAGATTTTACCAGCAGATAGTCATATAATCGAGGTTAGTTCCCAAAATCCGTCCAAAATTAGTTGTATAATCTATATTAGGAACATAATCATCGATCATACATTCTTCATCCATTCGTAATTAGGGCAACGTGATTATAAGAATTGTGGATTTTTATCTATTCGTAATTAGGGCTACGTGATTATAAGAATATATGATTCAATGAGTGTGTCACTACGACGATATCACTGGGAATCAATCGCCGTCGGAATCGTCGCCGCCAACGAAATCATTGACGTTGATGGAAATGTGGTGTAACATAGATAATGTCATATAAATCGAGACACCGTTTGCAAGTTTATACAATTCGTTTCTACGTTTATATGATAAATAATTTGTCGTTTGTACTTTTATATTATAGATACTACTTTTATATGATAGATAATTTGTCGATTCAAACTTCGTTTTGTATTGTGTGATATATAGTTTTGCACATGTGCATTTTTTGACATCATAGGTTTAACATAATTGGCTATTAAGGTAATTTTTGTGTGATATGTAGTTATGCACATGTGCATAGATTGTAATAATAAGTCAATATGCCCATGTGCATAGTGTGCAATAACATGTGAATAAGGTAGTTAATGTTGATGCAGATGACATTAAATAAGGTATTTAGTTGTATTTTGGTGTGATGTATAGCTATGCACATGTGTATTTAATGTTTGATTATGTTAATAAGGTAGTGTTATGTGATATATATAGATATGCACATGTGCATAGCTTGACAAAATATGTTAATATGCATATATGCATAATTTGTCATAATAGGTTAGTAAGGTTTTTAAAGTTTATCTACATGTTCATTGTAGATCATCAATGGAAAAAAATCGAAAAAAGTGACATTTGTATTAAAGTAAAGGGATGAAGGGTCGTCAAGAATGTCTAACGCAACGGAAGACGAATATGTGAATGTTAAACAAAAAGGTTAGAAATTGTTGATTATTTAGTATTATTATTGTTTTTTAGTAATTAAATTTGAGTTTATGCACATGTGCAGCATTGTATTACTTTTTTTTGTTAATACTATAAGTTGTGTAAACACATTAAGTTTATAAATGTAGGTGTGCAAAAGGACATTAACAGGAGGACAAGTAAACGGAAACAGGAGGAAACACCAAATAAAGGTGTTGATGAAGTCCATACAACAAACGTGTACAGAGGATCTGTTATGGACCTCACAAAAGAGACAATACATGGATTGACAGATAAAAGAGTGTAGCAGATGAAAATAACTACAATCTCCTTTAGCAACATATTTTGATTTTTATTTTGTATATGGCCCATAGGCCCGATAGATGTGTATTAGTATATTAATGGCCCATGGGCCCGATATAGGCTTTCCTAGGGTTCTTTCATGCGTATATTGAGGGCTCAGATCATTCCAACTCAGTTTATAAATATAAAACTAGGTTAGAACCTCCTGTATTATACGAGTTGAATAAACAAATATTATTGTAAACAAATAGTTTTAATAAATATAAAATCGTTAATTTGTTGCTTATAATTACTATGAGATTGAGAAATAAGTAAGTAGATTAATATTTTGTTACTAATATATAAATGAGTGATACATAACATTCTTTGGAAACCTGTATATTACAAGGATTGAATATAAAAAAAGAAAAATATAAAGTGAGTGATACGTAACATTCTTTGGAAACATGTATATTACAAAGGTTAAATATAAAAAAAGAAAAATTATAAATATAAACTTGTGTATTACACAGGATAACATTATTTGGGATCGTTAATTAGTTATTTATTAAAAAGGGTAAATTTCTTTAATTATTTATTAAAAAGTTAATTTTTTAGTTGTAATACATGACGAACCCATTGCATTGTATTACAATTAATAATATATTTCAATTAAATATATCCATTGCTCATTGTGTTATATTGATACGTTAATATTATAAATATGTAAATCAATTGTAAACGCAACAATGTGGATTCAATGGTCTCTTAGAAATAAGGCTCAAGATGGCTTTAGATAAAAAGAATTAGTCGCGAATTTGCTGGTTCATGGGCACGATTATTTTGTTTGATGTCAAATATCAATTTCGTTGGCCGAATTTGACTTGGAGGCTTCTTGAGGGATACTCTTTATAAAATACGCTTTATGAGTGAGGTATTAATGAATATGTATTTATAAGTAACTCTGCAAGAAAACCCATATATTCGCATGATTTTACACATGATGAATACTCAAAAGTTAAAGGCCTAGAGAAAAGAGGGTATGTTCGATTAGTTGAAGAATGCCAGCCACAAAAAGTAACGGTGATTCTTCAACCAATTCACATACTATTCATCAGCTACAGAGTGTTGTGAACGTTATGATGAACGTTATCCAAGAACGTATCCCCAATGCAAATTTGCCTACAATTCCTAGCATATGACATATTATTGATACTAATAATATATGTAGTATTATATATATGATGTATATATATTATATATATATGTTATATTATGTAGTATATATATAGGGTAGGGTTCATGTGAGAACCACCCTTATTGCGAGAACCACGAGAACCAATGTGAACATGGGGCAATTTTGTAAATACCAAACAACTTTTAAAAAACCCGCCAACTTGCTTCCCTCTACTATCGGACTTCAAGCACAAATTAAATTACATTTAATACAAACTTTCACATCCACTCTCCAAAATCTTATTACATCCAAATCTCTCAACATTTGTCAACCTAATTTATCAACAATACACAACAGTTCGTCGATTACAATTGATTACATTATCGTCTCGACTTCACCATCATCAGTTCACTATATCGAAGCATCTGGATTGAGATTTTATCTCAGATTTGAGATTTTACCAGCAGATAGTCATATAATCGACGTTAGTTCCCAAAATCCGTCCAAAATTAGTTGAATAATCTGTATTAGGAACATAATCATCGATCATACATTCTTCATCCATTCGTAATTAGGGCAACGTGATTATAAGAATTGTGGATTTTTATCTATTCGTAATTAGGGCTACGTGATTATAAGAATAGATGATTCAATGAGTGTGTCACTACGACGGTATCATTGGGAATCAATTGCCGTCGGAATCGCTGCCGCCAACGGAATCATTGACGTTGACGGAAATGCGGTGTAACATAGATAATGTCATATAAATCGAGACACCGTGTGCAAGTTTATATAATTCGTTTCTACGTTTATATGATAGATAATTTGTCGTTTGTACTTTTATATGATAGATAATACTTTTATATGATAGATAATTTGTCGATTCAAACTTCGTTTTGTATGTGTGATATATAGTTTTGCACATGTGCATTTTTTGAATCACAGGTTTAACATAATTGGCTATTAAGGTAATTTTTGTGTGATATGTAGTTATGCACATGTGCATAGATTGTAATAATAAGCCAATATGCCCATGTGCATAGTTGCAATAACATGTGAATAAGGTAGTTAATGTTGATGCAGATGACATTAAATAAGGTATTTAGTTGTATTTTGGTGTGATGTATAGCTATGCATATGTGTATTTAATATTTGATTATGTTAATAAGGTAGTGTTATGTGATATATATGAAAATGCACATGTGCATAGCTTGACAAAATATGTTAATATGCATATATGCATAATTTGTCATAATAGGTTAGTAAGGTTTTTAAAGTTTATCTACATGTTCACTGTAGATCATCAATGGAAAAAAATCAAAAAAAGTGACATTTGTATTAAAGTAAAGGGATGAAGGGTCATCAAGAATGTCTAACGCAACGGAAGACGAATATGTGAATGTTAAACAAAAATGTTAGAAGTTGTTGATTATTTAGTATTATTATTTTTTTTATTAATTAAATTTGAGTTTATGCACATGTGCAGCATTGTATTACTTTTTTTTTGTTAATATTATAAGTTGTGTAAACACATTAAGTTTATAAATGTAGGTGTGCAAAAGGACATTAACAGGAGGACAAGTAAACGGAAACAGGAGGAAACACCAAATAAAGATGTTGATGAAGTCCATACAACAAACGTGTACAGAGGATCTGTTATGGACCTCACAAAAAGACAATACATGGATTGACAGATAAAAGAGTGTAACAGAGGATCTTTTTCCATTTGTTAAGCATATTCCAACATCCATTTGTATTGGTTGTTGTTTTATGACATGTGCATTGAGATGGGTAAATTTACAAGATGGTTGTTTATGCATGTTAGTAATAGTTAAATGCATGTTAGTAATATATAATGTGTTAGAAATGGATATGATTGTTAATACATGATATATTATATTGTTGAGTAAATGAAATGTTGGGTATGCACCTATGCATAAAGTGTTACAACGTACATTTTTGTAGTATGTAATGTATTACAACCGGATAAATTCATATGTAAAGTATACAAATGGTTATATTAATTAATGTAGGATGTATTTTTTTTCATATTTGTGACCATATATTAGCAACCATGTGGAGTCAAACTTTAAACACGTATGCACATGTGCATTTTTGTTGTCGATACACTGAACACGTATGAACATGTGCATTTTTTTTCACAATAAGATTGGTATTGTATGTTAGGTAGGTAATAAAAAATTATATTATGTTAGGTGGGTAATAATAAAATTACAAAGGATTACATATGTTATGTAATTGATAACAAGGTAGTATGATGGCAATCATAAATATATGAAAAACGCATAAATAGTTCATTCAAAAACATAATAAAAACAACTATCGAGTCATAAATAGTTCAATTTAATAATCATAAGTTGTCATAGATAATATATCAATCAAGAATCACGAGTTGGGTTGGTTCATTCCAAAAAACATAATAAAAAACAACTATCGATAGTCATAAATAGTTCATTTCAGTTATCATAAGTTGTCATAGATAATATATCAATCAAGAATCACGAGTTGGGTTGGTTTATTTACGACGTCTGGTCGAACGTCTAAGAGTTTGCTCAGGTTCTTGCGTGTATGTAGGGTCTTAGGGTCATCATCAGATGAAGAATACTCATCGGTGTCATCGAGATCAACATCATTGGAACCGGAATCAGGCGGGGCAGGGAGTCCAGCAGCGATAGCAGCAGCACATTTAGCTGCTCGTGCAGCAAGTTTGGAAGCCTTGATTTTCTCGCAGTTGCGTGAATCATGGTCGAAAAGATATTTTTTTGCTTTTATTGCATAAGCAAGCGGCCATCTTTCGCTTATCGGCCTTCTTTCGCTTATCTTTAATTTTCTGACCACCGGGGCCGATCCGTTGTTTTTTGGTCCCACACTTGATCGGGGTGTCACGCCCCGGTTAAAGATAATATTTATCTACCCTAATTACCCTTAACAATGTGTTCGTGGTAGTAAGGGGTCGAACCACGAAGAATTTGTGATTTGCGTGCGGATAAGACTACTTTAATGGTTGTCACGATTTATGAAGCTTGCTATGTTGTTTAGTTGAAATGATTATTTGATTGAAAGAGATGTCGGATTTAACCGACAAGTTTGGTTGCAATTATTAAACTACAAAAACTTGAACAATTGAGATTGTCACGAAAACTTGATTGATTGGTTGTAAACAATAATTTAGGAAAGGTTCACACCCGGTTCGGTAATTGAAATCCTAGGGTTCCTACACGTTTTAGGTTCAATTCAACTGTAACAATGATCAACGAGTTTAGTGTTGCGTGGCTTAGGTGCCAAAAGCTATCGACGTTGTAAACAACGGACTACAATGCACTTCATGACCAAGAACATGTTAATTCTAACCTAGACACGGCATAATCGCACAAAACATTTCGTAAAGTTAAATTTCATAACTCATTCGACAATTCACGAATACAATAGAAATGCAAGTCAATTATCATAGGTTTTCAAGATCAAACTACAATTTGTCACAAATCAAAACTCAAAACAATGTTAAACCCTAGAACTTACAAAAACCAACACCGGGGTGAAACCCGAAGAAATTAACCGCTCATGGTGAACGGAACACGATCGCCGGATGAGGAATTCTTGAACATGACCATCTTGAAGCTTCGAAGGTAGTGGTGATTAGGATTTAAATGGATGATGATGGTGAAAGGATGATGAAGGAGATGGTGATGATATGCTAGGGGTTATGATTGATGATTGTAAATCGGATGATCCAAGAGGTGTTTCAAGACTCTCAAACTCGTAACTCCTTCACAAATGGGTCAAACACACATTAAAACCCGTTCAAAATTGAATTTCAGCGATAGAACTATCAGAGGGGTGTCGCCGACGTCCCCTAGAAATCCTAACTTTCCTCCAACGCCCTAATCCGCTGTCTACGACAATTTTTCTCTGACGGACTATCTTAGGGGCGTCGCCGACGGCCCAACAGGGCGTGGGTGACGACCTCTCTAAACCATGTTTTCCTGTTTTCCCATTTGCGATCCCGGTTGACATGTTTTCCGTCCCAAAGCTCCAAAACGCTCCCGAATAGCTCCTAAAACTCCGTAAACCTGTAAAACACAAATCCAATCAAAAGTAGGCTATTCGAAACTAAAATTCACGTAAAACGTTAACTTAAACTTAATAGAAACATCGGTTTTCACCACGTATCACATCCCCACACTTGTCTTTTGCTTACCCTCAAGCAAATCTGTCTTTCACTTTCACGTGGGTCGAATAAGGAACACATTTCCCATTCTCGAGACATGAGTTAAGGTCTAATGTCATACTTGGTTCATAATTTCTATCATTTTCACAATATTTAACGTTAATATGATTAACACATAAAATGGTTATCCAAGATTAACCCGCCATTGAAACTCACAATTCATACATATCCCTCACAATGTTCTCTCCACTCGGCTTATAAATTGGCTAATAATCAATGCATTAGCACTGTTAATATCAACACAAACAAACCGATTAGAACACATACCCGCATAAGCTTGCAATTCAATCATTCTCCACTACTGAACATAAATATTAAACACAAGTCAAAAGGTCTTGAACGGGTTGTATTGGGGCTAGGCTAAGGGTATGGAATATGATATTTTTAAAGTGGTTAAGGTGATGAAAACTTGATTTTTATTACAAAAACACTATACTAACACAACCGACTACGAAACAATAAACTAAAAGGCAACAATTTCCGCCTTTTATTCAACAACTATCAACACATACATTTTTCTTTTCTTTTCTCATTTTTTTTAACTAATCCTAAAATCAAGTTTTCATCACACGGGTTAAAAATAAAAGGTTCAACGGTCAAGGGCTAAATGGGTTGGTCAAATGAAAGGTTTAGGCTCAAAAGTGGTGACTAAGGGATTGATTTCGGGTAAGGGTATATAAATGGTGTAAAGTAAAAAGGTTTACCTAATACCTTAATCATTCTTGTGCTCATATTCGGTCTATGGTCTCAAACGTATCAAAAATTGTAAGTTCTACAATACATAACTAATGGTCCACTCAACCAAAGAAATATATGCATATATGATATGTAGAGGTGGCTCAAAATCTCACGTATAGAAGGTATGGTATGTGATATGTATAAAGTGCAAGTTTCTTAGGCGGATTATTCCTAAATAACCACCGTTAAATATCCGTCATGATTTAGTTTGAACTTAACCATGACAAAAGACCCATGGGTTGTGCCATCCCTCATTAACTTAGTTACTTATACTTTTTAGACCGCTTCAAACAAAGACATTTTTGAAATTTTTTTTGAAATTTCCCCATCCCCACACCTGAGGTCAACATTGTCCTCAATGTGTAGTGTTTAAACAAACGGGTCAAAATTGAAAAACTTTTTCTTCTCCCCATCCCCACATTTAAGGTCAACATTGTCCTCAATGTGTAAGAATAGAGCCATTTAAAGCGCACAAGGGATGTGACATGGCTAACCTTCCCATAATTTCACCCCGAAAAATAAAATACACAATACAATCCACTTATTAAACAAAAGACAAATCAAACCTAAAGGAAACGTATGCACCTGATTTTTAGCTCATTCTTCGTGTGCTCTTCATCTCCAACAAAAACGGTTGTCTCGTGAACACAGTTTACCTACAAATTTCAACCTTCGTGTAGAAGCAAGCTTCTCACAACCATTAAAAATTTGTTAGTCACTTAGTTCTACCATTTTTAAAATAATTACCAAGTCATATAATTTTATTCAGCTTTGATTTTCTTGTGGAAAAAGAATTTACAACAAGAACAACCTAAACTCACTTTCATAAGAATCACGGTTGCATTTAGCGTATGCAACAAGCCCTTTTAAACCTTTCGATAGCTTGAAAGGACGAGTAGGTCTCGTGAGGGTTATCTAGAGAACACATCCACAAAGTTCATCTAACTACTAACAAGAAATGAAATACAACTAAAATATACACATAAATATACAACAACAACAGAAAACATACCGGTGATCATCTCCGGTATCGCTCGTTGGGATCCACCGGTGGATACGGCTGGTAGGGGTATCCCGTGAGGGCCGACATCATGTCGTGAAAGTCATCGAGTGGCCCTCTCTTCGCCTTCAGCCGGCCGACGCTTGGAATTGCGGTGGGATGAAACTGGAACCGACTGCTTCTGGCCAATGTGGAGATGGATCAGAAGGCCCGAAAGGAAGAGGAAGGTTCTCATATGAGGTCCAAGGTGTGTGCTCTTGGTATGGATGCCCCGCCTCCCAATATCTATGGTGGTGCTCTTGATCATGCAAATGTTTGGCGTTATTAACCGCCATCTGTTGCGCCACCGCCATAGCATGCCACCGGCGGTGTTCCAAAGCGTTCTGATCAACACGTGCCCTTTCCTGCTCCTCCTCCCATGCTTGCCTTCTAGACAATTCTTGTGCCTGATACAAGTCTTGTCTTTCCATAAAGGCTTGCTGGGTGGCCCACTGCTCTTGTAATCTCTCCCAATATTCTTGCTCTTTGGCCCGATGAGCAGCCTCTTTAGCCAAATGAGATTGTTGTTGGGCTTCCCAGTTTTGTTCCCACTGCTGCCTCCTTTGTTCATACTCCCGGTTCTCCCCAATACAAGCAGAGACATTATCATAAACATCTTGTTGCCCCCGATTGTAGTTTGGATAGCCGGGCTCACGCCGGTTAGGAATGAAGCTAGGCACCCCAGCTGAAATTTCCCGATGTGGCCGGGTGTACATCTGCCGGGGTCTCCTTGGACCCTGAGGCTCATCTTCATCCTCTTCGTCAGCCATCTCCTCCTTCTGAGCTTCTTGGGCTGCACTCAGGTCAGTGAATTGGAATCTGTGTCCTTGTGTCACACCTCGACCCGCAGCGGAAATAAAAGTCGGGGCATAATTGGGTTATCATTAAAGCTCATGACATTTACTATTATAAGGTTCATATTTATTAGGTTGAAATTTACATTCAAATATCCAAACACAAGGAAACATACAAGCTCAAGAAAACATTATTCTAAACAAAACATATTTTATTAATCTTCTAAGGCCATTCCTATGTGTTCCTCTCCTCAGCCTGTCCACCTGTATCATGCGTAAAAAAAAGTTTGGGTCAACAAAAGTTGGCGAGTGAATCTAAAAAAATCATTTAAACAATTGTTGTATTAGTTATAAAAATTGTGCATGGACCATAAGTGAGCATATGTATATATATAAACAATCACAAACCACATAATATCCACAATAAACATATGAACATGATGAATGATGAACTTGAGATCAATGCTCAATCAAACGGAGCCGATCTAATGAGGCACATGATGCTCAACTCGTATCCCACGAGGAACTGATGGGCCTTAAATGAATGATTTCACTGAAATGATAAAATTAACCACACATAACCACACAAACAAATATACACATTAGATCACATAATGGTGTTAGCACAAGTGTTAAATTAAATAAAATATGTATGACACATGATACACCCCAAAACATGATTAAAGGGGGGAATTTGTAAGATTCACTCACAGTGGGTGCGTTTCCTTGATTGATGAAGAGTGCGCGCGAATTGAGGATTTAACCGCCGAAGAATACTAAACTAAATAATAACAAAAATTCGATAAAATATAAAATTATTATTTTGGTTTAAATACTTTTTGTTAGATTTTTAGGTTATTTTTGTGGTATTTATTGGGATTTTTAAACCTACAAAATTGTTTTTTTAAGTATTTTTATATTAATTTTTAGATAAATTATATACATACAAAAATAATATAGATTAAAATAAAATAATATATAAAAAATAATCTTGTCAGACTGACAAGAAAGCCTGACCAGTTCGATAGGGATTATAGGTAACATGGGTGAGATTCGAACTTGAGACCTCTCGTACGTGTGCACGCAGCTCTTCCAACTGAGCTACGTGTCTAACCCAAAAGTATTCTGATTTTTAATTATTCTTATACTCTTATTAGATAATTTCAGAAATTGATTAATTTAAAAAGATTTTTAAATGAACGAACCGGTGTGATGGAACTGACTCGAACCCGCGACCTTAGTTTGTTTTGCACCCAGCCCATCTAACTGGCTGGGTGTCTAACCCGTTTATATTAGAATTTATATTATATTTAACCACTTCATGAAGTTCATCTTCTTCATTTTGCCTAAACCAAAACTCATTTTTGGATCGAACCTTGTTAAAATCAGTGTTTTGTTACATGGTTACTATTTTACATAAAAATATATGAATTATAAAAATGAACAAGGAATTTTACCGACGAACGTTGATTCTGATTTTCTGGCGAGAGATTCTGGCAAATATGGATTGAACAGGAAGTTAAGCAGAGGTTTGCGAGTGCAGTTTTGTAGGTCCACCTGCGGATGGTGTTAAACCATCTCCTTGTTCATATGACACACACACAAAGTGCGGAATCCAAGTGTGCATGCAACCAAAGCAAAGTAAAGAACACGGGGTAACCAAAGATTCACTATCTTGATTAACGATTGAGAACAAGTACAAACATATACACACAATGCTCGTATGACTCAAACAAACTTGCTGTGTTTGTGTCTTCGTCTTCAGAGATAACAATCTCTCTGGTCAGTCTGGTGAGATAGTCAACTTTCACGCGCAAGTTCGCCCTAACTGAGAATTGCATGCCAGCTTATATAGTGTCCGTCTAAGTTTGTACGAAACACGACTCTAGACATACATAATAACTAATTCACACGAGACACATTCCAGAGATTTGGCATGAGACACTGTTTCATACGAAATGCTTATTTCGTACGAAACAAGTAACACATTAGTTACTCAAATATTTCGTACGAATCATGTGATTCGTATGAAAACCCTGACTCGCACAGAATCCATTTTTCTGGAGAACGTGTGTAGACATGTCGTTTCCAAGATTCGTCAGTACGCACACATGCAACTGATTAACACAGACAAGCTAAGATGTCATACTAGATCAAGATAGAAGATATCTCGATCTATTCGACACGACCAAACCTATACAGACACTTGAGCAAAGACCGTACAATTAAACTGTAATTAAGAACAAGCGACAACACAAAACTGTATCAACAAACTCCCCCTTGGATGTTGCTTGGTCTTCGGTCTTTGGTCTTCAGACTTTGGTCTTCACATAGAATGGTTTGGAGTATCAACAAACTCCCCCTGAAGATCTGCTATCCATTGATAGATCTGCTATCTAATGATTAGAGTATCAGGTCTTCGAACTTCTAAGAAACTTCAAATCTTTCTTGTTTCCTCTTCTGACTTGTCAGATTTCTTTGTTGCTGGTCTTTGTTTATGTTCTTTTTGTATCAATCTGTACTCATAGACAAATATAATTAGAACACAAATTTCTCAGGGGATACACATGAAAGACTTATCATAAAATCTTCGTATGATTGTATTCCCTGAACGAGATACACACACTCGTATGAATTCCAGCAGCAGATTTGATAAAAACAAGTGACCATGTCAAATCAAATACTAGGTTCATTCGTATGAGATACACACACTCAAAAGAATTTCAGATTTTGGATTTCTTTGATGGATTACTTGTTGCAAGATATTACTTTTATTAGGTTGCGATATCAAACAGATGGTTTTCTGGGTATCTTGGTAGAAACTCTCGAGTATCAACTTTGGCTAACTTTCAAAAAGTAACTACATAAGCAACTAAGTAAACTAGACCCATAAAATCAAAATATACAAATAAACTATATATCTATTGAACAATTTTTTTCGAGTTTCAAGGTAAAGGAATCATACCAGCATTTTAATCTTTGTCAAAGACGGTATAGGTTTTCAAAATTAAACAGATAAGTATTTAACTATGAATATCGGTATTGTTGTCCATGTAAGCTCAGACTTATCAGATGTAATCATGATTAGGAGATATGATGAAGGTATGGATTTATACTTACTAGCCGGTGTTCAACCACATCACGACACATTCCCGTATCAAGATATGCACGAGAGAAAATCTTACCGGTGAGTATGCTGCTTTATCATCTGTTTTGACGTATATGAATGATGTGAGATACTCACTTATTTTTTGATTGAAAACAAGCCCTTAGTGATTTAATCACTTATTGATGAGGAACTTGTTTTTCATATGAATGCAGGGCACAGGAGTAAGTCCGTGAACAGGTTAGTACCATCGTACCGACAAAGAGACGAACTTAGCTCTCGCATAAAGCTGTGATATTTTATCACTTATTTTGGGATGTGATATTTTTATCACTTATTTGAAGGTTGTATGCAGTACGAACACGTATGTATGATATCATGGAAGTTCTAGACTTGCGCCACCGTTATTTTTAGGCAAAAGATTCAACCATGATACCCAAATGATAAGCCAGCATAAAGACCGTATATCTCAGAACCTCGACACTCTATCAAACGAAATTTTGGTACCAAGACCATATGCTGATGAATGGTTCCCACCTGGCGTTCTGTCTGTTAAGTTTATATCAACCTGCACATTTTAGTCTGATTGTGAGCCTACCGATATATCATAAGTAAAGCTACTTATCAATCTACTTTTTATGCTTTTAACCATTTTTGACAGATTTACCAGTGAATTTTCATCATCTTCAACTTATCCAAGAAACTCATTTTTGATTTTTCTAATGTTTTTGTATTTTTCTGAAATTGGAAATAAAAGACATATTTTTGTATTTTCTTGAAATTTACTCCCCTAAAATATGAAACTGAAAATCTTTTTTTTAGTTTTAGATTTTTAGAAAAGTATATACAAAAATAGTTAGCCATGGTTGAGTTACTCGGGTTTCACCTTGATGCCATTGACCAAAAGTAGATATTCAAAACGTGATTTATCAAAGGCTTTGGTAAAAAGGTTGGCACGTTGGTGATCAGTGTGGATTTTAACAACATCGATAAGTTTCTTTTCAAAACTATCTCGTATGAAATGATACTTAATCTCAATGTTTTTGTTTTTGAATGCTGTACAGGATTCCGAGTGATCTGTAAAGCAGCTTCATTATCAACAAAAATAGGAGTAGTAAGAAATTCAAAACCGTAGTCGCGCATTTGCTGTTGAATCCATAAAACTTGAGAGCAGTAAATATAAGCTAAGATATACTCAGCCTCACATGTTGATGTAGCTACACAAGTCTGCTTTTTTGCATTGCCACGTGACTAGACGATTTCCCAAGAACTGACATCCTGCTGTTGTTGACTTTGCATCGATTTTGCATCCGCCATGATCCGAATCACTGAATGTTGTCAGATCAAAGTTATCATCCTTAGGGTACCATAGACCAGTGTCAGGACGACCCTTTAGATAACGAAAGATCCTTTTCACAGCCATCAAATGAGAAACCTTCAGACTAGACTGATAGCGTGCCAGAAGGCATGTTGGGTACATTATGTCGGGTCTTGAAGCAGTAAGATACACGAGAGATCCAATCATAGCACGATAGAGAGATGGTTCTACATGTTCACCCATTCCATCTGGAGTAATCCCATGATTTTGAGCTAATGGAGTTCCCAAAGGCTTTGAGTCGTCCATCTGAAAACGTTTGAGAATATCTCCGACGTACTTGGTTTGATGGATAAAAATCCCTTCCTTTGATTGCTGACCTGCAAACCTAAAAAGAAAGTCATTTCTCCCATAGCGCTCATCTCGAACTTCTCCTGCATAACCTGTTCGAATTCTTTGCACATTCGAGTGTTAGTAGACCCAAATATAATATCATCAACATAAACCTGTACTAGCAGCAAGTCCTTGTCCTGTTCCTTGATAAAGAGAGTACAGTCGATCAAGCCTCGTCGAAAACCATTCTTCAACAGATAGGTAGACAACGTTTCATACCAAGCCCTCGGAGCTTGATGAAGACCATATAACGCCTTATTGAGAAGCCAAACCTTGTCAGGATGAAGAGGATCTTCAAAACCTGGCGGTTGCTCAACATATACCTCCTCTTCTACCACACCATGAAGAAATGCACTCTTTACATCCATCTGATAAACGGTGAACTTCTTGAAGGACGCATAAGCCAAAAAGATTCTTATGGCCTCAAGTCGTGCAACCGGTGCATAAACTTCATTGTAATCGATCCCTTCGACCTGATTAAAACCTTGAACAACCAATCGCGTTTTGTTTCTCACAACAACACCTCGGTCATCCTTCTTGCACTTGTACACCCATCGTGTACCAATCTTCTTGTAGCTGTCAGGCCTGTCAACCAATTTCCAGACGCCTAACTTCTGAAACTGCTGAAGTTCTTCCTGCATGGCTTCAACCCATGAGTCTTCTTTCATTGCCTCCTTCCAAGATTTTGGTTCTACTTGGCACACATAGCAGGCAAAAGACAATCATTCAGACCACCAGATTCCCTGATTTCCGAATACAATCCAAGATTCTGGTTGTTTCGAAGCTGATTACGAGTCTGCACACCACTCTACACATCTCCAATAATATTATGCTGAGGATGGATATTATGAATACGAGTTTCTAGCACATCAGGAACTCAAGAATTTATACCCAAATTGTTGATATTCAGATCAACAGTTAAATCGAGAGCTGGATTTGATGACGTTGTAGATGCCTGACCTTCAGTCGTTCCTTGAGGTTGAATATTTGACGTACCATCTGAAATTCCATGAACCGCACCAGAGGTAGCTTCATTCGCATCGTGAATCTCATCGTCTTCTGATGAAACATTATAATCCGCAGCGTCTTCGAATTCCTTATTTTGAACAAGATTGTTAACCGAAGTCGACACTTGAGGGTTAACAATATTTGGTCGAACTAGTGATGAATCTACTGCAGTATCACTTTCCAATAACATTTGAATAGCAGCTGTTGCATCATCAAAAGTTGGCAGATTAAAGAAGTCAAATAGCCCATCGTAGTCAAACATCCAAGGAGCACCCGGAGCTCTAACAGCTTCTGTATATCTCTGAACCTTGACTTTACCCCATTCTTCAATCTTCTTCGAAGACAAATTCCACACCCGAAAATTTGGAGTAGCATATCCAAGAAAGAAACCTTCGATAGCCTTGGGACCAAACTTTCCATGTGGGTCGATCATAGTGCATGGAGCTCCAAAAGGTTCTAAGAAAGAAATATCCGGTTTCCTTTTATGTAACAACTCAAAGCATGTCTTCCCATGTCTCTTCACCGTTAGAACGCTATTCATCGTGTAGCACGCAGTAGCAACAGCTTCTCCCCAAAATTGAACAGGAAGTTCTGATTCTACTAACATGGTTCTTGCAGTTTCAATAAGAGTTCTATTCTTCCTCCAGCGACACCATTTTGTTTTCGAGTGTATCGAGAACTGTACTCATGCAGAATACCCTTTGAGGAACAGTATTCGTCCATAACTTGATTCTTAAATTCCATGCAATTGTCGCTTCTGATTCTCCTTACTTTCAGATTGTACAAATTTTCTAACAGAGTCAGGAGATTCTTGAGGATAGTAGGAACTTCACTCTTGTGTTCCAGCATGTTTACCCATGAGAATCTGAATAGTCATCAGTAACTACCAGACAATAAGAATCACCAAAGGTTGTCTTGTGTTTCATAGGTCCAAAGAGGTCCATATGAAGACGTTCCAGTGGCATATTCACAGTGTTGATCTTCTTCACGGGATGGGACTTTCTCGCTTGCTTCCCTTTTTGGCATTATACACAAACGTCTTGAAGATGAAAGTTCTTCACTGGTACACCATTCACTAGATTGTTCTTCACCAAATAGTTCATTTTTCTCAGGTGAATGTGTCCCATACGTCTGTGCCAGGAGATTGATTCCTTCTCGGTGGCTTTGGAGACAAAAAATGTGACTTGTACAGATGTTGTAATAGCTTGGCTCATATCAATAATATACAAATCATTAATTCTTGGAGCCGCCAGGAGAATCCATTCCTTCGGGATCTTGAATCCAGGCTTCAGCACATAACATCCGGCATCATCAAAATGTACCGTGAACTTCTTGTCGGGGCAGATTTGAGAAACGCTAAGAAGATTGTGATCAATTTGCCGCACATAATTGATCTTGTCGAAGCTCACAACACCATTCCTTCTCCAATGATGTATCCACCTTTATCTCCAGCGAAAGCAACATAACCACCCCTAATACTTTTCACATCATATAGGAGTCGCAAGTCGCCCGTCATGTGCCTTGATGCTCCCCTGTCAACAATCCAATGACTGTTTACAGTTCTTCCTTGGAACACCCTGCACATTGCACAAACAAGATTAGTTTGAGATGGGGACCCAAGCCTTATGGTCTTGGGTCGTCCCTTATCATCGAGAAATGTAATCTCAATTTCTTGATGATTAACAAACTGAGAAACTCCTTTTGAACCATTACCGGTCTTCTGTTTCCAAGATCCTTGTTTGTTACTAGATTTACTATTATTTACATTTTTAACAGTGTCTGGTTTTATTGACTTTGAAGATCTTTGATCCTTTTTCGAAGAATCCGATTTTAAAGCTTTCTCAACTGCTTTTACTTATTTACGTTTTTGTTTCTCTTTTGATCTTTAATAATTCGTTTTCTTGTGTCGGAGAAACATATTTACGTTTACAAGTTGGTTCATGAGGGTTTTTTTATACATCTTGATTTGGTGGATTTTGACAGTCCTTTATAATGTGGCCAAATTCTCCACATTTGAAACATGTTCTCCTTTCAACAAAACTAGGAGATCGTGTTTCTCGGCCTGATGTTGAATTTGTGGATCCTGAGGTACTGGGTTCATTTTCATTACATCCATCAGCGCATTGGTGTAATTGTTTTGACTATTTCTTTTCAAAATCTTAACTTTCTTTACAAAATCAACATTAGATTTTCCTTGAAAAGTTTCAACTTTATCGGTACCTTTAGAACTTACAAATTTAACAGTTTTAGCCTTTTTCTGGTAATGAGAGCCTTTTGCTTCAACCTTCGGCTGAGAAGTTGTGGGCTTTTCAACTCGCTTCCATTCTTTTTCTTTTAAGTGGATAGTGGTTGTGATTTGGTGGGCTTTTTCTTCTCTAAAGGTTTGGTTTTTGACTTTTCAAACACCTGATCTATAGAGATTGGATTTACGTTTTTAATTAGAAAATCTTTGTTTGAATAGATTTTCTTATCTCCAACCAAGATATACAACACATCATCTACTTCTTGTGTAGACACACTTGTCTTCACATATTTCTTAGGAACAGTCTCTTGATTCTCAACAGATTGAGTACTAGGAGTAGCAGACAATTCTACTCTTTTCTTTTCATCAAGAGGCTGATCCTGATCATCATTTCTTGATTCATCATCTGATGTATCATCCTCTTCTTCATCAGATGATGAACTTTCTGGCTTGCTTGGTTCGTGAGAGGAATTGCCTAGTTTGAACCCTAACCCTGCTGCGAATTCCTCAGGATTCAAAGGTACAGAGGGTTCAAAACGAGGCATCTCCTCTTCATCAGGCATTTTGGGAGTTGGAATAACTTTCCAATTTGCGTTTGATCGAATCATATTCGCATTTGGCGATGGCTAACTCTTTCTTTGTTTCTTCTAGGAGATTAAATGTAGTTATTAATTCCAGTCTGTTTATTCAAAACTGTTTTTGTCAATTCAGAAACACTTTTCTTAAGGGTTTCTATTACAGATTTGAATTCTTTTTCATTTCTAGTTAGCGCCTAATTCGCCTCTTTGCATTTTGATAGTTCAACAACTAAATTTTGATTATGACTGTTGACGGTTTCATATTTTATTTTCAATTCAACACAGTCATTGTAAACATAGGAGGGTCAGAATTTACCTGTTTTGAAGAACCTTCAACATTTGCCATAAAGGCAGTGTGATGAGGAAAAGCTGCACCATCTATAGAGAGTGCCTCTGTCTATTTTTCCGCAGCTTCTGCATTCCTCGTCATACTTACCTTTTCACTCTTCAACATCTCAGCTTCACTCAGCAACTCTTCAACCTCAGCATCACTTCCTTTCTTCACACTAGAATCAGATCCATAACCATATGAACTTGAACATTCTTCATCAGAACTACCAACATCCCCAGATGTATCATCGTTATTTGGATTGTTGTTGTTGTGATCATGCTTGATTTGATCCACGATCTTCGCATAGCATGCCGTTCTTTCTTTGTTCTCAGTTCCCAACTGTATTGACCAATTGCATCCTCATCAGACTGAACTACCATAGCTCTGTGCGTGTTGAAGGTCCTGATTGATTGGTGTTGTTAGAGTTACCAACATCTACTATTCTTCTTTCGTTGTTGTATTGTGCTGTGTTGGATGGTTGAGACTGATTTCGAAAGGGGTTGTGATTTCCTTCCTTGTTGGGTCTTGTGCATTCCCACTTAAAGTGACCTCTTTCTCCGTAGTTGAAGCAAGTGACGGCGGTTTTGTCAAAGCCGTATTTGGTATCCTTCTTGCTTTCCAAACTGGTTCTACCCATTCTTCTCATATAATCC
This sequence comes from Scalesia atractyloides, assembly GCA_947069175.1. Classification (NCBI taxonomy): domain Eukaryota; kingdom Viridiplantae; phylum Streptophyta; class Magnoliopsida; order Asterales; family Asteraceae; genus Scalesia; species Scalesia atractyloides. The sequence continues at coordinate 40,739,976 of CAMTDV010000023.1, read as the reverse complement.
TTCGCTCTTCTCATAGCGCTTGCAAATGCCCACTTGATGTCCATCAGCTCCATTTCATCTCGGTCAACTGGTTCATAGTCTTCGTTTGTCAAATTGATGTTCCTTATTTGACCTGCAACTAAACCACAATACGCACTGACCATGGTATTTAGAAGTTCTGCATGTTCCTGTGCAACTTCTACGTTGATTTTGGAGAGATTTGACGTGTCAAGTTTGACAGTGTTGGGATTTGCAGATTGACTGTTGCTTCCATAGAAAGCTTGTCTGAGGAGCTTGCTGTGGAGGTTTATGCGATAAATCCCTTGGCTGTGGAAGGAAGGCTTTCGGATCAAAAGCTTGTCCATAGGCTTGATTACTCGAACCTAGAGACTGACTTGTCTTGAACTGGTTGGGGTAGAAAGGGTTCACGTTTGACACAAACGCGTCTGCAGCTTCGGTTGCTGACTTGAACTTATACCTGCATTTATCCGCCAAAATACATTTCAGGGTTTTGTGGAGCAGAGACTCGTTGTGCCTTCGGAGTTCTTCTTCATTCTTGTTCTCCATTTCTGCACAAATTCATAAATACTAATTGAGTCCAAAACACATGTATGTTTTAAAAGATCAATAAATTGACCCCATTTTGGTGGTAAAGCATCAACAAATCGCATCACAATTTCTTGTGGAGCTGCTAATACTTTATACGAGTACATTTCGTTGAGAAGATGATAAAACCGAGTGGTCATATCATTCAAGGTTTCGTTCTCCATGAACATGAAACCTTCAAACTCTTTCTTGAGCAGATCATACCGAATCATCCTGGTAGCAGCGTTACCTTCACGTTTTGCTTCCAAAGTGTCCCACAAATTTTTCGTTGTAGTACAATACACAAATTGATGATAAATGTCTATATGCAGAGCTTGTGTGAGGATAGCAAATGCCTTTTTCTCTAGATCATAAGCTTTCTTGTCACTTTCGACTAGATTGGCCAATGAGGTTGGATTTGATCCAGCTTCTTCAAGTGCTTCATTATAGGGGGTAGTGAAACACGTCCACAATTCCGTGTTTTGACCGAAAACATACGTATGAAATCGACTTTTCATGAAGGATAATCGTCCATGTGATTTAACTTCGGCGATTGATTATTACTCCCAGTTTCACTTTCGCTCATTACCAGAGTTTGGATGCTTTGATTTTTATTCACAACACACGCCCATTGATTTGGAGAGATCATTATTGTATGTTGTGGCATCAAAGATTTTACCCACGATGTTGCGGAGCTTTGTGAAGACTCCTTATTTGAGCTTGAACAACTCCAATCCCACGGTTAGAACTCATTATATTTTCTTGTTTAATGAAAATTTAAAGGTTTTAAAATTTCAAAATTATAATTACCGTTTAAAAATTTTCAGATTTGAAAATATGACAAATTCTTAAAATCACAAAGCTTTGAAAAACACGAAAAACAATCAAAACAGTTTCGTGCGAGACAACTGTCTCGCACGAAATAGTTGTTAAGTACTGATCAGATGTTTCGTGCGAATCAGATGATTCGTGCGGAACAGATGTTTTGTGCGATCAGATGAATCGCACTAATCTTTTCAGTCGCACCAAATGTTTTGTTCAGTGTTTTTCAGATGAATCTTTTCAGAAATGGTTTGGTGAGAAATTTCCTTTCTTGTTTAGACCTGCTTTTTCGAAAATACATGTTGTCTTACCCACTTTTAGTTAAAACACAGATTTTTAATCAGTCAATAGTCCAAGTCCAGATCTAAGTCAGAAAAGGTCAACCTTACCAAACTAATCAGATTCAAATTTTTGCAGATTTCTTTTTCAAGGGTGTTCTTCAGAAAAATTTTACCATAAAATTTTCTGCATGCAACAGATTTTAACCAAGTTTTAAGTTAGTTAACTATCCAAAACTTATGTTTTCTGCTGGAGGCTCAAGAACACTTCAGAAATCTTCAAACTAGCTCAGACACAACTAAGCCTGGTTTTGAACAAGGAAAGAGCCAAAGCTCTGATACCACTTATAGGTCCACCTGCGGATGGTGTTAAACCAGCTCCTTGTTCATATGACACACACAAGTGCGGAATCCAAGTGTGCATGCAACCAAAGCAAAGTAAAGAAACGGGTAACCAAAGATTTACTATCTTGATTAATGATTGAGAACAAGTACAAACATATACACACAATGCTCGTATGACTCAAACAAACTTGATGTGTTCTTGTGTATTCGTCTTCAAAGATAACAATCTCTCTGGTCAGTCTGGTGAGCTAGTCAACTTTCACGCGCAAGTCCGCCCTGACTGAGAAGTGCATGTCAGCTTATATAGTGTCCATCTAGATTCGTACAAAACACGACTCTAGACATACATAACACACTAATTCACACGAGACACATACCAGAGATTTGGCACGAGACACTGTTTCGTACGAAAAGCTTATTTCGTACGAAACAAGTAACACATTAGTTACTCAAATATTTCGTACGAATCATGTGATTCGTACGAAAACCTCTGACTCGCACAGAATCCATTTTTCTGGAGAAGGTGTGTAGACATGTCGTTTCCAAGATTCATCAGTGCACACACATGCAACTGATTAACACAGACAAGCTAAGATGTCATACTAGATCAAGATAGAAGGATATCTCGATCTATTCGACACGACCAAACCTATACAGACACGTGAGCAAAGACCGTACAATTACAACTGTAATTAAGAACAAGCGACAGACACAAAACTGTATCAACAAGTTTTGAATAAGTGGCGAGTTTGGATCTGCTTTTCATTGAGTATTTATAGGCTGCTTAGATGTGATATTGTTTTCTATTTTGAAACGGAAATTATGATTAACGATTAGCAAAACGGTTGATTTTAATTGAGTTTTGATTGAAGATGTGATGATGGTTGTCGGTTATAACCATTTAATCGCAGAATCAAAACGGATAACAATGATTGATCCTTGAATCAGTGGGCGGTTACCGCCTTGATGATCTGAATTTGCAGATTCAAGCGAGACTTCAATATAAGATTTAAATGTTTTCGTTTTTAGCACAAGTGTGTGTGCAGTGCAGCGATGTTTTAGGTGTGTGTTCAAATGGAAGACCCGGGTTCGATTCCGGTTGAACCCTTTCTCTTCATTTTTATTTTATTTCTTTACTCTATTGGTTTTTTTAATATCTTTTATTCTTTTATTACTCAATATTAATTTTACTTATTATTATTATTATTAATATTATTATTATTATTATCATTAAGTGACATTTATTACATAACTAATGCTTATAAATATGCAACGAACATTTAAACGAAAATACAGGATTAATAAACGAAGCGGGTTTTTGAAACACGTTTTACATGAATGTTACACCTTGGTCATCAATGAGTGTATACTGATGACCATACACTTGTACCTGTATCTTCCAATGCTGCTTCATTGACGCGAAACAGATTTGATCCACATGCTTTGAGACCCACAACGAATCTGGTGGCAACCTATTCTGCTGCACAATCATGACGCTGATGAGTCATACGTACGGTATCATCTTGCGGGTGTACGACTTACGAGTGTCCCAAGTGTTGATCATTACCAGATGGCGCCATGATAACTTAGGTACTCCAAAAAGTAATGAATGGAGTACCCTACAATCCGAAGCCTTCACTTTACCCCGATCCCGAATCGAACCGTAATATTTTCAACAGAGAAGGGTTGAAGGATCTTTCCTTTAACTGATAACTGACTGTGTAACGCCGCCCCACCATTAGTAAATGGCAATACTGATCCAACCATGCCATCGGATCAGAAGAATTGACCTTGTTGTCCAAAAACTGATCGACATTGTAGTAATAATACTCGTTGATTCCTAATGACTCAAATCGGGCAATACAATTCATGGTTTCAAAGGACATGATGATTTGTCCTCTACGCGTATCGCCTACCAATTGCCATGTGTGTGGTGGGCCATCCTTGTTGACGAACCAGAGCAAGGCAAACCACTCACAGACAGCCGCCAAATAAACCCGCGGTGTGATGTCTTCACACCAATCTAGAACTCTCTCCCAACAAATCCTCTCAAACATCTGGACGATCCCAATCGTCCTGAACTCGTCCACATTCAAAGTGCGCTCTGGCACAACCCTTTCCGGGATAGATGTAGTAACTCTATGAACCATTTTCCACTTCCAAAGTTTAATCTCTAACCGTTTGTCATTAAACCTTGAAAGTGGTCTTTTCTTATTATTCTCCCACGACTCGCCCACGTTACTATCCCTTATTCTCTCCCAAGCCCAATCTTGTCTGAACAACCGATCATCATTGTCTTCCAACCCACTCAATTGTTCCCTTTTCCTTGCTCTATGACCCGAAGATGACCCGGCTCCTGAAGATGAGCCTTGTCCCGAAATCTTACTCCTCTTTCAGCTAGCCATACCTACAAGTCAAGATACAAAGCAAACAATTAAACCTTTTCTAACTTCAAACACATAATTCTATAACCCCAAAACTTCAATTAAAATCACATTCTTAAACATGACAAGCAATGTTGAACCATAACTTACTTGATTAGATAAAACTTGCCGGGTTAAACCTTCAAAATTGGCACTTTTGTTAACATCTAAACTTAAGTTTTTATGTTCTTCATCCTGAATTTGTAAGATTTTAAACAACATTCAACATTGTGTTTATGTTCAAACATACAACTTTAACAATCATAATTACATTACTTGGCTATGTTGCATGTTCAATCCCACCTAAATCAACCATAAACTCAAATTCAATAGCATCATAAACAACCTACTTTTAAACCTAAGTTTAAAATTTCGGAAGAAAATCACAAACCATATGACATCCATGCTCAAATTGAAGTAAAGATCATACCTTTAGTGTTGTATAGTTGATAGAACTTGAAAAAGATGTAATACAAACTTGAAGAACACTTTTCCTTAAAAACCTGAAATTTGAACTTCACCAATCTTGCAAACAAGCAAGAACTGAAAGAAACCGTGTTGGGGGTTTTGTTCTACTCGAAAAACTACACAAAATAGGCTCAAGAATCGACTGATTTGGTGGAGAATTGAAGAAGATATGAAGATTTGAAACTAGGGTTCTTGAATGAAGAATTGGGGAAGATGAGTGAGTTGATGATGAATGTGCAGATAAGTTGGGGTTTTAATGAGATATTGGGTGGATGTGGTTAACCCGGATTGAAATTGTGGCTAAAAAGATGTTCGGGTCGAGTTTGGAAGAGTCTAGAATGAGTTTGGTTCGAGAAATTGCGTTAAAAAGGAATCAGCGTCGGCTGACAAACCAAGGGCCGTCGCTGACGGCCTAATGGTCCGTCGCCGACGGCCCAATGGTCCGTCGCTGACGCCTCCTAGAAATTTACCTTTTCCTCCGATGGCTTAAACCCCTGTCTAACACATTTCACCCGACTCACATTTCTGACTACCATCGGCGACGGCCTGGGGACCCGTCGCCGACGCACCACCGTTTTCTCATTTTTTTCACACACGACACAGTACGCCCGTTTACTATACCACCCCCCGAATAACCGTGGATTGTCCTCAATACACAAAACAAACTAAAAATATACCTCATGTCTTCATGACCCATTTGCAAAATCCGAACTTCACACGTTTACAAGATTAGTACGAAACGAACTAAATAAACTTCAAACAATGTGCGCAAACAATAAAAATATACAAAACTCTACAACAATTGTTCTTGGTCCTTTAATTGACCTCATAAGTTGCTACGCTTACCAAAAAGCTTACCAATTCCTTGTTTGTGTCGTTGTTCTCCTCGTTACCATCAAGAAACCGTTTGAGACGATGACCGTTAACCGTTTGTTTCGACCCATCCTTTAGGTCCTCAATGGTAACATCCCCGAGCTTGCTAACCCTCGTGATCACATATGGGCCCATCCATTTGCTTTTTAGCTTTCCGGGAAAGAACTTGAGCCGTGAATTGTATAGCCAAACCTTTTGGCCCACCACAAATTCCTTCGGCTTCAATTTGGCATCACGTGCTCTTTTCATGCCATCCTTGTATTTTGAGGCACATTCATATGCCTCTTCCGAAGCTCCTCTAGCTCGCAAAGCTTCAACTTGCATTCTTTACCTGCATCATCATCTTTATGGTTAACTTCTTTGATAGCCCTATATGCACAATGTACAAGTTCAACCGGCAAGTGACAATTTTTACCATAAACCAAGCGGTAAGGAGTAGTGCCAATAGGTGGATTGTCCTCAATACACAAAACAAACTAAAAATATACCTCATGTCTTCATGACCCATTTGCAAAATCCGAACTTCACACGTTTACAAGATTAGTACGAAACGGACTAAATAAACTTCAAACAATGTGCGCAAACAATAAAAATATACAAAACTCTACAACAATTGTTCTTGGTCCTTTAATTGACCTCATAAGTTGCTACGCTTACCAAAAAGCTTACCAATTCCTTGTTTGTGTCGTTGTTCTCCTCGTTACCATCAAGAAACCGTTTGAGACGATGACCGTTAACCGTTTGTTTCGACCCATCCTTTAGGTCCTCAATGGTAACATCCCCGAGCTTGCTAACCCTCGTGATCACATATGGGCCCATCCATTTGCTCTTTAGCTTTCCGGGAAAGAACTTGAGCCGTGAATTGTATAGCCAAACCTTTTGGCCCACCACAAATTCCTTCGGCTTCAATTTGGCATCACGTGCTCTTTTCATGCCATCCTTGTATTTTGAGGCACATTCATATGCCTCTTCCGAAGCTCCTCTAGCTCGCAAAGCTTCAACTTGCATTCTTTACCTGCATCATCATCTTTATGGTTAACTTCTTTGATAGCCCTATATGCACAATGTACAAGTTCAACCGGCAAGTGACAATTTTTACCATAAACCAAGCGGTAAGGAGTAGTGCCAATAGGTGTCTTATGTGCCGTTTGATAGGCTCATAAGGCATCGTTCCACTTTGTTGACCAATCCTTACGGTCCGGTCGAATGGTCTTTTGCAAAATTTCCTTTATTTGCCTATTGGATACCTCTACTTTACCACTTGTTTGCGGGTGATAGGGGGTAGCAATTCTATGGTCAACACCATACCGTTTTAATAATTTCCCAAAATTAAAGTTCTTAAAATGAGATCCCCCATCACTAATGATTACCCGAGGTATCCCAAATCTAGAAATAATATTAGTTTGCACAAAATTACAAACAACGGTATGGTCATTCGTTTTGGTGGCGATTGCTTCAACCTATTTAGACACATAATTTACCGCCAGCAAAATGTATAAGTTCCCATGAGAATTGGGGAATGAGCCCATGAAATCAATTCCCCAAACATCAAAGATATCCACAATAAGAATCGGTGGCATGGGTATCTCATCCCGCTTAGAAATACCCCCTACCTTTTGACACTCTACACAGTTTTTCGCAAAATTAAAAGCGTCTTTAAAAATCGCCGGCCAATAAAGGCCACTGTTGAGCACTTTGTGTTCTGTTTTGTGACCACTAAAATGTTCCCCAAAAGCAAAGGAATGCAAAGTGCGTCAAAACACTCGGATCTCCTCATCCGGTATGCATCTTCTTATAACTTGATCCAGACATGTCTTGAATAAATCTGGTTCTTCCCATGTGTAGTACTTGATTTGAGATAGAGAATGCAATCTTCTCCTCCTATCCCAATGAGCCGGCAAATCACCTGTCACCAAATAATTTATAATGTTAGCGAAACCAAGGTAATGTTGAAAGTTTTAAGAATATGCTCATCTGGAAAGGTCTCATGAATCTCCACTTGAGAAGAACCCTTACCAACAACCAGGATAAGTGGTCTGCCACCACATTCTCGCTACCATTCTTATCCCGTATCTCAAGGTCAAACTCTTGTAGCAAGAGAACCCATCGGATCAACCACGACTTTGCATCCTTTTTCTCCATGAGGTACCTGACAGCAGAATGGTCAGAATAAACAATTACTTTGCTACCCCAAATGTAAGCCCGAATTTATCCAATGCATACACCACCGCAAGTAGCTCTTTTTCAGTTGTTGTATAATTCAATTGAGCATCCGAAAGGGTTTTACTTGCGTAGTATATGGCAACGGGTTTCTTTTCTACCCTTTGACCCAACACGGCCCCAACCGCATAATCACTTGCATCACACATAATTTCGGACGTAAAGATCAATTCGATGATTGCAAGATTGGGCCTCAACCAACTTTTGTTTCAATACATTAAAAGCATTTTGACAATCTTTGTTAAAGTCAAACAGTTGGTCTTTTAGCAATAAATTACATAGAGGTTTTGTTATATCACTAAACCCTTTTATAAACCTTCTATATAACCCCGCATGACCCAAAAATGATCTAACGCCCTTAACGCTCGTGCGATATGGCAAAGTAGAAATAACTTGCACTTTCGCCCTATCAACCTCTATCCCACGACTTGACACCACGTGTTCCAACACAATTCCCTCTTGAACCATAAAATGGCTCTTTTCCCAACTCAAAACCAAATTTTTCTCAACACAACTTTTTAAAACCTTTTCGAGTTGGTCAAGGCAAACATTAAATGATGACCCAAAAATTGAAAAGTCATCCATGAAGATTTCTAAAGACTCCCCCACCATATCTGAAAAGATACTCATCATACACCTTGAAAGGTGGCAGGGGCATTACATAACCCAAACGGCATTCGCCTAAATGCAAAGGTACCGTATGGGCAAGTAAAAGTAGTCTTAGCTTGGTCTTCCGGATGGATAGCAATTTGATTGTAACCCGAATACCCATCCAAGAAACAATAATACTTTTAACCCGCTAACTTTTCAACAATTTGATCAATAAAAGGTTAAAGGGAAATGGTCTTTAGAAGTTGCGGAATCCAACTTCCTATAATCAATACAAATACGCCACCCGGTTATCGGCCGAGTGGCGACCTCTTCACCTGCGTCATTTGTGACGACTTGGATGCCCGCCTTCTTGTGAACTGTCTGTGTTGGGCTCACCCATTGGCTATCAGAGATGGGGTATATGATACCTGCATCTAGCCACTTTAGTACCTCCTTCTTGACAACTTCTCTCATGTTCGGATTCAATATCCGTTGTGTGTCACGAGAAGAGTACTACCATATTCGGTGATGATCTTGTGCATCACTACGGAAGGGCTAATTCCCTTTAAATCAGCAATGGTCCACCCAATAAACAGCTCTATTGGCGACCCACACATCCATCAACTTCTTATCTTGCTCCCCGATCAGATTTGCCGCAATGATAACGGTAGCGTGTTGCCCTCACCCACGTAAGCATACTTCAAATGCTTGGGCAACACCTTCAACTCAACGGTAGGAGGTTCTATCAACGATGGCTTAAGCTTTGAATCAATCTTCTCGGGAAGACTTTCCACTTGGTGTGTCCAAGGTGGTCTTCCTTCCTTCACCGCCATCACCTCCATCCTTTTCTCTTCCTCATCCATGCTTCAATTTGTTTCCGATTGCAACCTGTCAAACATAAAGCACTCCTTATTGTGTTTTCCTCCTCGACACCCATGTCGCAAAGAGGTATACACTCGTCAACAACGTCCGCCATATAGCATTCATCATTTACTAGAGGATCCGTTAATCCGGAAAAAACATTCAACTGCAACCGACGGTTACCAAAAGTCTTGTCGACCGTTCCGTTTTACAATTAATTTGAACATTTGATGTTGCCAAAAACGGTCGACCGAGAATAACCATGGGTTGCTTGGTTAGGTCCAATGAAACATAATCGAGTACTAAGAAGTCCACCGGATAGTAAAAGTCCTCGACCTTGACAATTACATCTGTGACTATTCCACAGGATAGTTTAGGATTAAATCGACTAACACTACGGTAGTGTTTGCCGATCTAAGTGGACCAAACTCATATTGGTCCTATAAACTACCTGGTAGAATGCTCACACTAGCACCAAGATCCAAGAGTGCCGTAGTCATTTTAAATTCTCCAACTTGAATGGAGATGATAGGCGCTCCCAGGTCTTGTAGCTTAGGCGGAAGTGCACCCAAAGAATTGAACTCACGTTTTCGGTTAAATCAAGTTTCTTTGGAAATTTATGAGTTTGCTTTTGGGTACACAAGTCCTTCAAGTACTTAGCATATGATGGGACTTGTTTTATAGCATCCAAAAGTGGTAGGTTGATTTTAACTTGTTTAAAAATTTCCCACATTTCTTCTTGGTGGGGACCTCTTTTGTTTACCACTTTTTTGGATGGTCCGAATAAAACTTCGGGATAAGGGCGGTATTAACCTCCACACCCTTTTCCTTAGCCTTTGGGAAGGGGACGGTCACCAGGGGTGTAGTCTTTTCATTTTTTAAAACATCTTCCTTTTGACCCGTTTGACCGTCAACACTCTCGTCATCGCTAACCTCTTCCACCACCCCTTCAACAAACTGAGGTGGTGGTAACACAACACCATTTTCAATGGCTCGACCACTACGTAATGATATTTTATTAATTGGTACCTCACGAGTGTTCTTCGAGCTGGACCCTTGATGCTTAGGGTTCACTGTAGTGTCACTAGGTAGCTTTCCACCACTTTCACGCATCTGTGCCACTTCCTCCGCAGGTTGACCCACTTGCTTCTCCAAAGCTTTATGCGATTTATCACGAACTTTAAACTCCTTTTTCATTTCCATCTTTAACTCTTAATTTGAAGTCATGATGGCGTTCATGATTGCATCTAACTTTGAGCTTACAGAGTCGTCACCACCCATTGGAGGATTAGAGTTACCACCTCCATTACTACCTTGGCTGTAGCCCCTTTGATACCCACCTTCACGGTTTTGATAATTTTGGCCACTTCCTTGATTGTAATTTCTTTGGTAGCCCCCTTGATTACCGCCTTGACGGTTTTGGTACATCGAACCCCCTTGATTCCCACTTTGATTATTCGTCTGAAAATTTGGATTCTTTGATTCGAAGCATTTCCATAGCGAAAGTTGGGATGGTTTCTCAATCCCGAGTGATAAGTGTTTGAATTCATGTCAACTTGTTTCCGCTCACCATACACTTGATTCACCTCTTCATTCACATATGCCATGCTCACTTGACATTCCTCGGTTTGATGCCCAATATCCCCACAATCTTCGCATACGAATTGCACCACACCAACATCCTTCTTCTTCATTCGCGCCAACTCCCTTTCCAAAGTGGCAATTCTATCTTTGGCATTTGAATCGAGGTCGGGAAGAGATCAAGAAATAGGATGCTTCTTAGATCGATCCGCCATAGCGACCGCTTTGGAATTCTTGCTCATCCTTTCCAAGAAATCCCAATCATCTTCCTCATGGTTGTTCAATAACATTCCATTACTAGCCGATTGTAGGTACTTGTGATCATCGGCATCCAATCCCTCACAAAGCATTTAAGTAACTCCCACCTTGGAATTTGGTGATGAGGACACTTCCTAACCAATTCCTTGAAACGGGTCAATGCCTCATGTAACAATTCCCCTGGTAATTGCCTAAATGACCGTATCTCATCCTTGCATCATCGGTCTTTGCAATAGAGAATTATTCATCCAAAAAGACTTGTTGGATTTCCGCCCAAGTGTGAATACTATTTGCCGGAAGTGTGAGAAACCATTGCTTAGCTTTGTCTTTTAGTGAAAACTGAAATAGCCTCAATTTCACTTCTTCTAACGCAAAATCATGACCGCCGATCATGCCACATATGGCCGAAAATTCCGCTAAGTGTGTATACGGGTTGTCATTCGTTCTACCGTTGAAGTGGAGTAGAATGTTGATGTAGTTCAGCTTGCAATCAAATGCCCTTCTTCCTCGAGGTATAGGCACAATTGGTGAGTCATTTTCGGTGACCACCGGTCTAAATGCCCATTAACACCCCTTGGAGCTTGTTGATGCATTTGGCGTCTCGGACCATTTACCTCTTGATTCATCGGTCTCATGTTACCCCTTCGATTGCCACCCCCGTTTCCACCTTGATTCCCACCGCCCACAAATGGTGGAATTCGGTTACGGTTACCATTATTATTGTTGTTGTTGCTGTAATCCCGATTCCGTCGATCATTGTGTGGTTGACGGTTATTCCCGTAGCCATCATCTCTACCAAACTCTTGCCCATATCTGTCATTATTTCCCACAAAGTTGGCATTTTGATAACCAAACTCGTCATAATCAAACCCCCGAGCATTGTAGAAATTTCCCATGTTGTTATCACCCCATTCATCATCCACAACTCTTTCATTGTAATTCCCACCATCATCCGAATATTCTGAATGAATGCTCACATGATCCAGCGATTGATAACCGAGGACACTATACGGTACGTCATCAGGAATATTATTTCTCAACTCATCGAGGTCGAGAAATTGGGCTTCATTTGTGAGATTGCCACGGCTATGGTTAACCCCATGGTTGGCGTTAACATTTCGGTTGTTGAGATTGGGTGGTAATGGGTTTTGTCGGTTTTGGGTTGGAGGAGGAGGTGTGGGTGTATGTTGGCGGTTGCTTTGGTTTCGGCTACGGTTTTGGAATGGTGGTGTTGGTGGTCTTGAGTTGTTACCACCCCTCGATTGATGGTTTTGAGGTTTTGGTTTTGGGGTGGTAGTCGTAATATTGGTTTTGGTTGTTGGTTGGTTGGAATTTTGAGGATCCATTGGAATCGGTCCAAAGGATGGTGTAGGCGGTGAGTTGGTGTTGAGTGGATTAGAAACAAGGGTTGCCTCTAACCGGTTGGCTAAATTTCTTCTAACGACCCGCTCGATTTCCGGTTCGAACACTAATGGTGAGGTCCTCTCGGAATTTAGTGTATGCATGCACTACCTGTAACCTGCACAAGTAACACACCCGCATAACACAAAACCAAAGACGATATAAAGAAACAAGCACTTTAAACAGTTAATCACACAATCAAGCAAATCCAACTCCCCGGCAACGGTGCCAAAATTTGATCGGGGTGTCGCGCCCCGGTCAAAGATAATATTTATATGCCCTAATTACCCTTAACAATGTGTTAGTGGTAGTAAGGGGTCGAACCACGAAGAATTTGTGACTTGCGTGAGAATAAGACTGATTTTAACGGTTGTCACGATTTATGAAGCTTGCTATGTTGTTTAGTTGAAATGATTATTTTATTGAAAGAGATGTCGGATTTAACCGACAAGGTTGGTTGCAATTATTAAACTACAAAAACTTGAACAATTGAGATTTTCATGAAAACTTGATTGATTGGTTGTAAATAATAATTTAGGACAAGGTTTACACCCAGTTCGGTAATTGAAATCCTAGGGTTCCTAAACGTTTTAGGTTCAATTCAACTGTAACAATGATCAACGAGTTTAGTGTTGCGTGGCTTAGGTGCCAAAAGCTATCGACGTGGTAAACAACGGACTACAATGCACTTCATGACCAAGAACATGTAAATTCTAACCTAGACAAGGCATAATCGCACATAAACATTTTGCAAAGTCAAATTTCATAACTCATTCGACAATTCACGAATACAATACAAATGCAAGTCAATTATCATAGGTTTTCAAGATCAAACTACAATTTGTCACAAATCAAAACTCAAAACAATGTTAAACCCTAGAACTTACAAGAACCAATACCGGGGTGAAACCCAGAAATTAGCCGCTCATGTTGAACAGAACACGATCGCCGGATAAGGAATTCTTGAACATGACCATCTTGAAGCTTCGAAGGTAGTGGTGATTAGGGTTTAAATGGATGATGGTGGTCAAAGGATGATGAAGGAGATGGTGATGATAGGCTAGGGTTATGATTGATGATTGTAAATCGGATGATTCAAGGGATTGGATGGATTGGAAATGATGTGGGATGATAATTGTGATGTTCTTGGCTCCCAAGAGGTGTTTCAAGACTCTCAAACTCGTAACTCCTTCACAAATGGGTCAAACACACATTAAAACCCATTCAAAATTGAATTTCAGCAACAGAACTATCAGAGGGGTGTCGCCGACGGCCCCTAGAAATCATAACTTCCTACGACGCTCTAATCCATTGTCTATGACAATTTTTCTCCGATGGACTATCTGAGGGGCGTCGCCAACGGCCCAACAGGTCGCAACGGCCAAAGGCGTCGGCGACGGCCTATCTAAACCATGTTTTCCTGTTTTCCCATTTTGGGATCCCAGTTGACATGTTTTCCATCCCGAAGCTCCAAAACGCTCCCCAATAGCTCCTTAAACTCCATAAACCTGTAAAACACAAATCCAATCAAAAGTAGGCTATTAGAAACTAAAAGTCTCATAAAACGTTAACTTAAACTTAATAGAAACATCGGTTTTCGACCCCGTGTCAACACCCTTTGTTTCTAATACCTCGAGGAGGATGAACACTTGTGCTTAAATATGTAGGTATGTTTAATATATCACTGATGTTTGTAGTTTTTTGGTTCGATCGAGGCTAAGGTTCACAAGGGAACGTTTCAAATATGTGGTTTCTAATGCATTTGATTTCAGTAGATAACAAATGTAGATGATCGGGATTGCGTCTCAGTCATGTCGTGCATTTTGTGACTAGATCTATTATTTCATTGTTGATGATAGCAAATTCTATGTTGTCGGAGGAGTACATGTTAGACATGTTATGCACAACTGATGGGAGCGCATCTTGTTTCCATCGTGGGATGATGTAGTGTGATGGGATTCAATCAATTTGCCTGTAACGGAATATACAGAATGCATGTCGGCAAAGGTATCCAATGCGGGTGAATCCGAGATATATACAACTTACTGTTTGTTCAGGTACATTGAGTGACACTACACATGTGCATAAAAGATGTAGTCAGTCTATGTACACTAAGGGTAACATGCACATGTGCATAGGTTATTTTAGGAAAAAAATAATGGATTCAGGTACATTGAGTGACACCTTCACATGTGCATAAAAATACAATCAAACAAACAGTTTACATTAAGGGTAATATGCACATTTGCATAGGTTGTAGTAAGAAAAGAATAATAGATGCATATGTGAGAATATGATTCTTGATGCACATGTGCATATATTGTTATTGGAGTATCATTTACAACATAATGTAACTAACATAATGCACATGTGCATATATTTTCTATTGCATCATTATTTACAACATAATGTAACTATTAGCATGGTGCAAATGTGCATACCATCTAATGAAGTATAATTTACAAAAAATAGACATGTAATACCTTTAATCTTAAACCATATGAACTACAAATGTCGATTTTCTGTATTTGTAGGTGTTGTCCAAGTCGAAGTAGTGTCACAAGATTCAGATACAGTAACATTATCAGATAAGATAACATTATCTGAAGTAGACATAGAGTCAAAAGTTTGGATTTCTAAGTTATGAGGAATATGTCGACTTTCAATTGTTTTAGACATAATCTTGTGACTTTAAACAAGTATTAAAGCAGATGGACCAACAATGTCACCAACAATGTCAACATCAGATGTATGAGGAGGATTATCAAAGAATGTATGATGAGGACCATCAGATGTGTGAAGATCGACACGTGATGAATCAGAGGATGCCATAGTGATGTAGAGTTATCGTTAGGGTATGTTCGTTGTAAATGGTGTGTTGTTCGTTGTGGATGTCGCCGTAAACACCGTGCCGACGGCCGTCCGCCGTGAAATCCGGTGAGATCTGTGAACGTCGTCGATGGTATATGAATTGCTCCGATTAAAGAAACCCTGGGAATTCTAAACTGGAAAGTGATAACAGCGCGTGTTTTATGCATACATAACATAATTACAAGTTTGTCATTGTTCACACTGGTTCTCGCGGTTCTCGCAATAATTCTAACGGATCCTTATATATCTTTGTAATAGCATTTATTCTCATTTAAACTTTTTAGGTCCCTCGCATTAGTTCTTCGGCTCCTAGCAACTCTTTACCTTGTAACGAATTATCATGAAGTGACCATATTGATGACAGAGCTGAAAACATGTGAAGCCGTGGAGGAATAGAGATAACAAGATTATTGAATTGCTTGGAACTAAGTTTTTTTATAGTATGATTCGTATCGCAAGAATGTTTTTGACTTCTTTTGTAGACATTTATTGTTTGCTTACATTAGAGTATGTTTTGGATCGAACTTTTAGCGGAAGTTATGATATTATTATTTTTCTACATGTTTTCATTTTTATTTCTATATTATATTGTAAATAACTAATAGCTAAATTAATGAAATTATATAATAAATAATGGCATTTTATGTTTGTGGCAAAAAATATATGCCACTAAAAGTAGTATAGATATATTACTAGTTTTTACCAGCATAAAAATTGTGGCATAAATTTTTTCTTATACTGTGGCTAAAAGAAAAGTGCCACTAATAACTAAAAAATTCATAGAGACACTAAAAAGTGCCACTAAAGCCTTTGATTGGCATCGCTACCAGTGACACTTTTTTGTGTGCCACACATTCCTTAAGGGTCTTTGGTGGTATTTTTATGGATTTTTGTGGCACTTTTTGTGTGAAAGACATTTTTTTTGTTTATAATCATTATAACTCCTTGTGCTCTTCTATAAGGTTTGGTGGTATTGTAACACTAGTCCCATTTATACCGAAATTTTTAAATATTCCATTGATTAGGTCCTAGATATTTTTTTTCTTTTAATCACTTAAGAGTCTAGGTTAGACAAACCGATAACACAGTTTTTTACACATAATTTACTGTTTTAAAACACTAAGATTTTAAACTCGAAAGCTTTGACGTACATGATTATGCTTCAACCTTCCCATAAACGTTAACAAGGAGATCGGGGTTTAATAGTGTCCAGTTCTTCGCTTACTTGGTCATCCATGCGGTTCCCGCCTTTGTGAAAGCCTATCATAAACACTAAAACAATTCGATTTTAAGTTAAACAGTCAAATGTGTGTGAAATAACAAAGAAATTAATCTCACTAAAACAAGATGTCATTGCGCGTCGCGGGCAACCCAGTCCATTCACTTGGCTAATCATTGACTAGGCTCCCTAGAGCATCACGCAAGGACCTGATCTCTCCCTCGCATGACGGAGAGACACTTTTCCAGAGAGTTGCCATCATCAGCTGTCTTCTACCATAGTTAACCAAATTTTCTAATTTTTTATCGGTTTGTACCCAAAATTATCCAAACCCATTTTATTTCACTTGGGACTTTTCCCATCAAATTTTAAACCTGTAATCCACTACCGGAACCTAAATTTTTAAATCTCACTTCCCTTATTACGATTTGGTGTTTATTACCCAAACCAACCCGTAAGGAGGCATTGAGTATTTAGCTCAATGTTTCCATTTCTTTTTCTTTATTCTTATTCTTATTTTACTTTTTTTTCCTACTGTAGTTATAGACAAATATTACAAATTCTTTCGGTTTGAAGTTTTACCTAACCGACCCGTTATGAAGGCATTAAGCTTTCTAGCTCAAGCCCTCTATACTTCTTATCATTGTTTACCCCATTAATCCCCAACCATAACCAAAATTTTTGTTGGTTTCATTGGATGATGCCTTAACATTTCAAAGCTTTCTTTCGATTGGTCATCCTATCCAAACTCATTATCCGATAGCATTTTAGTCAAATTTAATCTTTTCTTTTTAAACCGTAGGACTTTTATAAATTTAAATGAAAACTGATGGACACGTTTGACTCGATCTTTAATCATCTTATAATCTTACCTTTAGATATTTTTCTAGGCCTAGGGTTCATAACCCTTTACTTAGCTTTCTAACCTTTTATTAGCTCATGTAAGATTCGAGTTTCATATCATCAATTCAGAGTCACTCGACTTTTTCCATTGTATACATATAATTATATTCTACAAACTCCAACGCCAACAATCTCAAACACTAAATTACCTACATCGATTTGTTTAGAGTTTGGGACCTACGGTAGTGAGGGCCCAAAACATATTATAAAATTGGGTCCTAAGTACTAACTTGAAAAAAAACTACTTTGGATCCAATCGTATACATTTGTGTTATCCAAGGTTAACAATCTCCAAATCTAAGTTACCAACTTCTCATTTTATTTATTTATAAAGTTTGGGGCTAAAACAGATTATAAATTGAGTTCATTTCGTAAAAAATAAATAAATAAGTTGCTTTGGATACTATGCATATATCATTTGTGAGTATGCAATATTATATATATATTATATTATATATATATATTGGAGCGTTCAAATGAGAAAAAAATTTTGTAAGAATAAAAAAGAAGAAATTTCAACCAATAAGAATCTTTTATTTTACTTTATTTAACTTTTGTATTTAATATTAGTGTAAGGGTATATTGGTAAACTTAGATAGATCATTAATTGTTAGTTTTCCTTTTTAATAGCCAACTACATTAAATTTGTAACTTATTTTTAAAAAATATATTTTTTCAAAGAAGAAAAAAATAATAATTTAAAGTGTAGGATAAATTATGAGGTGTGTATGATAAATTACAAAGTATGTAGGATGAATTACGAGTTATGTAGGATCAATTTCAAAATTGTATGATAAATTTTGATGTGTGTAGGATGATAGTCTTTATGACTAATTAAAAAGTTAAATATAATAATAAATGAGATGAGAGAAAAACTATTTAACATTTTACAATTATACCATTTGTTCTTTTTCTTTTTAATTTAATTTTTTCCCAAAATGAACCTTTGTTTTTTTCTTCTTAATTTAATTTTTTTTTTCAAAATGAATCTCCCCATACCCGTTAGACTCTATCCTCAACAATCATAAAGCCCAAATGACCACTTCTATTTTCTTAAAGTTTTCGGACTTAAAGCCGTTGCTTTAATTCAATCCCCTTAAGCCACCCCTATTATTAGGAGTGTTCAACAAATAAAATAATGAAATTTTAAATTAATGGAATCAAATTTTTTATATATTTTTTTGTCTAAATTTATATTTGATTCGTATTCGTTCTAGATTTGATTTATTCGATTCGATAGTTTTTGAAACTCGAATTTGAATAAATTCATTTAATTCAGATTTGTCCAAAACAATAATTTTTTAAAACTACTCTAACTAATTATTTTGAACATCAAAATTACTGATCTACAAAAGACAAAAATTTAGAAGTTAGTTTTTTAGCGGTAGCTAGGGATGGCCATTTGTGACTTGTTACTAATACCGAATTTCTCTTATTGAATTTTTTTTGTATCAATTTGGTACCCACTTTTTGATGTTTTCGGTACGGTAGTTTCGGTATGGTACCGATTCAATACGGTACATGATTTTAACCGAATTTACACATAAATACTGTTACCATACCGAAAGTTTTCGCTACCGGTACCCATGTTTGACAAATTTCGATACCTATACTTTCGTTACCGATACCGAGCTCATTCCTATTGGTAGCAATGTAAGGTAGGTTAGAATTTAGAAACAAGTAGTATGATTATTGTACATTTGAGCTTGGTAATATTATGTATAATAAACCGATCATGTATGGATGTAATTTATATCTTAGCCTAAATTTAGAAGCTACGTGCGCGCGCAATCAGACATATATGTATTAAAAATATGTATACACTGAATTCGAATTCCGAATCTAGTCGAATTAGTTAATGAGTATTCAATTCATATTCAATAACTAGACTCGAATACGAACCGAATTGAATACGAATTTTTATAAAATCGAATCCACACCTTGAAAATTGAAATCGAGTCAAATTTCAAAAAAATTTTGAATCTGGATCAACCCCTACCTATTATTAAAAGGTCAACCCACAATTTTTTTAACAATCCTTTATAACACGTAATCTCTATTATACGTTGATTTGATAGATGAAAAACACGTACGCTGTCATGCTACATAAGTTACAAGGAACATTTGTTCGTCGATTGTGAAAGAAACATAGCGAATGCGAAAAAAGAAGCTACAAATTATTTTATAATAACCAATAAGACTTTGTTTCTTTAGAAAAATTATCACTTTACTTGTTTGGAGTTTTTCAATCTAGAATTTTGTTTTTACCAACACTAAATAATAATTATAATA
This sequence comes from Scalesia atractyloides, assembly GCA_947069175.1. Taxonomy (NCBI): domain Eukaryota; kingdom Viridiplantae; phylum Streptophyta; class Magnoliopsida; order Asterales; family Asteraceae; genus Scalesia; species Scalesia atractyloides. The sequence continues at coordinate 40,720,006 of CAMTDV010000023.1, read as the reverse complement.
TAAAATAGGAACATAGAACATGGGTGAATCAAATGAAAATAAAATCAATTTAAAAAAACGAAAAGAGTATAATAGTAAAATAATAAATAATTTATATCTCACTATATTAATTATTAGTTTATAAACTCGTGTATTACACGGGTTAAATATAAAAAAATGTAAATCAATATAATACTTATCACTGAAATGACTTATTATATAGAACAGTAAAACATAAAGAGAAATTACATATCTCGGTTATTTTCAAATATAATTCTGAAATTTTAGTTATTATATGCAATCTTAATGTATACGGCTGTATAACCGTCACTAAAAATAATAATAATCAAATTATAAGTGCATAAAGTATACCTTATGAGTTTTGAGGTTATGAAAAATGAATTATAATTAAGTTGTAATATGTATATTACTGAAATAATATATATTTTAATATATATAATATTTTAAGAAATAATAATAATAAGAGATACAAATATCATTCTAGTATAAAAAATATTACATATTTTAGAAAATAATATCACACTATAAATGGACGTTAAATATTAATACTTGTCATATTAAACATTAAACACTATAAATAACCAATAAATTTTAGCATAGCTGGGTTGTATCTTTCGCTTTAGGTGATTTTCAAAAGAAAAAAATAAATTATACTTTGGAAAGCAAATTGTGTTCCATGAGAACGCAACATTACTAATGGTAAGTGTATAGACACATGATTCTTATTTTTTTCATCTTATATGATTGGGTTCATTTGACCATTACAAATTTTCTTTTGTCATCAACACTTCATTTTTTTTCTTTTTTGAATAGCATTAACACTTGATAAAATGTGTTTGGGTGCTTCCAACACTTGATAAAATGTGTTGAGTTCATTTGACCCACCTAATGATCTTTTAGCTATGATATTAGGGCCTCTTTGGGTGTATGACGAACACGGTGGTGGTAACGCTACGGAGTATGTAGCGAAGAATATGCACTCGAATGTATTTGATAAGTGAGATAAAAGGTATCGTCTCAGGCGCCTCCACAAGATCACAATACAAGTCATACTCCGCTTCATAATTATCAAATGAAGCTCGACTTTCTGATTTGTATGATAGTGATGCTTAGCCAAATTTGACTTCCCAATTGTGTTCTTTTGTCATATTTCATATAGATAGTATATTCGACATGTCATAAGTTATAGAGCTCGTTTATACACACAAATGTCGTACCCTAAATAATACTTTATACGCGTTTTGAACTAGCGTCTATGCTTTATTTGTGAATGTGACGTCTTAATTTTTAAGCCTCCGACTACATTGTGGCAGATAATTCCATCTAGTTTAAATCATTTAATAAACAAGTTCGTTTATTTAACCTTGATATGTTAATTAAACATCTCAAACAATTTATAGTTTCAATAAAAAAAACCATTATATGAGGTAGAAGGGATAACAAGTACTTTATTTAACCTTAATATGTTAATTAAACATGTCACACCATTTATAGTTTCAACAATAAAAACATTATATGAGGTAGAAGGAATACTTGTTTACAACTCTTAAACTCATTTTTATAACCGTTTAACAACATTCATTATCGTTCTCTTATATATTTGTGAGTAATACCATTCACATACCTTCCATTAAATTATGTAAGTGGAGTTATTATAATATAAGAAGTATAAAAAGTGGTTATGAGTAGAGCAGAGAGAAAATGTTACTGTTTATCTGTATATTTGATGGGACATTATTCACCCTATATAACTTTTTAATATATTTTGAAAGTGATTTTAAGTGGATGAAAGAGAATAGTTAGTGATAAAGGTATAACGAAAAAAAATACTATTTACTTGAAAAGAAGAGAAAATATAGTGTTTTTAATGTAACATAGGATAAAAATATGGTGGAATGGTTACTTATATTATAAAGAATGAGTGTCACTAAGTTACTTACCAATAAGGTATCCATTGACAAAGACAAAGCCTTTAAACACTTCGGAAGAAAGAGTTCTTAAGTTCAAATCCTGAAGACGGTAAGAAATAAAAGAAATTTGTTGTTCCAAAAAAAAGTGTTAAGGAATAAAAGAAATTTGTTGTTAAAAAAAGTGTGAGTGGACGATGGAGAAAATGTTACTGTTCATATCTAGATATCCAAGAAATACTGTTCACACCTATAAATTTTTAATATTTTGAGAATGATTGTGAGTGGAGGAGAAATAAAAGATAATAATAAAAATAAAAAAATATTATTTAAATAAAAAATAAAGAAATAAAAAGTAATGAATTTTAACATTATTATACAAAATAATAATAATAAGGGAATTCAATGAGAATACTCTAAAACCCTTTAAAACCCATTTATGACAAATTTATAACGCAAACTTGTTTACAACCCTCACGCTCTTTGCCTCATTTACATCAACGTTGTACACAACTAAATGTATGCCTCATCTTTGTGTTAATTGCCCCAAATGCTAGTTGACACTCAAATTTCGTGACAAATAATTAAGGGAAGGGTAATTCTAAATACACCATACTATATTTTCCATTTACACCGTACTCTATAACATTAATTATGTTAGAATATCACAAACTAATAAAAGTTCATCTCTACTTAATCAAGTTTGACTATAAATTAAGTCTCCATAATCGCATACACGGGATGGATATCAATGGAGTTTGGTGTAAAAATCCAAAGCTTATCAAATGTGAGGCGTGTAGTTTTTATTCTTCCCATTTCAAAGAACGAGATGGAAACCGGTGTCACACCCCAACCGATGGTGATAACATCAGAGAGAGACGAACGAGATTGCTTGAGACTTCATAACACTACTTGTGACAATATTTAATTAAACAACCCATTTCATTCATCAAACTTTCAAATACAACATAATTCACGTACAAAATAACAACAACGAGATAAGTTCAACAAAACATAATAATTAACTTAGCATTCTAAACGTGTTTCTATGCCAATCCTACTAATTTTCATCATACCAACTTCTTCAACCTGCAAAATGTTAAAAAGTATAGTTCAATATCAAAGTATTGGCAAGTACACAAGTTTGATATCATAACATATGTAGTAAAAACGTTTAAACAAATCCACATGATAAGCTAGTATACGAGATTAATGTAAACAAGGCATGTGAACTACAAGTCAATCCTCAAGTGTACCGCATAATAGATTAAAAGAAAACTTAACATTAACCATAAGAATACGGGCGGTGCGTTACTCCTATAGCGCTATACATGTTAAGGGAGGCTTGATTGAAGTTAATGACATTTAGTATCACATAAGAATGTACCAAGTAAACAATTCAAGTATCACATGACTATAGCATGTATGATGGATCGTTTGTGTGATTTCATAGAATAAAAGTGTGATTTAGTGTGTTTATGATAGATTAACATGTTGCACAAAAAGTGTAAAGCGTAAAAAGGGTGTCGAGTGTACTCACGGTTTTGCAAGCTTCCGCTTGGTACTTCCGTAAGGTGTTGGGAGAGTTTGAGGTTGGAGCACCGAGTTATCCTACATGAGGAAAGCGTAGGTTGGTAAGTATTCGAACGATAACAGAGGATTAGGAAATTTAAATACACTAAAGTATGTATGCAAGAAAGTAATCATCCAGACTTAATACTCGTTCTTGACACTATAATACCCGTTCGAGTTTATGTGTTTTCATGGGTTAAGATACCCATTAGAATCGTAAAGAGAAGTTAAGTACTTAAGTGATGTAACCTAGTACCATGACGGACAATCATTCGATTATCATCAAGGGTTCGGTTAGTGTACATATAGATATTATATAGTATACATAAGAAAAAAGATCATAAATATCATGGAAGTTCATAGAAGTCATGCATGGAGGTAGAGGATAACCTTCCTTTAACCTCTTTCGTATAGTTCACTAATGCACAAGTCGTCAAAAAGACAACAAGGATGGTCGTGAATAAGTTAAGCATAAAAGTAAAAGACGAAAAATAATCAAAATCATCAAGTGGGGTGGTGGATTGAAGGTAGGATAGCCAATGCTTCCAATTAATCACACACTACTAACTCAAGTCTTGTTCCAAGAACAAGCTTGGAAGGATACAACACTTGTGGGTTGAAACCCTATTAAAACGAAAAGGTCTTACACTTAAGACCTCAAATATGGTGATGTTCCAAGTTGGTTTTCCATGGAAAACCTATGGAAACATTCCTAGAGGTGATTCAAGTGTTAAGAAAGGAAGAAAAATCAAAGAAGGGAGGTAAGGGTAATTTAGAACTCACTTTGAAAGTCTTGAACTTTCAGATGGAGAGAGAGCTTTAGAGAGAAAGAGAGAAGTGTTTGAGGTGTAAAATAAGAGTAGGAGGAGGTGGATATCTATAGTTGAGGTTATATGGGTTGTTGATTGAGTGGATTTAATGCATAAAACACAAATTGGACCAATCCATGGGCTAGAAACCACTTTCTCTGGATTATGCCATTTTTAGTTCTTGAACGTAGTTTATCTTTCATTTAAGGCTATAACTTGTCATTTTTGCATGTATAACTCATATAAGCATGATTTGAGTATCGAGTGTGAATGTATGAGTCTTTGCACGTATAAGAAGTACAGTTTAAACGATTGAATGCATGTAAGACATGTATATATAATAACTATGAATTTTGATTACGATTCAAGTCTCGGATTACAAAATTGGGAAAAGGAATACGAATACAAGTTTCCATAAATAGAATATGATTATACTTTCTAATTAAGGAAAGTACAAAAAAGCGAGGCGTTACAGTCTCTCCTCTTTTAGGAAATTACGTCCCGAAATTTATTTAAGAGGAAGACTTTGGAAAAGATGTCATTTTGGTAAAAATTTCTGGCCAAAATCAAGTTTTTGCGAAGTTCATGTATAAGTGTGTCAATATGTATCGAAATCTTGAAGGATAAAAATGGTAGGTTCGTGAAAGTAATTTGTTTGACTAAGGTGTTTTTGAGACACCAATCGTAAACGTGTATAAGGATAAGTACAAATGTGTATGTGTGTGTGTAAGCAAGTGAGTTTAACTGGGTCTGGACAACTCATTGGAAGGAATATTTTATAAGAGTGCGACCTAAGAGGAAGGTTTTAGTATGACTAAGGATGCATTTTGATTAAAATGAGTGGTCCGCACCGAAAGTTGTTAGAAAAGTTTTGTCAGTTGGAAGGCTTATTAGTAAAATCACTTGTTGTAGAAAAATGTTTATTGGAGAGATCTGGGATGGAAAATTTTTATGGTTTCTAAAAGGTTTTGGCGGTAATAGACCGACTGGTTGAAGTTTGCGCGTAGATAAGAGTGAAAGATAGCTTTAAAAGAAAAGGAACATTTTGACCAAATTGAACCGGTGGGGACGTTTATAAAAACGGATTGTACGTTTTTGGCTGATTTGTTGTATATAAAGTTTGGATGAAAGGTTAAGGGAAGAATTGGAAAATCGTGGTATGGTAGTGAATGATTCGATAGGTGTATGCGAGGGGTAAAAATGGTATGAATATCGGATAAAATGCGAACATGAAATGTTGAGAGATGCTAGTGATAGTTGTAGCAGTTAAAGCTAATGATTTTGAGAATGAAGCTTTGTCATGGATAATTGAGTATTAATCATTTCGAAGTGGGGTCACCAAAGTTTGTTATGAATCAAATGTATTTAACAAGGTCCAGGAAAACACCGAATTTCTCATGGCACGTTTTACGAAAGTTTGGTAACATGGTAGGGACACTTATATATAGGAAGAACCAACAACGTATCCACCATGTTCACACCATGTTACGTCGTTTCGCTATTCGGTGTCATATTACGTTCCATGTTGCGATACACAGTAGAACCCACTATGGTTTTCATGCGCCTACCAATATAATTCCGTGTGCACCCGCGATTATTTTGGTTTGTGCATGATCCGCATAGTTTGTACTAGTAGTGTATGGGTCAGGTTACATCTAGTAAGCAAAGGGTATGTAAGATAGCGTATAAAAATTAAGTATGTAAGCATGATTGTATGTAAGTATGAGTGTGTTGAACGTAGGCGTAACCACTCGGGTTATGCCTACTTATAGATTTCAAGTATGACTACCAAGTAGTGCGAATACATAAATTTTGAGTATGATTGAAGACAAATACGTATAACATTAGCATGCAGTATCGAGCGTATAGGTGGAATAAAATGGGATTTAGCACATATAAGTTACTATGAAGTTGCGAGTGTGTAAAATACGATATGTAATGGTGCTATATGTAATATTTTCATATAATATTGACTGTATAAATAGAAACATATAAGGTGGTATGCATGTGTGTGGTTGCTTGAGTCAAAACATTGAGTTGATTAAAATAAGTCCGGTTTGTCGTGAATGAAGGACCAAAATTATGAATGTCGGGTGAATATGAGAAAAGTATTAATTTTTGATGTAAAATGTTGTTTGTAAAAAGAAATACTACTTTTGTTTAATAATTTGCATCCTCATATGAAATTTTCTTGCCCATGTGTTCAGATATAGATTTACATATTTTGAAAAGATTGTGAAATAATGAGCTTGCTTTATATTATTTTATTTTGTTTTATTGATGCAAGAAAAGTCGTGTTTTAAAATTTTTTATGTAAAATTTAAATTTTTGAAAAATATTTTAGCAAAGTACTTATACGTATATGAGAGAAAGTTTTCGTTGGTTTCTTGTTGGAAATAAAATGTCTTTAGAATGGTCTTACAAAGTGAGTGTGTTTTGGACGAGTTGAGAAAACCGAGGACAAGAGATTTGTTTGACCCACTAAGTTGATGGGTAGCATTTCATAAAGTTTTTGAAAAATTGTGAAAGAAATATTTAAAGTGTCATTAGGGGTTTCGTATATGTAAACGTAAATATGTTATAGGGTGGAAAACGTTTGTATAAAAAGTGGTTGTGAGAAAAGCAGAGAGCAAATGCTACTGTTTATCTATATATTTGAGGGGATACTATTCACCCTATATAACTTTTTAATATATTTTGAAAGTGATTGTAAGTGGATGAAAGAGAATAGGTAGTGATAAAGGTATAACAAAAAAAATACTATTTACTTGAAAAGAAGAGAAAATATAGTGTTTTTTAGTGTAACATAGGATAAAAATATGGTGGAATGGTTACCTATATTATAAAGAATGAGTTTAAGTAAGTTACTTATCAATAAGGTGATGATCCATTGACAAAGACAAAGCCTTTAAACACTTTGGAAGAAGGAGTTCTTAAGTTCAAATCCCGAAGACGGTAAGGAATAAAAGAAATTTGTTGTTCCAAAAAAAAGTGTTAAGGAATAAAAGAAATTAATTGTTAAAAAAATATGAATAGACGATGGAGAAAATGTTACTGTTCATATGTAGATGTCCAAGAAATAATGTTCACACCTATAAATTTTTATATTTTGAGAATGATTGTGAGTGGAGGATAAATAAAAGATAATAATAAAAACATAAAAAATATTATTTAAATTAAAAATATAGAAATAAAAAAATAATGAATTTTAACATAATTCTACAATATAATAATAATAATAATAATAATAATAATAATAATAAATAATAACAATAATAAAGGAATTCAATGTCAATGCTCTAAAACCCTTTAAAACCCATTTATAACAAATTTATAACTGTCAAACTTGTTTACAACCCTCACGCTCTTTGCCTCATTTACATCAACGTTGTACACAACTAAATGATGTCTCATGTTTGTGTTAATTACCCCAAATGCTAGTTGGTACGCAAATTTCGTGACAAATAATTAGTGGAAGGGTAATTCTAAATACACCATACTCTATTTTCATTTACACCGTGCTCTATAACATTAATTATGTAGAATATCACAAACCTATAAAAGTTCATCCCTACTTAATCAAGTTTGACTATAAATTAAGTCTGCATAATCGCATACATGGGATGGATATCAATGGAGTTTGGTGTAAGAATCCAAAGCTTATCAAATGTGAGACGCTTAGTTTTTTTTCTTCCCAATTCAAAGAACGAGAAGGAAACCGGTGTCACACCCCAACTGATGGCGATAACATCAAAGTGAAACGAACGAGATTGCTCGAGACTTCATAACACTACTTGTGACAATATTTAATTAAACGACCCATTTCATTCATCAAATTTTCAAATACAACATAATTCATGTACAAAATAACAACAACGAGATAAGTTCAAAAAACATAATAATTAACTTAGCATTCTAAACGTGTTTCTATGCCGATCCTACTAAGTTTCATCATACCAACTTCATCAACCTGCAAAATGTTAAAAAGTATAGTTCATTATCAAAGTATTGGTAAGTACACAAGTTTGATATCATAACATAAGTAGCAAAAACGTTTAAACAAATCCACATGATAAGCTAGTATACGAGATTAATGTAAACAAGGCATGTGAACTACAAGTCAATCCTCAAGTGTACCGCATAATAGATTAAAGAAAACTTAACATTAACCATAAGAATACGGGCGGTGCATTACTCCTATAGCGCTATACATGTTAAGGAAGGCTTGATCGAAGTTAATGACATTTAGTATCACATAAGAATGTACAAAGTAAACAATTCAAGTATCACATAACTATAGCATGTATGATGGATCGTTTGTGTGATTTCATAGAATAAAAGTGTGATTAGTGTGTTTATGATAGATTAACATGTTGCACCCAAAAGTATAAAGCGTAAAAAGGGTGTCAAGTGTACTCACGGTTTTGCAAGCTTCCCCTTGGTATTTTTGTAAGGTGTTGGTAAAGTTTGGAGGATGGAGCACCGAGTTATCCTACATGAGGAAAGCGTAGGTTGGTAAGTATTTAACGATAACGGAGGATTAGGAAATTTAAATGCACTAAAGTATGTATGCGAGAAAATATCATCTAGACTTAATACTCGTTCTTGACACTATAATACCCGTTCGGGTTGATGTGTTTTCATGGGTTAAGATACCCATTAGAATCGTAACGATAAGTTAAGTACTTAGGTGATGTAACCTAGTACCATGACGGACAATCATTCGATTATCATCAAGGGTTCGGATAGTGTATATATATATATATATAGATATTATATAGTATACATAAGAGGAAGATCATAAATATCATGGAAGTTCATAGAAGTCATGCATGGAGGTAGGAGGATAACCTTCCTTTAACCTCTTTCGTATAGTTCACCAATGCACAAGTCGTCACAAAGACAACAAGGATGGTCATGAATAAGTTAAGCATAAAATTAAAAGACGAAAAATAATCAAAATCATCAAGTGAGGTGGTGGATTGAAGGTAGGATAGCCAATGCTTCCAATTAATCACACACTACTAACTCAAGTCTTGTTCCAAGAACAAGCTTGGAAGGATACAACACTTGTGGGTTGAAACCTATTAAAACGAAAAGGTCTTACACTTAAGACCTCAAATATGGTGATGTTCCAAGTTGGTTTTCCATGGAAAACCTATGGAAACATTCCTAGAGGTGATTCAAGTGTTAAGAAAGGAAGAAAAATCAAAGAAGGGAGGTAAGGGTGAGTTAGAACTCACTTTGAAAGTCTTGAACTTTCAGATTGAGAGAGAGCTTTAGAGAGAATCAGAGAAGTGTTTGAGGTGTGAAATGAGAGTATGAGGAGGTGGGTATTTATAGTTGAGGCTAGAGGGGTTGTTGGTTGAGTGCATTTAATGCAGAAAACACAAATTGGACCAATTCATGGGCTAGAAACCACTTTCTCCGGATTACGCCATTTTTAGTCCTTAAACTTATTTTATCTTTCATTTAAGGCTATAACTTGTCATTTTTGCATGTATAACGCATATAAGTATGATTTGAGTATCGAGTGTGTATGTATGAGTCTTTGCACATATAACAAGTATCAATTTAAATGATTGAATGCATGTAAGACATGTATATATAATAAGTATGAATTTTTATTACGATTCAAGTCTCGGATTACAATATTGGGAAAAGAAATACGAATACATGTTTCCATAAATAGAAATATGATTATACTTTCTAATTAAGGAAAGTACGAAAAAGCGAGGTGTTACAACCGGCCTTCTCTCAATTGTTACAATATTAAGAAAAATCCAAATTCGGATGTGGCGTTTCTTATCTCCTTCTTTTCAGCAAATGAGATTAAGACATCGTTTGGGCTTGCAGGAATGACCGTGCAATGGGGCCGGACGGTTTCATTTAGATTCTTCAAAAGATGCTGGGACCTCATCGGGGAAGATTTCATTAATGCTTTAATTTTCTACCATGACACGTGTAAGCTGTCAAATGGTTGCGGGTCTTCCTTTAACACCCATATTCCCAAAGTCAATGATCCTCTTGGGTTCAATGACTTTCGCCCAATTAATTTAATCGGTGCCATTAGTAAGGTCTTGTCAAAAGTCCTAGCTACTCGCCTAAAAAACGTCATCGGGTTGGTCATTTCGGATACTTAATCAGCTTTCATCAAGGACCGTAACATCATAGATGGACCTCTCATCATCAACGAGCTTATCTCTTGGTTAAAGCAGTCGAAGTCCAAAGCTTTCCTCCAAAATTGATTTTGAGAAGGCTTTTGATCATATTAGTTGGAAATTCTTGGACCCGGTACAACAACAAATGAGTTTCCTGGATACTTGGCGGAAATGGATTTGGGGTATTTTAACTTCGGCAAGGTCTTTGGTGCTTGTCAATGGCTCTCCAACTTATGAGTTTCAATATCATAGAGGAGTGCGGCAAGGCGACCCTCTTTCACCTTTTCTATTCCTCATTGGTATGAAAGCTCTCTCTTGTATGACTAACTGCGTGTGCGACAAGAATATCCTCAAAGGGATTGGCACTCCTAATGGTGGCCCGGTAATGTCTCACCTTTTTAATGCGGATGACGCCCTTATCATTGGTGATTGTTCAGTCTCAAATGTGCGTAATATGATCCAAGTTTTGAGATGTTTCTTTTTGGTTTTGGGGCTACAAATTAATTATTATAAATCCAAGCTTTTCGGTGTTTGTGTGGATTATGTTGCTATCGAACACTTTGCTGAATTTATCGGTTGCTCGTTCGATTCGCTTCCCTTATCCTACCTTGGCCTCCCAGTTGGGGCAAATATGAGCTGAATTTCTCATTGGGACCCCACCCCACCCAATTCGACTCAAGGTTATCCACTTGGAAAGCCTTTACGCTCTCGGTTGGAGGTCGTCTCACCCTCCTTAAATCGGTGTTGGAAACTCTCCCAACTTATTTCTTTTCATTACACAAAGCTCCATCCAAGATTATTCATCAACTTTAGGCAAAGAGGAGGAAATATTTTTGGGCAGGCAACTCGGAAAGTAATAAATTATGTTGGATCAGCTGGGTGAAAGTCACCTCTCCTCTCGAGGATGGGGACTTGGGGCTACTCCACTTAGGGAAGCAAATATCACGCTCCTCACCAAGTGGTGGTGGCGTTTCAAAACGGAGCATGAGGCACGTTGGAGAAAAGCCATCATGGCCATTCATGGGTCGAGTAGAACATGGCTAGCTCTTCCACACTCCAAACGGGTTTTTGGATCTTGGCGTACCAGAGCAAATCTGAACAACACCTTGAACCCTTTTAGAATTAACCTGGAAAATATGGCCATAAGCAAAGTTGGAAACGGTTGCAACACCCGTTTCTGGCTAGACACTTGGCTGTCCTCTAGCCCGTTAAAAGGACACCTTCCCCAACATCTTTCGCATGGCCGCCAAAAAGTCCTGTTATGTGGATGATTGCTTTGATCCTGTCAATCAGACCTGGAGTTGGAACTGGAAGTCGGGTAGTCCTAATGCAATTCAAATGTTGGAACATGAGGATTTATTATCTTTTCTCCAACAGGTCTCCTTATCAAATGATAATGGCAAATGGTCTTGGGCTTTAGAAAAGGATGGGAATTTCAAGGTTTCGTCCATGAAAAAGGCTCTTTGTAACTCTCATGGATCTCATTCCTCCTATATTGTGCCTTGGAATAATTGTATTCCAAAGAAAATTAATGTCTTTGTATGGAAAGTTGTATTGGACCGTCTTCTGACTCATGAAGGCCTTGCTAGAAGAAACATCCACGTTGATTTGGTGTTATGCGGCTTGTGCAATGATGATACGGATGCGCCTCACCTCCTTACATCATGTACCGGGTCCGATCCAATTTGGAGCCATATTTCAGCATGGTGTAAGGTCCCCCCGCCCCCCACCATCTTCTATTTCTCAGTAGAGGATCTCTTATCCCTCCATAAAACAGCCCCTATGGATAAAAAGAAGAAAAAGGTTTTTCAAGGTATCATAATGACGGCTAGTTGGTGCATATGGAAAGCAAGAAACAATGCGATTTTCTCTCAAGAAGCTTACTTGGTTCGGAAGGTGATTGAAGACATAAAGTCTCTTGCTTTTCTTTGGATTAAAAATAGATCGACTTATAAATCTCTAAATTGGAACGATTGGTGTAATTTCTCTTTTTCATTGTATGTTTTTGTTTTGGCGTCTAGCGTCTTGTTTGTAACATCCGTCAAAAACGGATTTACCAAACCCGCTCCGTTTAGCAACCGAACAGTCAGTCAAAAATTTCGTTGCGAATTAAATGCCCAAAATATTTTTAAACGATCTGTAATCAATTATTATACGGGAATATATATTTAGTTCTTGAAAATATTTTTAAACGATCCGTAATCAATTGCTAGATGTTTAAAGTCCGCGACCAAAATCATAACCGCCGGAAATTTAAATCAGTGAATACAGTCGGAATTCAGACCAAGTGCTTTGACGATTTGCACTATAAATTCACCCACAACCCACGACAAACACTTTCGCTCAAAATCACACCTTTTCTCGGCGTAATTCCACTCGCCGGAACTTTTCTGTTCGTCGCCGGAAAACCGACTTCCCCATTGCCGAGCCTTGCTGAGCCTCTGAAGCTTATACCGGAGATACCTATACTCTTTCCAAGCTTTCCGGAGACTTGCTGCTGCAAGACACCTGACGCCGGAGTTGAATTCTGTCGCCGGAGTTTCTGCCGGAAAACAGAGGGTCCAGTCGGTATACCTCTTTCGCTTATTTTCTTTATCTTTTCACCTTTATCTTACCTTAATGGACTGTAAAACACTAATAAACTGATAAAAATCTTGAACCAGTCGATTTCCGATTTCTGGTTCAAACTTGACGAGGAAGACGATGTTTTTATGTATCATATAAGTATAATATAAATCATGAAATTAATCGGGTTAGACACACAGTCCAGCGGTGGACTGTGTGCACATATAAAACGCAAAACGTCTCAAGTTCGATTCCCGTCTCACACACGCTGCCATAATAAAAATCATTTTTTTTTGTTAAACCGAACCGGGTCGCCACAGTTATATGTTAAGTATATTAATAATCGGAATAATAACCAAGTTAGACACACAGTCCAGCGGTGGACTGTGTGTTTGTTTATATCACAGGTCACGAGTTCGAGTCCGGTCTTCAGCACCGACTCGGACAATTATCTTTTCTTTTTAAATAAGGCAGAAAAGGAAATAACTAATTAGTATTTAAGTATAATAAAAATCGAATGATATAACATATTGAACACACAGTCCAGCGGTGGACTGTGTGTTGGATTAAACCACAGGTCCCGGGTTCGAGACCTGTGGAATGCACGACCGTTTCGCTTAAAATGTTTTTAAAATAAAATGAATTTCGGTTTAATCTAATTAATATATATATATAATTAAAATCAGATATATAACGGGTTAGACACGTAGCTCAGTTGGTAGAGCTGCGTGCACGCGTACGAGAGGTCTCGGGTTCGAGCCTCACTCAGCGCACAATAATATGCCATCGAACCGGTCAACGGTCAGGTCAACGGTCAACGGGCCGGTCAACGGTCAGAAAAAAATAATTTTTTTTATTATTTTTATTTAATTATTTTAATTAAAAACCAATTATAAATACTTAAAAATAACATTTTTAAGGTTAGAAAATAGCCTCAAACTCACAAAAATACACCCAACAATCCTACTAAAATAGTATAATAAAATCCGTTTACTTACCAAACCATAATGCGATTTATCTAGGTTAAATCTCACTCGTGGTTAAAACCACTTCGCGTGCATTCAACGTCATCAACCGAACGCACCCACTGTGAGTGAATCTTACAATTTCCCCCTTTTAAATTACACGTTTTGGGGTGTGTCATGTGTTATGAAATTAATTAATTTATTTTATTTAAACTTGTGCCATACCACATCATGACTTAAACTTAGATTGTTTTATTGTTGTGATTTACTTATATTCCTTTTGTCAAATTATATGAAACTCATACATTAAGCCCATCAGTTCCTCGTGGGAGACGAGTAGAACATCGCGTGCTTCAATTCAAATTCATTATTATTCATGTGTGTATCATTGAGTTTATATTGTTTGTAGTTGTGTTATTCATATTATCATTCATGCAATTCATTCATCAGGCCCCTCAGTTCCTCGTGAGAGACGAGTTGAGCATCGCGTGCCTCTAATTGTTCCATTATTGTTCATGTGTGTTTTCATTTAACATATTATGATTGTTGATCAAGTTACATCTAATTTTACTCATGTTTGGTTGTGCATATATTTCATAATCAATTTAAATAAATTGTTCAAATGTTTTCCATAGGATTCACTCGCCAACATTATGTTGATCCAAAAACCCTTTTACACATGATACAGGTGAACAGGTTGAAGCAAGGAAAACATAGGATATGCCTTAGAAGAGAATCAAGAAGTTTAGATTGTTAGTTAGAACAGTTGTAACATTTATTGTAAATTTCCATTTAATTTGTATTAATGAATATGAAACGCTTAATAAATGTCATGAGCTTTGATGATAACCCAATCATGCCCCGATCACCTTATCCGCTGCGGGTCGGTTGTGACATTGTTAGTTTCGCCGTTTCTAATAAAAGTCCGTTCGAAAAAAATTAAAAAAATAACCACTTGGTCTCCTTAGTTACACTCTAAACTTAATTATTAATAATATTAGAATTTTTTTTCTAAATACACTCTAATTTCTTTAATAATTCAGCATCAATTTCATTTTTTTTAATTAGTTTATTACAAAATTAACTTATTAACTCCACAAAAGTTATACTTACTATTTTCAAATTTAATTAACCTAACTTGTTTATTACTATCTTTTTTTGGTTTATTACAAAACTAATTTATTAACTTAACAAAAAACTTTTCTGGAATAAATTATAAGCAAATAACTCAATAAGAAAAACGTTTCTGGAATAATTATAACCAAAAAATGTTATATATTTTTATTTGTTAAACTTTTTTGTTGTAATTTGTGTTCATACCCGTATTTTTTATAAGTATAATTTAAAATGTAATCTTTTAAATTTTATAAGTATAATTTCTATTAACTGTTTTTAAAAGAAATACGTCTTTAGTGTTGCTTTCAATTTTTATAAGACTTGCAGCAAAAAAAAAAAAAAAAATAATAATAATAAAATAATAATAATAATAATAATAATAATAGGTCTAATGATTGAGTAATATATAGTTTGGTAATGATTAATGATTATTAAAGTTTTTCTATACCTTAGATGATAATTAATATTCATAAGGTGGGTGAAAATAGCAAAATCGTTAATAAAATACTTAACCCGACCTCTATAACTCTTAGCATCTACTACGGCAATTAATGGAGACAACTAATACTCAATATGGCGTCATATAGATATCTTCTCCACAACGTAGTAATACTTCAAATAACCTCGGACAAATCTATGAACCAAACCATTAAATTTCCCTATAAATATACACCCATTTCTCCACTTTATTTTCACCCCTTTTCATCAAATTACACCATGGATAAACCTCAAGAAGAAATGCAAGAGGTGGGCTTATTTGGCATCTACAAAGAATCTTTCAAAACCATATTTTCATGGAAGAAGATCTTCACGCAGATCACACTAACCTTCATCCTACCCTTGTCCTTCATCTTTCTTGCTCATTTTATCATTGCATACATACTCTAATGGAGGATCTACCATGCCGAAGACCGAATATACTATATACTACAATAACGTCTATAGCGAGCACCTCCACCATAGGCTATCATCTGCATATATCGGGTACTGGGTATTCAAATTCACGTAAATGAGCCTCCTCCTCCTTTTCTCGCTTCTCTCGACAGCCGCCATCGTGACAATCGCCTCGCTGTATTCGGGCAACGAGGTGACCTTCAAGAAATTCTTGAAGATTGTCCCTAAAGTGTGGAAGAGACTAGCTTTAACTTTCTTGTGGACTTACCTTGGTTTCTTCATGTACAATGTAATTGCAGGAGTGGTGTACTACATTTGGGAGACCACCACCACGTATACCACCTTTGCCATCGTGGTGCTTTACATCTTACTAGCTTTATATTGTGTAGGGTTTATATATATAACCGCTCTATGGCAACTGGCTAGTGTGGTTACTGTTTTGGAAAGCTCATACGGTCTCAAAGAAGGGGAAAAGGTGGTTATCATGGTTCGTATTTTTTGGGTTATGTTGCATCTTTGGGGGCATCTTGATGTTGTTTCTCGCGTTCGCGTGGTATGGATTTTTTGGCCTAATGATGGGACTACTGTGTGTTTTTCTACTGATGAATCTGTTTCTTCTTGGTTACGTTGTGCAAACGATGCTATATCTTGTTTGTAAGTCATATCATCGCGAACCAATCGATAAGATGGGTTTGTCAAGTCAGCTAGGAGGTTATCTGGGCGAGTTTGAACCTGCTTTTAAGGTGAATAAGGATATTCAGCTTGGCCACCCTCAAGTTCAAGTTTAATGGCATTCAAGTCAAATGATTGTATATGCCAATATAGGTATCAAGATGCTATAAAATAATGTAAGTTTCAACCGAAAAAGGATGTAGAAACACTGTACCTCACTCTTCTGTTAACGTACTGCATGTTATGTACTAAACGATTTGTGAAAATTCATCTCAATTGATGATGTCATGATATGTATTTAGAATATATATATATTACATCTAGCCTAGAATAGACTTATGAACAAACTCTATAACAACCTAGACTACGATAAACATAACTAACAAACTTGTCATGACTATATAACAACTTCATCCTATTATGGTATCCGTTTTTCAAGTTTATTGTTAATACCCATCAAGCGAATCTGTGGTGGATCAACACGAAGCTTGATGTAGAAGTGGTCAACAAAAGTTGCTCGTAAGTTGAAGCTTGGAGGAATAGGGATGACAAAAATATCCAAGCATGACAGGTATACCTAAAACCTGAAACATATAGGACGAGTATACTCGATGCTCGACGGTTACCGGACCGGATATGGGATTGGAAAAAAATAATTTACGGGTATAGGATTAGGTGATACCCGACTTGATTCTCTGAAATTATATACCCATTTACCCGAAACATATTTCTATTTTTTTTCGTTTTCCCGTTAACCCTTGTTTAGGAATGCTTCATTTTAATAGCTTCATTACTTGGAAAATAAACTTTTCTTTTCGAGATATGTGTATTTTGATGATATTTATATCATACGAAATTATCAATTGAAATTTATATTATCATGACAGTTATGTATTTAGAATGTGCCAAGTATTATTTGGTAATATAACTATATGTATGTATTTTGTTATATTTTTATTTATTTTTATAAGATAATAACATAGAATTATAAAAGAAAGAAAAAAAATATTCTTGAAAATCACAACACATATTTTTAAAACACTAAGGGGTCTACCCTCCGACAGGTTTTGAGCCAGATATGAGGCATGGTTTTACAACCGGGTATAAGTATGAGTTAGCCATACCCTACCCATTTCCATCCCTAGGTAGGAACCTATGTAGTATATAATTACTCAAGGAAACAAGCTCATGAACAAAATGATATAGTCTATACCAATATGCTTAGCATGTTTGTGACAGATTGGTTTTCATTTGAGAAACATTGCATCGAGATTATCACAAATGAGTAAAGGTCAATATGATGGCGATACATGGAGTTAGCAAAGGATATCTATGATCCACACAACTTCAGCAATAGTATTAGCCATGACGTGATACTCTAACTTACAACCCGATCAAGACACGGTTAGTTGCTTTTTAGCACTCCACGATATTAACGAGATTTCCCTTAAGGTAAATGGATTACCATAAGTGAAGGTCCATTTCTGATACAATGAGTCCAATTCACATCTGAATACCTTATTAGTGAAGGCATAATAGGGGATTGAATTATAAGACTATAAGATATAGTGTCTTTAATGTAACATGCTGAAAATCAGCAATAGTCGAGGCATGAAGAAACTGATTAGCTTGGTTGATAGCATATGACAGGTTCGGGTGACTGACGGTAAGGTACGGAAGGGTGCCAACAAGGGACCAATACTATTGAGACTCGTGCCCTAGAGTTAACATATGACAACAATGCTAATAATGTATGATCTTGAAGGCCACACAACAATCAACGTTAATCAATAAATGTGGTTTTGAGAGTTTAACACATTGGGGTGAATTTGTGTTGTGTATAATTATTTCAAGAAATTGTTGGGAATCGGTCCGTATACAATTTGCATTCTGTCTAATATCACATATTAATTATTAGGTAGAAGTGTGTACTAATTAAAACCGACAAAACCGTCCAATGATCCAATTGCATTTCGTTAAAACTATTAAACAAACCATAGGGTGTTTCGTGAAACTAACCTATAGATGAAAAATTGAAGCTACACACCTTGAATCAACGAATCGTCAAACTAATTGACGTTTTTTCACAAAACCTAGATCTCGAATCAACTATTTGACTCGTATCTTGAAACCTCAACATGTGACCTAAGAACTCCTTCATGGTCAAAAAGTCAACTTGGCCAAAGTTGCAGTTAAATATTGGTCAACCAGGTCAATAACCAGTTTTCAAGAGAGATTCGATGGTGGGCGATAGTGCATCAGGCTTGTCGATCGGTCGGCGAGGGGACAGCAGCGTTGAGGTGGTGGTTGATGTATTGCAAAATACATATGTTTTCCGTGTAAAGTTTGTACATTTTTTGTTAGATTTAGTATCATTTTTAGTTAGAATGTGTATATTGTTGATCTATTTGTGTTTTCCAGGTCTCGAAAGTTGAGAATTGCTGAAAAGGGTGAAACACGGATCATAATTGGAAAAACCCGAGCACCGGAATGAGTTCAGGAGAACGAGAGCTGAAAAGGCACATTTTTCAAGGAAATTAGCCTAGCCACGTCGCATGACCAGGAAAGAAGCTCTCCCCGCATGACGCGATGAGGGGGATTTACTTGTGTTAACTTAAGCTTGCTCGCGTCGCGCGACCAAGTCTCATGTGCTTCGCGCGCAAAGTAGGGAGCCTATTTTCACAAAATGTTTCATGGGTCTGATGGTTTGTGTTGGAAAATTAATATATAAACATCATTAACTCAAAGATCCCATAACCCTACGAAACTAAAGAACTTTGGACGAATTTCGAGCTGCGAAATCAGGAAATTGAAGATTTCGAAGCACGGTGTTAGCACGGTTGAAGATACAAAGATCTGGATTAAAGATAATGGGTTCCGTCTTCGATTTTCCTAGTTTTCCATACTATTCTCATTAAAACTATGTTTTACACTTGTTGCGTGATTTTTCTTCTTCTTCTCACAATGATTCTTGGCTAGTAAATTATTCACTACCTAGGGAGGATGAATACATGATAAAGTTGTGATTTTTATTGGTTAATGACATTGTTTATGCATTGTTAATAAAGTAAAGACTTAGCATCTTTGATTTGATGTATATACATATCTCTATTTGCTTGATTTCATGTTTATTATCGTCACATGTGCCTAGTTGAATGTCTTTCATATAATTGGTTCGTGTTAGATCTTAATCACTTATGCTTTTGATTTTTATGGTTAATTGGCCGAATACACCATAGAGGTTATATTCATGAATCAAGTAGGTCTAGGTGTTCAATTAATCTTAATGTCCGTGAGGTAAGAATTATCGGTTTGTCTAGGTTGTTAGATTGCTAAAGTTAGGTTCTTTGGGAAAAGGCCACATTAGTTTCCCTTTCAACTCTTACTAATTGAGTCAAACCAAATTTTTATAGTTACCTTATACTTTTATACCGTGAGGGCGATTGTCAATTTAGGGTACTTTATTAACATAATTGGAAAAAACCGGGAGGAACTCCATTATAACCGGTAATATAACAGGTTATTAGGTCTCCATAGGTGTCTTCTCGAGAAGGGTCGAGGGTCATGTCCGGTCATTCGGTAAATTTGGTATTTTAAGATCCGGGTTCCATAAAATTGTCATACCAATAGAAAACTAATCCAGTCGTGTAGGATTCCAACCTAGGTAGCAAGTCATTTTATCATCATCTGAGTAAAAGCCAAAGTGCAATTTGCGTCTTAGTTCGTTCGTCTTAGCTAGTATTTAATTAATTGCAATTTTAGGATATTAGAAAACCCCCTCTCAAAATATAAAAACAGTTAGTAGTGTCAGTCAATATTTCTAGTGAGTCTAATTACGTAACCAAAAGACTCTCGTGGGTTCGATTTCCGGACTTACTTAGTTTTACTAGAGTCGATTGGTTCACTTGTCGGTTAGTAGTTTAGTCGAGTTTTAAAGAATCTTAACTTAGTGTTTAGATTAGTTTAATTTAGTTAATAATTAATAAACTACTTTTATCACATCAGTGGTTGTAGGTGGCTATGGCATCCGGTGGTGGCCCGGTGAACATCGGCGACGGTTTTGCCATGTGAAGGGGTGACCAGCGATGGTGAGGAAGTGGTGATGTGGTTTAGTTTGATTCACAATGTGTTAAATGTGTTAGTGGTGTAACTCCAAACCTTAATGTGCCCTTATATTTATGTGTTCATACCTATTGTATTTGCACTCAAGTATACCACCTCGTATTTATCTCATAAATATTAAATACACAATATTTATTTAACTAATAAATAATCCATATTTATCTCCTGCATTTTATTTATCTAATAAATAAAATATATTGATATTATTTATCTCATAAATAATACTTATCAACCTTATTTAATTATTATTTAATTAATTATCAATTAAATAATTAACTAGATATATAATTAATCCTTTCGTAAACAATTAATTTCTTAAATTTTTCACTCACATTTAATCCGTATTACCATTAAATACATTTAATCCGTATTACCATTAAATACCGTACATTTAGTGAACATTTATCTAATAAATATTATTTATTGCTCGTCATTCAAAGTGTAACTCTTTAGATCGTACCTCGTTAGCAACGTCATTATCATCATCACCACATACCTTCACCAACCTAATCCTTAATTCTCCTCAATCACCATCACCTTCTACTATTACCGTCACCTAATCACGACACCACCACCGCATATCTTCGCCATTCACCAGAACCACGTCTCGCACCATACTCACCAGCAGATCCCCAAACTTGCGGCTATCGTCACTTACCTCCACTTCCAGCGCAACCCCCACGACCACCATCTTAGATCATTTCCACAACCATCGCTACCACTACGGTCCACCTTCAATAACCCACCTCCATCTCAATAATACCTGACAAACACAATATCCCCTTCAATCATACATCAGACCGTTAGACCATCTGGGTACCTTTAAAACCACCCACCACCATCGTAAGCTTTCATCTTCTCCTACTCTGATCACAAACCCAATCGAAGAACTCTCTTATCACCGAGACCTTCTATCAAAATCATCACAACCATCATCATATGTGCCTCAACCCTAATAGACATCACTACACTCACAACCCACCCCCTTGACTGGCTACCGTCGGCCTCTAACCACCTAACCGAGCCCTTCTTCCCGTCAGAGCTCCCTATCACACCATTGGCTCTAGCACCATCAACCCCATCTTCAAGTTCTTGGATTTCAAGATCTTCAACCCCACCATCGAAGCCCCATGATTAGGGTTTCATTTTTGAAACCCCCAAATCAAACAAATGAATCAGTTTTGTATCGCCAGTAGGAAGAGTGTGATCGATGGTGGTGAGCGACAGCACTTGTGAGAGATAGTGGTTGTTGGGGTTATAGGAGAGGCAATGGTGCTAGAACGAGAGAAAGAGAGACAGATGGGGTGGCGGATGGGTTATTATAGAATATAGATCATTTTATTTCGAATATTAATAGCAATTTAGGTCTAGGGGTAACATCATCATTTCACATTAATCTAACATAACTATACTAAAGGTGTTAGTGGTGTGGATTGAAATTGAAACAAACCCTAAAACTATTGGATTGTGGGTGTATAAAAAAACTATTAGACTGGTAGTATTATTTTAGAGAAACCATATAGACGAAAATTGTATTATTATCTTGGTTTTTAGGTTAATCCTAAATCCAAAGGCTTTTGAGTTTAAATTGAATTAGGGTTACTCAAGTAACATGGATTCTTCGGGTTATAAAGAAATGGCATGGGGTCTCATTATTTGCATCCAAAATCTATGTTGCAAAACCCTAGGCACATACACACACCAAACCATTGTGCTTTTTGTCTCCTCTCTTCAGTGTCATCGCATACGAGGTCAGCCTTTGTGCAATTCGCGAGTAATGGGTTAGCACCGCAAGGGTGTTGTTTCGTTGTGGATCACTTCTGGCTGTGTTAACTCACTATATCAAGATCCTATCATAATGTATGATTCTAAATGCCATATGATTAGGATTTCCAAGTTTAATGGTTTCTTGCAATTAGACACTGTTGGGACTCTTGATTGGATCAAGGTTATTCTTGTTTTATACTTCTTTCCCTACAACTCTAATAATCTAAAGGAATATTCGATTTTAATAATCCCAATTATTCGCCGTTGGCCGCCAACAGTCCCAACTTCAAAAAAAACCACTGGCAGTCCCAACTATCTACATATGGGCCACCAATGGACCTGACTAACAGAACCCTAGCTCCGTTAGTCTCCGGTTCCGAGAAAACCATTTTTGGCCAGAAAAAGGTTTCTAAAGGTCCGATCTAAGGTTACAAAGAGGTTTGGAATGAAAATTTTGAGTTTTCCGGCAAAAAAGTTTAGTTTTCTAGCCAAAAAGAAGTTTTCTGATGATGTACTAAAAGTATTCTAATAAAAATAAATGAAATTAATCTAAATCTAGACTCGAAGTAATACTCTAGACTCCTAAAACTCGACTAAAACTACGAACTGACAAGTGGACCGATCGATTGTAGTAAAGCTTAAGCAAGTCCGGATATCGAACCCACGAAACTCTCTAATTATGTTAATGACCCTATTTAAACTATACCGACACAAACTAATTTATTTTATATTTGTGGAGGGTTTACTAAAAATCCTAAAATTACAATTTACCTAAAATTAACTTAACTAAAACGACTTGAAACGGAATTTGAGGCGTAAACTTAATTCAATAATAATGAAACGACTACCTAGGTTAGAATCTTTATTACTATCAGATGGTTTTTATTTGAATGTTAATGTGATAAGGAACCGGGATCTTGAAATACTAAATCATGCGAAATACCGAATAGGACCCCTAACACTTCTCGGGAAGATACTATGATATTCTAAAGTCAGTTATGTTCACCGGTTTATAAGATTTACTTTCGGTTATCTAATATTTAACAAAGTGTCTAGGACATCTAACTATCTCTCAATAGTAAGCTTAGACTAACTAGGGTTCTTGATTCGGTTTAACTGACACAAATATGGCAAGTGAACTAAAACCCGGTTTCTCTCAAAACCTAATCCTAGCAATTCAATTATTTAAATTAGTACACCGGTCGGTACCAGCGGTCGGGTTTCCAAAGCAAGCTCATCCCCGCCGCCAATAGTATTCTCTCCGGCAACTGAATCGCCGGCATCTCCTTCAGATCCGTATACCAAGGGTCTGACACTGGTATAGGGATGGTCTCCGCCGGGATCTCATCCGACCCCTGGAACGTCAAGGGGACAGGAATGACACCGGCCTTCACAAAAAAGAATTTTGCCTTCCAATCATGGAAGGACTTGGGAGGAGAGAGCAAAATTTTTCGTGCCTGCGCACGGTGCTGAAAAGGATAAAACCCCATTAAGTAATGGAGTTGAAAAAAATGCGGAAACTATCCACGGTGGAATAGACCCCATGCGGAAACTATCCACGTGGGAATAGACCCCGTCGACCGACTTGGGAGGAGAGAGCAAAATTTTTCTTGCCTGCGCACGGTGCTGATAAGGATAAAACCCCATTGAGTAATGGAGTTGAAAAAAATGCGGAAACTATCCACGGTGGGAATAGACCCCGTCGACCGGCACAAAAACTCAAAGTGCTTTATCCTCACCATCCCAATTGGATTCAACTAGGAGAGATGGAAGCCGTAGTACTGCAGAACTTCAAGAAAAAACTTGGTGACAGGCAACCAGAAGTTATCTTCACCAAAAAAATCATAAAAAATGGTGATATAGCCCGCCGGAGCATCGGTGGCTGTTTCACCTTCAGCCGGCAACCGGGCCCCCCAGTTGGGGGAAAACCGGAAACTATATCCTCAAACACTTGTCGGCTCAACTTGCACGCCGGCAAGGGGGTCGAAGCCCCAGCAGCAGAGGCAGACTCAGGCCCTCTGGACGCCATTAGACACAAAGAAAAGAAAAAAGTTCAAGACAACTTTGAAGAAGAAAGCACAAGAACTCAAAGAATGCAGAGAAGAAGGTGAAAGAAAAGTTGAGTGAATGAGGAAAACCCTAGCGGTTACCTCTATTTATAGTGCTGACAATTAATGCAATTGGAAAACGTGACACACGCGTGACAATAACAACTAATTAGAGAAAGACGCGTGGCAGGCAAGTTGCTAGCGACGGTTAACATGCGCGTGTGGCCGCTACTCTCTACCAATTCATTAAGGAATGGCAGCAGAAACGGCTGAGTGCACGCAACAGCTGTCAGAATTCCTTTCAAATCCCACTTTTTTTTCTCACCAACCCACCTACAACGTCAGAAGAGCAAAGTTCAAATTTCAAAAACATGATTACAACATGTTTCCTTCACAAAACGTTTTCTCCACCCCTTATGGAATTTTGCCTCTTCAAATTATGGCGCATACAACAATTCTTTTAGTCCAGCACTCCTCCCACTTTCAAACATGCGCGTAGGAGCAGCACAGGACTGGGGGACTAGGAGGGGTATGGTACCAAAAACCCTGCGCCTGCGCAAGGAACCATACCCTCAGCTACATTTTACAAGGATAACCTCGCATGCAACATGCAATGGTGCGCTTTCCTTAACACCAAAAGGTCATGCAATGAACCTTGCGCACTCAGCGCAACGATGAATTAGACCAACACCAAGAGGTCATATAATGAACCTAGCGCACTCAGCGCAACGGTGAATTAGACCAACACCAAAAGGTCATACAATGAACCTTGCGCACTCAGGCCAACGGTAAATTAGACAAATAAAATCAGGTCAAATAATGAACCTTGTGCACTCAGCGCAACGGGAAATTAGACCAACACCAATACAAGTCACACAATGAACCTTGTGTACTTGGCACAACGGCAAGCTAGACTTATGCGCGCAGGCTACTAGACCTTGCGCGGAACAACAACCCTCTAAGCCATAAATCCTAAAACCTTGCAAGGACAAGAGACACATGAGAGCACCTCATAGTCTTGGGACAAAAGGATACCCCCCTAACACCCTGCGCTGGCAGGAAAAACGCTAACAGCCTCGCAAAAGGAGTAAGCACTAAGAGGTGTTGACCATACTCAAGGGTACAGAGTGACAGAACTGTGACCAAGGGTTGCTCGGTAGGTTGCGTGTGACAGTTTTGCTTGAGCAGTAATGCAGACGTCAGACTGCACACCAACCATATCTCTGCCAGTGATTGTTCCACCTTCTCCACTTTCGGCTGGAAGCAGGTCTGACTCCAGAGAGGGCTACCTTTACACATGGTACCACTCAACATCCGACAAAACACACCTCCTAACAGAGGACATTAATTCTACTGCAGGGAACATTTAATGTCTGATGCAGAGGGACAAAACGGATGTCTCTGGCTGTATGGGCCGGGTCCAAGGCCCACCAGCCCATCTCTTGATCACATGCATTTTCGGCTATAAATAAGTACTGGATCTCCAAGTAAGGAAGACACATATATACAAATCCAGACATGCCTAATCACTTACCAACTTATTTGTTACCTTACTTACAATCCTCAAGTACTTATTCTCACGTCTGAGTGTGGTCACGGAGAAAACCACCATTTTCCCCGTGGCGAGACAAACAGCGCTGCTAGTTTTGTAAATCAGCTTAAGTGAGTTCACCTCGAAGAGCTAAGTGATGGAACAACCCTTTATGCAGAAATACCTTGGTTGTAGCGTATATATCCCCGGATGTCCCTAGGTTCAACCGGTGCTTCTTCATTGGCGCCATCCACTATTTACTCTCTTTTTCCAAACAATTCTTTTCATTTTCGCTTTTCCCACAAGCCTCACGTTCATATGGCTAATTTCCCATCTAGTACCCCACGAGGTCCTCGAGCCGAAGGCAAGAACCCAGTTCATGCCTCTCATATCAACGGACAAGTGGAAGAAGATTCCTCGCGCCATGATGTATTCTTAGGCCGACGCGCTCAACGGGATTTCAGCATGATAACTTCCATTCCCCACGCCGCTTGCGGTTTTCCCTCAGAAACCGAGGTGGCCATTATGTGTGCAAGGAAGGAAATCATGTCTGTTGAAGAGGAACTACCAATAAAGCAACCAAGGCATCATCCAATGGTGAACCGGAAAAGTGGGTGCTCAACAACAAGTACCCAGAACAAACTGTACTCTTAGGGCCCACCATGACTCCAGCAATTAAGGAGCGGTTGAAACAGTTGTTGTTCCGTAATTCTGATATATTTGCATGGTCACCGGCGGATATGACTTGAGTACCAAGGGAAATCGCTGAGTATGCATTGCACACATTCCCTTTAGTTCAGCCCATAGTTCAGAAAAAGTGTAGCTTCGGTCCTGAAAAACCCGCGCACTGAACGAGCAAGTCTTAGAACTTCTCCAAGCAGGAATCATCCGAGAGGTACGGTATCATACATGGGTAGCCAACCTAGTCATGGTCCAAAGTCCAATGACAGTTGGCGCATGTGCGTCGATTTCAAGGATCTTAACAAGGCATGTCCCAAGGACTTTTACGCCTTACCGGAGATCGACAAAAAGTTTGACTATCTCACTTCGTTCAGGTGGAAATGCTTCCTTGACGGCTATAAGGGCTACCACCAAATCCAAATGAAGAAAGAGGATGAAGACAAGACCGCATTCCGAACGGACAAAGTCATTTTCTGTTACACAGAAATGCCCTTCGGATTGCGCAATGCAGGAGCCACCTATCAATGTTTAATGGACCATGTCTTCGGGGACGACATTGGTGAAACCTTGGAAGTGTATATTGATTACCTCGTCATCATGAGCTCGGATGAGGAGAGGATGCTGGCAAACATCCAAAAAACGTTTGCCTCCTTGCACAAGGCAAACCTGAAGTTGAACCACAGCAAGTGCTCGTTTAGAATGGAAGAAGGTGAATTTTTGGGATTCATCGTCACACGCGATGGCTTCAAAGTAAATCCCGATAAAGTGGAAGCAATTCAGCGTATGCCATCACCCTCAACTATCAAAGAAATGCAACAGTTGGCGGGGCGGTTGGCTGCGCTAAACAGGTTCCTGGCCAACCACACAATGAAATCCTTTCCATTCATAAGCACTTTGTGGAACTGTGTGAAGCAAAACAAGTTTCAATGGACTCCGGATGCGGAGAAAGCCTTCACCAAAATGAAGGAGTGCTCTCTACCAACGCTAACAGCACCGCAGAAGAACGAGCCACTGATACTTTACCTTTCCGCATCAGATATCGCTCTGTGAGCAGTCCTACTAGTAGAGCACACAGGACTTCAGACTCCGATCTACTATGTCAGCAAGATGCTTACTGACCTAGAGACACGATATCCCATGTCACACCCTGACCCGCAGCGGATATAAAAGTCGGGGCATGATTGGGTTTTCATCAAAGCTCATGACATTTACTATAATTAAGTTTCATATTTATTATTGTAAATTTAAAAGGGAATATCCAAACACATAGAAACATAAGAAAAATTGTTCTAGATAAGACATATTTTATTCATCTTCTAAAGCCAATCCTAAGTGTTCCTCTCCTCGGCCTGTCTACCTGTATCATGTGTAAAATAAAGGTTTGGGTTAACAAAAGTTGACGAGTGAATCTAAATTAAACATTTAAACGAATTAGTTATATTAAATAAAAAAATGTGCATGGACCAAATATGAGCATATGCATATATAATTTTAATCACAAACCACATAACATCAATAATGTACACATGAGCATGATAAATGATGACTGTGAGATCAAGGCTCAATCAAACGGAGCCGATCTAATGAGGTGCGCGATGCTCAACTCGTATCCAACGAGGAACTGATGGGCCTTATGTGAATGATTGCACTGAAATGATAAAATGTAACCACATATAACAACAACGACAACAAAAATTACATACACATTAGATCATATAATCGTGTTAGCACAAGTGTTTGAATAAATAAAATATGTAAACGACACATGATACACCCCAAAACATGAATTAAAAGGGAAATTTGTAAGAATTCACTCACAGTGGGTGCGTTTCTTGGAATTGATAGCGATGTCGCACGATTTAGGATTTAACCGACGAGGGAAACTAACCTAAATAATCACGTAATAATTCGATAAATAAATAAATTTTTATTTGAAGTTACTATTTTTAATTAATGCTTTTTATTAGATTTTAGGTGGTATTAATACAATTTGTAAACTTTAAAAATCTTATTTTTAAGTATTTTAAATGATTTTTAATAATAATAAAGAAAATATTAATAATAAAAAATATATTGACCTTGTCAGGTCTGACCGTCTGACCGATCGGATCGTGTGAAGTTTTGCAGCGTGTGAGGTTCGAACTCGTGACCTCCTGTACGCGTGCACGCAGCTCTACCAACTGAGCTACGTGTCTAACCCGAAATAATCTCTGTTGTTATTACATATATATACTAATTAGCTTAATCATTTTCTGTTTTTATTTAAAAAGACACTGAAAACCGGATACAATAGCAGGTTTCGAACCCGAGACCTTCAGTTCCCGTGCACACAGCCCAACCAGTTGGGCTGTGTGTCTGACCCTATGAATCCTAATTTATATTAATTTTATACACTTGTTCCATAGTGGTATGAATGAGTTAAAAAGATTTGGTTTTTATTACAGAAAATCGGTAACGTGTACGAGTCGAACCCGGGACATGTGTTTTGTGATTGCACACAGTCCACCAGTGGACTGTGTGTCTACCCATTTGAAATAGCGAATTTAATTATACAAAACCACTAGAAAAACTTCATCTTCTTCATGAATTATAATTCAGAACATGGAACCCGATTGTTTTTAATTTAACACACTTTGTTTTATGTCCTGAACATATAATTTAAAAGGTTTAGGAAAGAAAATTCAAAAGGATTATACCAGACGCACGTGAAATTCCGGCGGCGACTGAAATTTCCAGCGACAAAGAACTCGAACAGTGATAGTCTTTGAAAGTTTTAGAGTGGGGATTTGGAAGAGTGAGCGAGGTTTGAGTGGTGATTTAGCGGGTATTTATAGGATAACAATCAAGATCAATTTCGGTTTCAAGACCTAAATCATGGGGCAATGATTTCAAGGTTAAAAACGTTTTTGAATTAATTGAGTTTGGATTGAAGTTATAACTGATGTTAGTATCAGTTACACTCAAACATTTGCAAAGAAAAACCATCAATTGCAGTGATGATTTCGATTTGGTTTTGGCGGTTACGGACTTAAACTTGCAGGTTGTTTGCGGGTTTCATTATAAGTTTTATTTGTTGTCTAGTTTGAACATAAAGTGTGTGTGGTTCAGTGGTGTTTTGGTGGGTGAGTTTGTGGGGGAACCAGGGTTCAAAACCCGGCTGCCCATTATATATATATATATATAATATATATATATATATATATATATATATATATATATATATATATATATATATATATATATAATAAAAGGTTTTATTTATTATATTATCATCATTTATTTAATTTTATTTAATAATCATTAATTAACAACTGTATAATCATAATTTAATAACTCTTGTTAAATGATAAAAGATACTTAACGAGACTTTAAATTCCACACTTGAATTACTTAACGAAGCGGGTTTGAAACCCGTTTTACAACGAATGTTACAGTATCCTCTACTTTTATAAATTTCGTCCCGAAATTTAAGTAGTAGGTGTAACTGGAAAAAGATGCGGTTATTTTTCACGCATTGAGTCTTTGCGTTCCCATGTAAACTCAGGTCCTCGTTTTGACTCCCAACGCATCCTAACTATTGGAATACGACTTCGTCTTAAACGTTTTTCACCGAAATCCATGATTTCTATGGATCTTTCGACAAAATGCACTGATTCATCGATCTGAATATCTTCTAACGGCATACACAGGTTTTCGTCAGCGAGACACTTTTTCAAGTTTGATACATGGAATGTGGGATGAATTCTTTTGAGTTCTTCTGGTAGATCAAGCTTGTATACTACAGGACCAACTCTTTCGAGTATTTTGAATGGTCCCACATAGCGTGGTGCTAGCTTACCCTTCTGACCAAAACGAACTACTCCCTTCCATGGTGATGCTTTCAAAAGTACTTGATCACCAACACAAAACTCCAGTGGCTTTCGTCGTTTATCAGCGTAACTCTTTTGACGACTTCGAGCTGCTAGAAGATTATTGCGGATCTGAAGAATTTTATCAGTCTTTTCTTGAATCAACTCAGGTCCAGTGATTTGCGCTTCACCGATTTCGTGCCAACATACAGGAGATCGGCACTTACGACCATATAAGGCTTCAAAAGGAGCCATGCCGATGCTTGAATGATAGCTATTGTCGTACGAAACTTCAACTAACAGTAGATGAGTATCCCAACTGCCCTTGAAGTCTATGACACATGCTCGCAACATGTCTTCAAGAGTTTGTATGGTGCGCTCAGATTGACCATCTGTTTGAGGGTGAAAGGCAGTGCTGAGATCTAACCGTGTACCCAATGCTGATTGTACGGCTTGCCATGTTCGTGAAGTAAAACGGTCGTCTCAATCTGAAATAATACTTAAGGGCACACCATGACGGCTTATAATTTCATCAATATAGATACGAGCTAACTTTTCATTCTTGTAATCTTCGCGGATTGGAATGAAATGAGCTGATTTAGTGAGACGATTAATGATAACCCAGATTGTGTCAAACCCACTGGAGGTGCGAGGTAACCCGGTAATGAAGTCCATGGTTATGTTTTCCCACTTCCAAATAGGTATTTCAGGTTGGACGAGTAATCCCGAAGGTCGTTGGTGCTCAGCTTTAACCTTAGAACACGTGAGGCACTTGGAGACAAAAATGGCGATATCTTTCTTCATGTCAGGCCACCAGTATGAATATTATAGGTCTTGATACATCTTATCAGCACCTGGATCTATAGAGTATCGTGTTTTATGAGCCTCATTCATAAGAAAAGCACGAAGATCGTCACGATCAGGTACCCAAATACGATTTAAGTAGTAAAGGATACCATCAGACTTGGATTCTAATTTGCTTTCAGCTCCACAAGACAATTAATCTCGTACATCATTTTCCGTGATAAAAATATGTTGAGCTACTCGAATTCGGTTTCGAAGATCGGTTACAATTTGAGAACTCAAAAAGATGGATGGAGTTTGCACTCTTTTCGACTAAGAGCATCAGCTACAACAGTAGCCTTGCTAGGATGATAACGGATTTCACAGTTGTAATCATTTAAGAGTTCGACCCATCGTCGTTGCCTCATGTTCAACTCTTTTTGATTGAAGATATGTTGAAGGCTCTTATGGTTAGTATATATTTCACACTTAGTACCATAGAGGTAATGTCTCCATATCTTTATAGCGAACATGACTGCTCCAAGTTCTAGGACGTGAGTAGTGTAATTCTTTTCAAGTATTTTGAGTTGCCTTGAGGCGTAGGGTATCACCTTTCCTCTTTGCATTAAGACACAACCTAGTCCTTGCCCTAACGCATCGCAATAAACTACAAAGTCTTCACAACCATCAGGAAGAGTAAGGATAGGTGCATCACAAAGTTTTTGCTTTAAAGTTTGGAAAGCCTCTTTTTGCTTGGGCCCCCAAATGAAGGGTTTGCCCTTGTGAGTCAAGGTTGTGAGCGGTACGGCAATACGAGAAAAATTTGCGATGAAAGTTGATAATAACCAGCTAGACCAAGAAATGACCTAAATGCGGTAGGAGTGCGCGGCGCTTGCCATTCTTGCACGGCTTTGATCTTTGCAGGGTTGACATGAATCCCTTTGTCGTTGACGATATGACCAAGAAATTGTACCTCTTTTAACCAAAACTCACATTTTGAGAACTTAGCATAAAGCTTTTCGGTTCTCAAAAGTGTTAGGATGAGTCGAAGATGTCGTTCACGATCGGATTTGGTCTTAGAATAAATAAGGATATCATCAATGAAGACTATGACAAAACGATCGAGGTAGGGTTTACACACCCTATTCATCAAATCCATGAAAACAGCAGGAGCATTGGTCAAACCGAAAGGCATAACCATGAATTCATAGTGACCATATCGAGTTCGAAAAGCAATCTTTGAATGTCTTCTTCACGTACTCTAAGTTGGTGATAACCAGAATGAAGATCGATTTTTAAGAAACAGGTGGCACCCTGTAGTTGATCTAGAAGATCATCAATACGAGGTAAAGGATAGAGGTTCTTGATAGTCAGCTTGTTGAGTTCTCTATAGTCGATACACATTCAAAAAGTTCCATCTTTCTTATTTACGAAAAGAACCGGCGCTCCCCAAGGTGATGAGCTAGGACGTATAAATCCCATGTCTGTCAACTCTTGCAACTAACTAGCTAATTCTTGCATTTCAGAGGGGGCTAACCGATATGGAGATTTTGCAACTGGTGTAGCACCTATTACAAGATCGATTCAGAATTTGACTTCTCGCATAGGATGAAGTCTTGAAACGTCGTCTGGAAATACTTCAGGAAAATCTTTAACGATTGGAATGTCTTCGAGCTTCTTTTCCTTGCCTTCATTTTTGACGATGTGAGCTAAGAATGTGATATAGTCTTTGTAAAGGTATCTTCGAGCTTGGAGGCATGACATCAATTTGAGTCCTTTGGAGGGGGTTTCACCAAAGATACGTAAAGTTTGATCGTCAGCGAGAGGAATTTGAATGAACTTCTCATAAAAAAACAACTTCAGCGTGATGCTGACTAAGCCAGTCCATTCCAATGATTACGTTGAAACTACCCAACTTCATCGGAATGAGATCAATTGAAAAGTCATGATCATTGAGAGTAAGAGTGCAATCAAGAATAATTTAGCCTAACGTAATAGGTTCACCATCAGTGACTTTCACCGTGAATGATTCAGCTAGACTAACGCAAAGTAAATCAAGTATAGATTCGAACTCTAAGGACACGAAACTCTTACCTGCACCAGTGTCAAATAAAATAGATGCATAAGTACCGTTAATGAGAAACGTACCGTTAACCACGTTATTATCAGCTCTAGCTTGATTGGCATTGATGTTAAAAGCTCTTCCTCTGGCGGGCGGGTTGGCTTGATTGGCTTGGTTCACTGGATTAGCTTGAGCTTGAGCATTTATGATGTTCACCAAACATGGGCAAGTGTTTTGGAAATGGGTTGGATCACCACAATTGAAACATGCTCTGACTGGTTGCATCATAGGGTAGTTGGGTTGGTAGTAGGGTTGGGCCATGGGTTGAGCAGGTGGTAACAGTAGAGGTTGTTGGTATTGGGCTTGGCCTACCACTTGGTTGTTGGGTTGGGCTTGAGGTTGATTACGGTTTGGTCTTTAAAGGATGCGACAAGTTTGAATTGTATGACCTGCACGGCCACAACTTGTGCAATGAAGACATGGGTTCTCATGAGGGTGATGGTATTGACATCGGTTGCATTTTGGATGAGATCCGGTGTACGGTTTCTAGAATGGGGCGGCAGGAGTAGCAACTTGTGTAATTGGAGCGGCAGTGATAGGGGGTTTGGTTTGGGTAACAGTGACATTCTTTCCATTGTGTTTCCTTTTACCAGCAAACTTAGAAGACGATCCTGTTTGGGTTGGGGTTGGGGTTTCAGCAGGTGCCTTGTCTTTCTTCTTCTCATATTTAAAATCGCCATTTCTGATGCGATTTTCCGTGAGCTCAATAGCTAGCTCCATTGCAGCCTGAAGATTTGCAGGCGTAGTACTCATCACGGAATCTTGAATTTTCGAGGGAAGACCTCGAATGTAGTGTTCGATGAGTCGGTAGAGTGGAGTGAACAAGTTGGGAACCATCTGATTCAACTCGAGGAATCTTTTATTATATGTTATATGGTCTCCCTCCTTTGTTTCAAAAAGTAAAACTCATCCTCTAATTTCTTGATTTCGCTTCTTGGACAGAAGCGTCTAGTCATGAGCTCCCTCAACTCTTCCCAAGTTAAGGCCACAGTGGCTTCCACCTCGCCTACCTTTTTCCGCGTTCCACCATGTAAGTGCTACCCCATACAAACGACCTGTAGCATATCGCACCTTGCGATCATCGGGACAATCGCAGTTGAGAAAAGTGCTTTCCATCTCCTCAAACCAACGGAGGAGGGCGGTGACACCTTCAGTCCCCTCGTATTTTGGAGGATCGCAGGAGTTAAAGTGCTTGTAGGTGCATTTGGTGGTGTTGGGGGGAGGAATGGCGACATTTTGGCCTTCTTGATTTGTTGGGTTGATGGGATTAGCAGCAAGGGCTTGTTGAACTTGAACTACGATGTCGGGAAGTAGGGCAGCCATCTGTGGGCTATTTGAGCAGCCATGCGCTCGCCAGATCTTCCTGACCTTCTACCACCTTGAGAGTGTCTAGCAGACATCTATAGGGAATACGTAACGAGATTATGAGTTGAATGTTTTAGGTGTCATGTGTCGTAAAAATCAACATTCACAAAATAAATGAGAAAATAAGTTTACTACATCCATAGGATGTCTTGGGCTTTGCTTATGTTAGGCCCCCATATGTCTCCCATACTTTGGCCTAGGTAGTCATGTGGGCCCCCATGACTACTGGGCTTTGTAGGGTTCACATTGGTATTGGCCTGTTAACACTCGCATCACCCGAATGAAAATCGTAAAACATGATTGCGAGATATAAGGTTGGGGGTGTCCATGTATAGACACAGTGACAACTCAAAGTAGGTTTACTTCACACGACGTTTGGTGTAGCATGCTTTGGCCTAATAGGTCCTTCATACTCTCATCGTTAGTCCCCAGGTAGGCAAACTGGTCCATTATATTGGATTTAGACGAATGCCAATCCTAGACAGGACGTTCCGACTACCGGTACTCGTACCCTTCCAGTTACTACATGCCCGTCGTAGAACTCACTTTGATGAGATTGAAAAACATGAAAACATTATAAAATCCTTGAGAAAGAAATCATGAAAATTGTGAAGGTGTAAGCATGATATGTTAATATTATGTATACCGCAATAAATATCACCAAATAACATTTCATAATGGAAGTGCTTGAATGCATTTGTGTGGGAAATAAATATGAAACACATAAACATCATGAGTTTGCATATAACCGAATAACACATAAGCAACTAAAATCTAATCAACTATAGTATAGGTTCTAAAGGGTCTAATAACCTATCTTATATCCCTATAGTCAAAAGCTCTAATACCAATCTGTCACACCCTGACCCGCAGCGGATATAAAAGTCGGGGCATGATTGGGTTTTTATCAAAGCTCATGACATTTACTATAATTAAGTTTCATATTTATTATTGTAAATTTAAGAGGGAATATCCAAACACACAGAAACATAAGAAAGATTGTTCTAGACAAGACATATTTTATTCATCTTCTAAAGCCAATCCTAAGTGTTCATCTCCTCAGCCTGTCCCCCTGTATCATGTGTAAAATAAAGGTTTGGGTCAACAAAAGTTGGCGAGTGATTCTAAATTAAACACTTTAACGAATTAGTTATATTAAATAAAAAATGTGCATGGACCAAATATGAGCATATGCATATATAATTTTAATCACAAACCACATAACATCAATAATGTACACATGAGGATGATAAATGATGACTGTGAGATCAAGGCTCAATCAAACGGAGCTGATCTAATGAGGCACGCGATGCTCAACTCGTATCCAACAAGGAACTGATGGGCTTTATGTGAATGATTGCACTGAAATGATAAAATGTAACCACATATAACAACAACAAAAATTACATACACATTAAATCATATAATCGTGTTAGCACACGTGTTTGAATAAATAAAATATGTAAACGGCACATGATACACCCCAAAACATGAATTAAAAAGGGGAATTTGTAAGGATTCACTCACAGTGGGTGCGTTTCTTGTAATTGATAGCGATGTCGCACGATTAGGATTTAACCGACGAGGGAAACTAACCTAAATAATCACGTAATAATTCGATAAATAATTAAATTTTCATTTGAAGTTAATATTTTTAATTAATGCTTTTTATTAGATTTTAGGTGGTATTAATACAATTTTTAAACTTTAAAAATCTTATTTTTACGTATTTTAAATGATTTTTAATAATAATAAAGAAAATATTAATAATAAAAAAATATATTGACCTTGTCAGGTCTGACCGTCTGACCGATCGGATTGTGTGAAGTTTGGCAGCGTGTTTGGTTCGAACTCGTGACCGCCCGTATACGTGTACGCAGCTCTACCAACTGAACTACGTGTCTAACCCGAAATAATCTCTATTTTTATTACATATATATAATAATTAGCTTAATCATTTTCTGTTTTTATTTAAAAATACTTTTAATACTGAAAACCGGATACAATAGCAGGTTTCGGACCCGAGACCTTCAGTTCCTGTGCACACAGCCCAACCAATTGGGCTGTGTGTCTGACCCGTATGAATCCTAATTTATATTAATTTTATACACTTCTTCCAGGGTGGTCTGAATGAGTTAAAAAGATTTGGTTTTTATTACAGAAAATCGGTAACATGTACAAGTCGAACCCGGGACATGTGTTTTGTGATTGCACATAGTCCACCACTGGACTGTGTGTCTAACCCGTTTGAAATAGCGATACAAAAACACTAGAAAAACTTCATCTTCTTCATGAGTTATAATTCAGAACATGGAACCCGATTGTTTTTAATTTAACACACTTTGTTTTATGTCCTGAACATATAATTTAAAGGGAGATAGAAAAGAAAATTCAAAAGGATTATACCAGACGCACGTGGCCTTAATTCCGATGAAATTCCGGCGGTGACTGAAATTTCCGGCTACAAAGAACTCGAACAGTGATATACTTCGAAAGTTTTAGAGTGGGGATTTGGAAGAGTGAGCGACGTTTGAGTGGTGATTTAGTGGGTATTTATAGGATAACAATCAAGATCAATTTCGGTTTCAAGACCTAAATCATGGGTCAATGATTTCAAAGTTAAAAACGTTTTGAATTAATTGAGTTTGGATTGAAGTTATAACTGATGTTAGTATCAGTTACACTCGAACATTTGCAAAGAAAAACCGTCAATTGCAGTGATGATTTCAATTTGGTTTTGGCGGTTACGGACTTAAACTTGCAGGTTGTTTGCGGGTTTCATTATAAGTTTTATTTGTTGTCTAGTTTGAACATAAAGTGTGTGTGGTTCAGTGGTGTTTTGGTGTGTGAGTTTGTGGGCAACCCGGGTTCGAAACCCGGCTGCCCCTTTTATATATATATATATATATATATAAAAGGTTTTATTTATTATATTATCATCATTTATTTAATTTTATTTAATAATCAATAATTAATAACTGTATAATTATAATTTAAACTCTTATTAAATGATAAAATATACGCAACGAGACTTTAAATTCCACACTTGGATTATTTAACGAAGCGGGTTTGAAACCCGTTTTACAACGAATGTTACATCCCATGATGGAAAGCTTGCTCTAGCTTTGGTCCATGCATCCCGGCGGTTGCGCCGATATTTTTATGGCCACGTAATAACAGTTCTATCGAGCTATCACTTAGGCCAAATTTTGTCGAAACCAGACATATCTGGTCAGCTAGAAAAATGGGCGATTGAGCTTGGTGGTCACACTATTGTGGACAAACCACGCCCAGCAATAAAGGGCCGGATACTAGCCGATTTTATTGCGAAAGTACCGCAGAATAAAGCGCAAGAGTGTAAGGCTGCACGGAACCCAACGACGGTTACAGATGACCGCGCATGGATACTTCACACCGATGGCGCGTCCAACGATGATGGCGTAGGGGCAGGTCTCCGCTTAATAAGCCCCGACAATCAAGAGCTCACTTATGCCATCGGATTGGATTTTAAAAGTGTCACACCCTCAATTTCCACTTGCGGAGTTTTACCGCGAGGCGTGTGAACAAACCAGAATCTGAAACACTAGTACGTCGAACGACTCTATATGATTTGATAATACGTTTTCCAAAAATCATTTGATTAACCAATTATCGTAGATTTTAGATTGTCTTAATTAGTTACTAAAGTTTAGCGGAAGCATTAGTTTAAGTGGTTGAGCGGAAGCATAAAATAAATAGTGAAGCGGGTGCCAACACAAACGCCAAAACAAATGAAAAACCCAAATCAACATTTGTAATTGAGACTCGATAAAAGATGTCTTGTTCAATGCATGTGAGTGCACCTAGAGCTCCTAGCGTCCTGAGAAACATGTAAAGAAACAAGTTTCAACATTAAAGATGAGTGAGTTCACAGGTTTTCATAAATTCGTTTGTTCGGTTATGAGTTTGTTCCCCCGTTATCCCTAACCGGGGATAACGATTTAGTCCATTATTCCCAACCCGGAATAATACCGATAGTTCCATTATTCCTTAACCGGAATAATAATGATGTTGATTCCATTATTCCAAACCCGGAATAATAAGTTGTTGTTTCCATTATCCTCAACCCGGGATAATATAGTTGTTGTTTCCATTATCCTCAACCCGGGATAATATAGTTGATTCGTAATTAAGTTCAATGTTAACATATATAGGTAGCTAGCCTAAAGTTATGTCACGTAAGTGTTCGCGATCGAAGCTGACTGTTGTGCCTCCGTGTTGCCAGGCCTATCACTGACCATGGCGAAGTTAGGCCGAATTATTCACCCGTTGACCATACCCGGTCGGCTAGCGCGACTAGCTCGGATGGGGCTTGTCGGGCCCAGTAGTACTACTTATAACTCCCCCGCTATTAAACCCAATACTAACGATCCGAGAGATTGACGAGGACTTAAGTGATATAGCTGCTTAGTGACCATAACATTACATTAACATTAACTTAGTTACCGAATAGTTATGTGACGTTAAATTCGTATAACGTAAAGAGATTGAGTTTGAAGAGTGTATACATGTTTCTCCCCCTGTTGTTTAAAAAAAACCGGATAAAGTTAGGGGCCGTGAACTCACCTTTAGTTGCTCGGTTAGTGTAGCAAAGAAGTTGTAAGGGATGGAACCGCTAATTGCGTCCTAACAAACCAATTGATTTCACGTCAGTGTGTGAACACACCAATACAAATTCTACACTTAATTTACGCACAAAGTGATACACACAAACAACATACCTAACACTCAAACATGCATGCAAGTATCCTCATGTGATCATCGTAATCAAAACAATCTATTATGAACATAATCCAATCCATGCAACACTTTGGTGCACACAATCACAAGTTATCAAATTTCAGCTTACATACTCATAATTCAGTTGTTTTCTAGGATTTTTATAAAATAGTTCCAACGTTCCAAAAATTCTAATTATTTTACAGCAGGTGACATTTATACCGTAGAAATTTATATAGATTTTCCAAGTCCTAAATCTTTACCAATTAACCATAAATATTAATATACTAGGCTGCAGTCAGATTCGTCGCTTTCTGACTGCAGTCCACGGTAGAATTTATTTAAAAATCGCTGATCGTCCAATTAACAAAATTCCAGTTGGATTTGCCCGGAAATTTCCATACCTAGTTGCTGTACAAAATTCATGACTCAACTCCCTACTGATTATAAAATCCAACTCGATAAACAACTAACAAAATTTCAGGATTTTCACAGCTTTAGTTACTGAATTTATTTG
The DNA here is from genome assembly GCA_947069175.1 of Scalesia atractyloides. Taxonomy (NCBI): domain Eukaryota; kingdom Viridiplantae; phylum Streptophyta; class Magnoliopsida; order Asterales; family Asteraceae; genus Scalesia; species Scalesia atractyloides. Next base: position 40,679,803 of record CAMTDV010000023.1, on the reverse strand, counting down.
GCCATTTAAAAATATCAAACGACTTCAGAAAAATATGAATCCAGCGCCATTAGATTCGTTATTCAAATCTCTACGTTTTAGACATCAGAAAATCCGTTTTTCGACAACTAATGACCGAGTTACAACCAGATGAAGTCGGCTATAACTATTACTCAGCGAACTGTTTCAGCATTCTATCGCATAAACCGTCCATATAATTAACCTAGGCGATCAAGAACCGGTTTTTTCTAATCTCAGATCAATACATATAACATATCCATGCAAACCCTAATCAACATCTCTAGTTTTTATACACAAATACAGCCTATGATTTCAGATTTTTAAACAAACATCCAGCTTTCAATCTAGCATTAACAATCCGAAACATCACACTCACTTCATTCAATCATACAATCCGAAAACAACAAAATCAAAACACATGTATCCGAATATGATCTTGTAACATATGATAAATTCTAATCTTTTAATGATAAGGTAAACGAACCGTGAGTAAGATAAGGAACCGGTGATCAAAGATGCTTGCGACCGATAAGATCCGTGACCGAGAAGAAGTAGTAGGCTGTTTTGTGATCGAGGAAGTGAACAAGTGGAAGAGATGGGCTGTTTGCGATTGGAGGGATGAAGGATCGGCTGCTCGCGATCAATGGAACAAGAGTAAGGCAGCCGACGGCTGTTTTGCTATTAGGGTTTGTGTTTGTGAAGGAAGCATGCATGTGGGTTTGTATATATATAGCGCAAAGAGAGATAAGGGTCACGGTTTGGGTTTGAGCTCGTGGCCGAAGACTTGGGTTTAAGGTTTGGGTTGCACACAATGAGTTTGCTGTTTGGGCTTGATCTCGGCCAAGAGTGATTTGGGTTGGTTCGGTTTGGGTTGCTCGCGGATATGGTCTTAGGTTTTGGATAGAAAGCATGGCCGAAGAGACTTGGGTTTAAAGTTTAAAACTTGGTTAACTCCTAGAGTCACAAGGAATCAAAGTTGGTTCGTGTCGCGGTTCGGTTCGGTTCGTGTACATATTTACCATAATTATTTTATAACTAAAACACTCACATAATCGCACATCACGTATTCACTAACTCGTACACGTTTAATACGTAGCATACAATTTATTCGACAAGTATTGCGTTTAAGTTATCCGAAAAACCCGGGATGTCACATTATCCCCATGTTGAAAGAATTTTCGTCCCGAAAATTGAGTAAACGCGGTTTAGCATGCAGCGTACATGTTTAGAGTGCCACGCACAAAGAGTTAGTTCGTTAATGATGGTACGCAACGTTACAAGAAGTTCCCAAGTGCCATGCACAAAGATTTAGTTAACAATGGTACGCGAAAGTATGAGAAATTTCCAGGTTGTCACATCATCCCCATGTTGAAAGAATTTTCGTCCCGAAAATTTAGTTACTGGTATCGTTAGTTTGCTGCTCAGTTGCGAAGAGGTGTGGGTATTTGCTTTTCATTTGGTCCTCTCTTTCCCACGTGAACTCCGGTCCACGCTTAGAGTCCCAACGAACCTTTACGATCGGAATCTTGCTGTGCCTTCGAGTCTTGATTTCATGATCCATGATCTCGATAGGCTGTTCCACGAAGTGTAGTTGTTCATCCACTTGGATCTCATCCAATGGAATGACTAGAGTTTCATCTGATAGACACTTCTTCAGATTTGACACGTGAAAAACGTTGTGAACTCCACTGAGTTCGGCAGGAAGGTCTAATTGATAAGCTACGGGTCCGATACGTTTCAAGATTACAAACGGGCCTACGTACCGTGGGTTAAGTTTGCCCCGTTTTCCAAAGCGGATTACACCCTTCCAGGGTGACACCTTTAGTAGGACGCGATCGCCTACTTGAAATTCGAGCGGTTTGCGTCGTTGATCAGCGTAGCTTTTCTGTCGATCTCGTGCCGCCGCCATGTGGTTTCTGATTTATACAATCTTTTCAGTAGCCTCAAGTATTAACTCAGGGCCTGTGAGTTGACTGTCACCGACTTCTGCCTAGCAGACCGGTGATCTACATTTACGACCGTATAGTGCCTCTAACGGTGCTGCCGAAATACTCGTATGATAACTGTTGTTATATGAGAATTCTACTAGAGGCAGGTGGATTTCCCAACTATTTCCAAAGTCTATGACGCATGCCCTAAGCATGTCTTCCAAGGTTTGTATGGTCCTTTCACTTTGACCATCAGTCTGAGGGTGATAGGCTGTGCTCATATCTAAGCGTGTTCCCAACGCTTTCTGGAGTGACTGCCAGAAGTTGGACGTGAAGCGAGCATCTCTGTCTGAGATGATGGATGTTGGCACTCCGTGCCGAGAAACTACTTCCTTAATGTAGATGCGAGTCAACTTCCCCATCTTATCTGTTTCTTTAATAGCTAGGAAGTGTGCGGACTTAGTTAAACGATCCACAATTACCCAGATGGTATCGCAACCACCCAAGGTTCGCGGGAGTTTAGTGATGAAGTCCATCGAGATCTGATCCCATTTCCACACTGGGATCTCAGGTTGTTGGAGTAGCCCCGATGGCTTTTGATACTCTACCTTGACTTTTGCACAAGTCAAACACTTGCTCACGTAGGTGGCTATATCGGCTTTCATGTTGGGCCACCAATACGCAGCTTTAAGGTCTTGATACATCTTATCCGAACCCGGATGGACAGAGTATCGGGATTTGTGAGCTTCATCCATGACTAGCTCTCTGAGGTTTCCGTATAGAGGTACCCATATGCGATTCATGAAATACCGGGCTCCATTGGGTTTTACTTCCCAATCGCGTTCCATTTTTCCCACCGATTCGGCCTTGATGTTTTCCTCCTTAACTGCTTCTAACTGGGCGTCGCGTATTTGTTCGGGTAGCCCCGAATGGATAGTGAGTTGTAATGCTCGTACACGGCGAGGTTTCAAGTGTTCCTTCCTACTGAGGGCGTCAGCTACCATGTTAGCTTTACCCGGGTGATACCGAATGGCACACTCATAATCGTTCAAGAGTTCGACCCAGCGACGCTGTCGCATGTTCAACTCCTTCTGATCAAAGATGTGTTGGAGGCTCTTGTGGTCCGTAAAGATTGTGCACTTCGTTCCATAGAGGTAGTGTCTCCAAATCTTAAGTGCAAACACTACTGCTCCCAATTCCAGGTCATGCGTCATGTAGTTTTTCTCGTGAACCTTCAGTTGTCGCGACGCATACGCGATGACCTTATCGCGTTGCATGAGTACGCATCCCAATCCCTGAATGGAAGCATCACAATACTACAAAATCATCTGTCCCTTCCGGCAGGGACAGAATGGGTGCACTGCAAAGTTTCTGTTTTAGCAATTGAAATGCTGCTTCTTGCTTGTCACCCCAAGCATACTTGATGCCTTTCTGGGTGAGGGTAGTAAGCGGTTGTGCGATCTTTGAAAACCCCTCGATGAAACGTCTGTAGTAACCAGCCAAACCCAAAAATTGGCGGATCTCCGTCGGTGTCTTGGGTGCTTCCCAGTTTTTGATGGCTTCAATCTTGGCAGGGTCTACGTGGATACCCTTTTCATTCACGATATGCCCGAGAAACTGAACTTCCCGAATCCAGAAATCACACTTCGAAAGCTTGGCATATAGCTTTTCCTGTTGGAGTAATCCTAACAGTAATCGTAGGTGTTCAGCATGTTCTTCTTCACTTTTGGAGTAGATGAGTATGTCATCGATGAACACAATGACAAATTTGTCGAGGTATGGTTTACACACGCGGTTCTTGAGGTCCATGAACACCGCAGGTGCGTTGGTGAGACCGAAGGGCATGACCAAGAACTCATAATGGCCATACCTAGTACAAAATGCCGTCTTGGCGATATCTTCCTCCCTGACGCGTAGCTGGTGGTAACCGGACCGTAAATCAATCTTGGAGTAGTAGCTTGACCCTTGAAGTTGGTCGAAGAGATCGTCGATGCGAGGTAACGGGTATCGGTTCTTGACAGTAACCTTGTTGAGTTCCCAATAGTCGATGCACATGCGGAAAGTCCCGTCCTTCTTCTTAACAAAAAGGACTGGAGCTCCCCATGGCGAAACGCTTGGTCGGATAAACCCTTTTTCTAATAGCTCCTGAAGTTGGGTAGACAGCTCCTGCAGCTCGGCTGGAGCTAGGCGGTATGGAGCCTTGGTGATAGGAGTTGCATTGTTCGCCAATTCCATTTCAAACTCCAATTGTCGATGGGTGGAAGACCAGGCAGTTCTTCTGGGAATACATCGGAAAAATCACGGACGACAGGGATGTCTTCTATACGTTTCTCGTCCTTAGGCTGTTCAGTAATCAGTGCGAGTAAAGCGAAGGAGTTCTTCCTCCGAAGATACTTCTGCGCTTGCATGTAAGAGATGATGTTGGTGATGGCGCTTGCCTTATCGCCTTGTACCGTCAAGATTTCGTCGTTCGAGAGCGGAATACGGATAGATTTTTCGAAGCAAAGAACTTCGGCCCGGACGCCGGATAGCCAGTCCATTCCGACTACCACGTCAAAACTACCGAGGGTAGTTGTCATCAGATCAATGGTAAAAGTGTGGCCCGCGAGTTTGAGTTGACAGCCGGATACTATTTGGGTCACATCCACAGAATCACCATCGGTTAATTCTATAACATAAGGGGTCTCTAATGGTTTAGGCGTGAGTTTCAGGTTCTTCCTAAAAGACTCAGATATAAAGCTCCTATCCGCACCCGTATCAAAAAGCACAATAGCAAAATGTTCATTAAGGGGAAACTTACCAGTGACCACGTTCGAGTCGTTTCTGGCCTCTCCGCGGCCCAATGTAAATGCGCGACCTTTGGCACCTCCTGTACCACCATTTCCATTATTGTTGTTGTTATTGTTGTTGTTGTGGTTATTGTGGTTGTGGTTGTTCCCACCATTGTTGTTGTTACGCAGCTGTGGGCAGTCTCTTTTGAAGTGGGCAGTGCTACCACACTGATAGCATCCCCGGTTAATACCCTGCTGCTGACCCTGGGGTTGATTTTGATTTTGTCGGGACATGATTTCCCCACGACAATCCTTTGCCGCATGTCCCACCTTGCCACATCGTTGGCAGCGATTCCCGACACAAGGGCCGTTATGATGAAGATTACAGCGGTTGCACTGCGGCTTTCGACCTGCATAGCCGCTTGCGTTCTGGTTGTTGTTGTTGTTGGCGGGCTGATTTTGGTGACCCCGGTGGCTGTTGTAATGATTGAACCGTTTCTGGTTCCCCTGTTGCGGATGAGATGACGAAGACTGTCGAACAGACGAGTCTTCAAACTTTCTTTTGTTATCAGGGGCAACTTCAGTTGTACCCCGTGCTGGCAACTTCTTTCGTTCCACCGCCTTATCGGTGAGTTTGTGCGCCAATCGGATTGCTTGATGTTCAGTTGCAGGGTTACTAGCCATTACCAAACCCTGAATCTCCGGAACCAGACCCCCAAGATAGAACTCGAGTCTTTTCTCCATAGTGTTGGCCAAATCGGGACATAGAAATACCAAGTCATGATGTTTTGCAGTGTAAGCTTCGATTTCAGATCCCACCATCTTGTGGTTCCATAAGGCTTGCTCCAACTATTGCACTCTGTCTCATGGACAGTACTCCTCTTTGATTAGGGCCTTGAACTCGGCCCAGGCCATTGCATTTGCAGCTATAAGTCCACGCGTTTGGACTTGTGCATTCCACCATGTCAGTGCCCCATCTTCCAGTGTTGAGGCTGCGTACTTGACCTTGTTGGCCTCTAGACAGTTGCACATTTCAAATACTGATTCAGATTTTTCGATCCAGCGCACCAATCCTATGGGTCCTTCTGCCCCCGAGAATTTGCTTGGTTTCGCGTCGAGGAACATCTTGTAGGGGTTAAGACCCCTCCTACTGTTGGTGGGTTTTGAACACCTGCCAGAGCAGCATTCACGTTTTCTTGGATCATTGCGGCTAATTCTTAAGGCGTCATGTTGAGATTTCCACGACGTCCAGTTGCCATTTTAGATCTAAGTAGAAAATAAATAGACTGAAGGAAAGTAAATAAAATAAGCGAGACGCGTCAGTCTTCTACGTCTCCATCCCCCAAATCACTATCGTTGCGTCATCCTCTGCGGCGTTTCCAGCTTCTACAGCTGGGTCCTCCTCCGGATCCTCCTCTGGATCCTCTTCCGGATCCTCCTCTACCGGCACTGGAGGGGCCGGCGCTGGTGCAGGTGCTTGATTTTGCTGTAACTCCTGAATGTTCCAACTATTTTCCAGGACTCTGTCCTCGAGCCAGTCGGCTCTTATCTGCTCAGCACGCAGATCTCTGGCTAAGGTGTTACGAGCTATCTTACTCGTATGTTGCTCTTCCTCGAGCGAGTCGGTTTTACCTGTCAGTTGTCGGATCATCCACCCTTGTGCTAGGATGGTTTCCTGCATTCTTTCTAACTGTTCTTGTTGTTTCTGTATCATGATTCTAAGTAGGTCATTTCCTACTTCTACAGAGTTAACCGGTTCAACTGGCACAGCGATGATTGGGCGTGTTGACGACTCCTCCCCTAGAGCGAGCCTTTTCCTCGCAGCTGAGCGTGTCTCCACGCCATAAGATGGTAAGGGTTCCACCATAGGTGCCTTTCCTGGCGCTCTTGGTGGCGTAAGTTTGTCGGATGATGATGACGATGAGGATGATGACATTGCCTGTTAGGTCGTGTAGTTAGTTACGAGTTGTTTTCATTTCTTATTATGAAGGCATAATCTACATAACACAGTTGTGGTATATTGCATAACAAGATATAACAGTTCGGTGCCAAACTACGTCTAGTGTCGTGTATTCAGCTATAGTTTAGGTCTACTTCTAATGCAAACCTGGTTCTCTATAGCTAGTGGCTTTGATACCAATCTGTCACATCCTTAATTTCCACTTGCGGAGTTTTACCGCGAGGCGTGTGAACAAACCAGAATCTGAAACACTAGTACGTCAAACGACTCTATATGATTTGATAATACGTTTTCCAAAAATCATTTGATTAACCAATTATCGTAAATTTTAGATTGTCTTAATTAGTTACTAAAGTTTAGCGGAAGCATTAGTTTAAGTGGTTGAGCGGAAGCATAAAATAAATAGTAAAGCGGGCGCCAACACAAACGCCAAAACAAATGAAAAACCCAAATCAACATTTGTAATTGAGACTCGATAAAATATGTCTTGTTCAATGCATGTGAGTGCACCTAGAGCTCCTAGCGTCCTGAGAAACATGTAAAGAAACAAGTGTCAACATTAAAGATGAGTGAGTTCACAGGTTTTCATAAATTCGTTTGTTCGGTTATGAGTTTGTTCCCCCGTTATCTCTAACCCGGGATAACGATTTAGTCCATTATTCCCAACCCGGAATAATACCGATAGTTCCATTATTCCTTAACCGGAATAATAATGATGTTGATTCCATTATTCCAAACCCGGAATAATAAGTTGTTGTTTCCATTATCCTCAACCCGGGATAATATAGTTGTTGTTTCCATTATCCTCAACCCGGGATAATATAGTTGTTGTTTCCATTATCCTCAACCCGAGATAATATAGTTGTTGTTTCCATTATCCTCAACCCGGGATAATATAGTTGATTCGTAATTAAGTTCAATGTTAACATATATAGGTAGCTAGCCTAAAGTTATGTCACGTAAGTGTTCGCGATCGAAGCTGACTGTTGTGCCTCCGTGTTGCCAGGCCTATCACTGACCATGGCGAAGTTAGGCCGAATTATTCACCCGTTGACCATACCCGGTCGGCTAGCGCGACTAGCTCGGATGGGGCTTGTCGGGCCCAGTAGTACTACTTATAACTCACCCGCTATTAAACCCAATACTAACGATCCGAGAGATTGACAAGGACTTAAGTGATATAGCTGCTTAGTGACCATAACATTACATTAACATTAACTTAGTTACCGAATAGTTATGTGACGTTAAATTCGTATAACGTAAAGAGATTGAGTTTGAAGAGTGTATACATGTTTCTCCCCCTGTTGTTTAAAAAAAACCGGATAAAGTTAAGGGCCGTGAACTCACCTTTAGTTGCTCGGTTAGTGTAGCAAAGAAGTTGTAAGGGATGGGACCGCTAATTGCGTCCTAACAAACCAATTGATTTCACGTCAGTGTGTGAACACACCAATACAAATTCTACACTTAATTTACGCACAAAGTGATACACACAAACAACATACCTAACACTCAAACATGCATGCAAGTATCCTCATGTGATCATCGTAATCAAAACAATCTATTATGAACATAATCCAATCCATGCAACACTTTGGTGCACACAATCACAAGTTATCAAATTTCAGCTTACATACTCATAATTCAGCTGTTTTCTAGGATTTTTATAAAATAGTTCCAACGTTCCAAAAATTCTAATTATTTTACAGCAGGTGACATTTATACTGTAGAAATTTATATAGATTTTCCAAGTCCTAAATCTTTACCAATTAACCATAAATATTAATATACTAGGCTGCAGTCAGATTCGTCGCTTTCTGACTGCAGTCCACGGAAGAATTTATTTAAAAATCGCTGATCGTCCAATTAACAAAATTCCAGTTGGAGTTACTTGGAAATTTCTATACCTAGTTGCTGTACAAAATTCATGACTCAACTCCCTACTGATTATAAAATCCAACTCGATAAACAACTAACAAAATTTCAGGATTTTCACAGCTTTAGTTACTGAACTTATTTGGCCATTTAAAAATATCAAACGACTTCAGAAAAATATGAATCCAGCGCCATTAGATTCGTTATTCAAATCTCTACGTTCTAGACATCATAAAATCCGTTTTTCGACAACGAATGACCGATTTACAGCCAGATGAAGTCGGCTGTAACTATTACTCAGCGAACTGTTTCAGCATTCTATCGCATAAACCGTCCATATAATTAACCTAGGCGATCAAGAACCGGTTTTTCTAATCTTAGATCAATACATATAACATATCCATGCAAACCCTAATCAACATCTCTAGTTTTTATACACAAATACAGCCTATGATTTCAGATTTTTAAACAAACATCCAGCTTTCAATCTAGCATTAACAATCCGAAACATCACACTCACTTCATTCAATCATACAATCCGAAAACAACAAAATCAAAACACATGTATCCGAATATGATTTTGTAACATATGATAAATTCTAATCTTTTAATGATAAGGTAAACGAACCGTGAGTAAGATAAGGAACCGGTGATCAAAGATGCTTGCGACCGAGAAGATCCGTGACCGAGAAGAAGTAGTAGGCTGTTTTGTGATCGAGGAAGTGAACAAGTGGAAGAGATGGGCTGTTTGCGATTGGAGGGATGAAGGATCGGCTGCTCGCGATCAATGGAACAAGAGTAAGGCAGCCGACGGCTGTTTTGCTATTAGGGTTTGTGTTTGTGAAGGAAGCATGCATGTAGGTTTGTATATATATAGCGCAAAGAGAGATAAGGGTCACGGTTTGGGTTTGAGCTCGTGGCCGAAGACTTGGGTTTAAGGTTTGGGTTGCACACAATGAGTTTGCGGTTTGGGCTTGATCTCGGCCGAGAGTGATTTGGGTTGGTTCGGTTTGGGTTGCTCGCGGATATGGTCTTGGGTTTTGGATAGAAAGCATGGCCGAAGAGACTTGGGTTTAAAGTTTAAAACTTGGTTAACTCCTAGAGTCACAAGGAATCAAAGTTGGTTCGTGTCGCGGTTCGGTTCGGTTCGTGTACATATTTACCATAATTATTTTATAACTAAAACACTCACATAATCGCACATAACGTATTCACTAACTCGTACACGTTTAATACGTAGCATACAATTTATTCGACAAGTATTGCGTTTAAGTTATCCGAAAAACCCGGGATGTCACAAAAAGCACCAATAATGAAGCTGAATATGAAGCGTTCCTCGCGGGCCTTCGGTTAGCAATCAAAATGGGTGCGCAGAATTTGGAAGCATACGTTGACTCCCTTTTGGTCGCCAGGCAGGTCAACGGTCTGTACGACGCAAAAGGCGAGGTGATGGCTTTGTATCTAGAACAGGCGCAAGCCTTAATAACCAAATTCCAACACTTCAAAATAACCCATGCAACCGAAGTGAGAACAAACACGCCGATGCTCTTAGCAACTTAGCCGCTATAAGCTTCAAGCACTTTGAGCGCGAGTTGCGCATTTCTGTTGCGGCAATTCAACATCATCGAAGTGGGGAATCCGTCTTGGATGTCCCCCATAATCATGTTCTTGAAACACGGGAGCCTCCCGAGAACAAAGCGGAAGCAAGGAAGGTCCAGAACAAGGCACTCAACTATGAAATGGATGACGGTATCCTATACCGAAAGTCATACCTTGGACCACTCCTCCGCTGCGTTGATCCGCAAGACGCGTAGTTCTTGATCAGCGAAATACACGAAGGGTTGTGCGGAATTTATGCCGGGCCGCGCATGGTAGTAGCAAGAATCATGAACGCCGGTTACTATTAGCCTGGCATGCACCTTGATGCGGTCGAAACACTACGTAAGTGCGCATCATACCAGCGCCATGCTCCAAAGACACTGCGCCCCAAGAATCCTCTAATCCCGGTGACAACAGTGTGGCCTTTTCAACAATGGGCAATCGATATAGTGGGACCATTCCTGGACGCTCAAGGAGCGGTGAAGTTCATAATCGTCGCAGTTGCTTATTTCACCAAATGGGTAGAAGCCAAACCCCTTGCATCCACCACAGCAACTGTAGTGCGAAAGTTCATATGGAACACATTATATACCGCTTCGGGTTACCCCTTCGCATAGTCAGCGATAATGGTCCCAATTTCGCAGCTGAAGAGCTACAGCAATGGATGAAAGAAATGCATATCGAGCACGTTTTCACTTCGGTCGCGCATCCCAAGGTAACGGCCAAGTGGAAAGAATTAACAAAAGCATAGTCGAAGGGATCAAGACGAGGTTAGGTACAGCGCGCAGAGACTGGGTAGATGAGTTGCCAAGAATCCTCTGGCCTCATCGAACCATGCCTAAAACCAGCACGGGCGAAACTCCTTTTAGCCTTGTGTATGGGACGGAAGCAGTAATTCCCGCAGAGATAGGCCTCCCTTCACCACGCATGCTAGCTGCACAAAGTCAAAACAATGAAGAAGAGCGCAGACTTGACTTGGACTTACTAGAATAACGGCGCGAAAACGCCGCCATCACTGAGGCAAAATACAAGTCCAAACTCGAAAAGTACTACAATGCGTGAGTCCACGTATGTACCTTCTTACCTGGTGACTTTTTTCTACGCGACAACGAAGCATCTAACGCTGAACGTTCTGGAAAACAGGCACCCAAATGGGAAGGTCCTTACAGTATCCATGAAGTCCTAGGAAAAGGCGCATACACCCTTAAGCGCCTAGATTGTACAAACATCCCTAGGACATGGAATGTGCAGTAGCTAAAACGGTGCTACATATAAATTAGCAAAGTTCAATATCTTTTGTCAACTCTGTAAATGGATCTCACGCCTCATCGTTTATTATATACAAGAGTTACATGATTTATTTTACCTTTATGTTTCGTTATAAATGCGCGAAACCACTTTGGGTCTACGCGAAAACACATTGGTATGCAATGCTCTTGAACCCTAAGTCATAACATATGGCATGCGCATGGGGGGTGATGTTCACATACGAGTTCATTACCATTTTTATTCGCTATACCTACACAAAGTCGGTTCTTCCTCACGCAAATATTGTAACACGAAAGAAACACTTCATTGTAAAGATAAAAAATTTACAAATCCGCGCATTGCGCAGTACAGTCCAAAATCCTACAAAGATATTACATTAAGGATCCTACACTACTCTTCATCAGCAGCGGCCTCGGCTTCTTCCGGAAATAGATCTTTCAAGCGATCCACGAAGTCGTCGTGGGTGAGAGCCTCGCTCACCAATTCCATAGCTGGGATGTCAAGACGGTTGTACTTCTACTGAGTCCGGCCGAAAGCAGCTCCGGTATCAACACCATGAGTGGCAGCGCGGCTGGTATCCCATGAGATGTCCATAACATGAGCAACATGTTGCGCACACTCGGCATAGCTTTGCGCGTACCCGTCGAGGCGCGCAGTGACCACCAACTTGGCTACTGCGCCATCTAACTCTGCGGAATTCAGAATGGAGTTCGTGATCTGCAATTCAAAAAGACAAGGTTATGCTCAGAAAACAAATGGAATACTTACATTGACAACTCTATGATGTTGCATCCACAACATGTCGTTAGTCAGCGACTCCACCAACGACTCGGAGATGGCGCGGCATCTTCAGAATCCTCGAATTTCTTTGCGCCCGCGTCCACCTTAGCCTCCGCTGATTGCAGCCTGCGCTGGAGTTCAACCTTTTCCACCAAAGCTGTCGGAAGGTCTTTCTTGTTGCTCGCCAGAGCAGCACAAGCTTCAACCTAATTTATCACAACAAGATTAGCATCACAAATTATTGACATCAAAGCTGAATAAGCACAAAGGTTAGTGTTTACCACCTTCTGCTCACTATGTGCGCGTTGCACACTGGCCTCTACAGCCGCAGCAGTAGCTGCCTCCTTCTCCTTCCTTTCACGCGCAGCTTCTGTGTGCAAACGGGACAACTCATCCTTCAAGGATTTCTACTCCTTATTGTCCCTCTCACAAGCCTCCTTCCACAACTTGCGCTCCTTTGCAAGTTTGGCATCTGAGGCCTCAGCCCACCTCTTCCACCCCACTGCGGACCATTCCTCAATTTTCATGCGGTCGGCATAGGCAGTCTCCTTCGCCTGCACCTCCGCTTCACACGCAGCCACTTGGGCTTGCTCTTTACCAGGGACCGCATGGGCAGCCTCAAGATCTTTCTTTTTCTTCAGCAAGCCCCGCCATTCATGAACAATCTTGTAAGTCACAGAGGCGGACCTTGCAGCTGCCTGGAGATACGTGTGGTACGTTTCTTCTTCATGATCAGAAAGAACACGTACCTCCACTGGGGGGAAAGCTCCCTTAAACCACTCACGGCAAGCCGGCCAGTGAGAAAAGTCCTCTCCTTTCTCTAGTTTCCACACAGGAGTGTGGATCTCTCCGGCTTGAGCGGAGGAGTATGACCTGTAATAATAATCACCCGGGGTCTCATCCGGGCGGAGTGAAGACCCTCCGGCGGAAGGGCATTTACAGAACCTTCCGCTTCACCCCCGGGTGCCGGTTCCTCCGCATGCTCCTCCTATGGAGCACCGGTCTGTTCATCTTCGGCGGAAGCCGTCCCAAACGGCTCCACCTCACCAACTAAAACCGCATCACCAGTCAGCGCGTGGTCTACCACCACCACCGCGAGTTCGTCTAGCATGAACCCCGGTTCCTCCACAACCACCATGGGGTCGTCTAACACCGACCCCGTTTCCTCCACATCAGCCGTAGGTTCTTTAACCTCCACCTGCGGTTTTCTCCGCAAGAACCACGGGTTGTTCCACCACCACCCGCGGTTCACCCTCCACTTGCGTGCGTTCTTCCACCACCATAGAACCCGCATTAGTACCCATATCAGTACCTTCCACCACCACGTGAGGCCCTTCCCTCACCATTTCAGGTTCTGCTGCCCCGGCAGCAGACTCTCCGCTTTCACCAACAGGCGGGGGCATCTAAGTATCCGTGGGCGCGGCGCATGTGCTGGATTCCACAAAAACCGGCTCATCACCACTGCGCGATAACAAAAGGTAGTCATGCACAACATAGACATGTGGAGAAAATAATGAAAGTTATCAAAAATACCAAGGGATATCTTAGCGGTTAATGTCTCCAGATTCGCCGTCTTCCCTATATGTTTCCCGCGCAACCTTTTTAGGTGGTTGCGCGGAGAGGTCCTCCTTCGGACGCCTCTTTCGCTTAAGAGGCACCTCCGGGCTGGACTCAGCGTCCACAGGACTAGCAGGTTTGGCGGTCGGGATAACCACCGGCTTTGGTGCAGCCTTCTTCGCACCTACAGGATCAAGACCCTCCCATGAGTCAGACACGACTACATAAGCTTTCCATTTGTTAGATACAATACGCTTACCTTTGGGAGGGCCTGCCCCGGGTTGAGTCACCTCCTTCTCAACCACCGCGCTCGACCCCACGCGTCGCTTCTTCTTATGATCTGGGCCAATGCCCAAATCCCCCAGAGCGCCTGCACCACAGCACAACAGCACATAAGTCACTTGCAGAGTTACAATATTCAACAGCAGGAGCTTACCAGTTGAAGGCGCGGGGGCATCCAGGTCCGCATCCTTGATCAGGGAAAAATTGCCCAGGACCTGCGTGTACCAAGTGGGCTCATCCGGGCCCAAGGGGGGACTTTCGATCCGCCCTTCCTTCCTCTGGAAGGCGGCCAAGAACAGTGAGGCCCCTACAAGAAAACACATGCATGTTAGCGTACAAACAACTCAAAGTCAAGAAACACAACAGAATAAGAAGACTTACTCCGGCCGTCCTCCACGTACACCGGTCGGAACCGGCGGTCGTGTTTCCAAAGCAAGCTCATCCCCGCCGCCACCAGTATTCTCTCCGGCAACTGAATCGTCAGGATCTACTTCAGATCCATATACCAGAGGTCCGACACTGGTATAGGGAGGGTCTCCGCCGGGATCTCATCCTGCCCCCGGAACGTCAAGGGGACAGGAATGATACTGGCCTTCACAAAAAAGAATTTTGCCTTCCAATCATAGAAGGACTTGGGAGGAGAGAGCAAAATTTTCCGTACCTGCGCACGGTGCTGGAAAGAATAAAACCCCATTGAGCAATGGAGTTGGTAAAAAATGCGGAAATGGTCCACGGTGGGAACAGACCCCGTCGACCGGCACAAAAACTCAAAGTGCTTTATTCTCACCATCCCCATCAGATTCAACTAGGAGATGTGGAAGCCGTAGTACTACAGAACTTCAAGAAAAAACTTGGTGACAGGCAACCGGAGGTTACCTTCACCAAAAAAATCATAAAAAGCGGTGATATAGCCCGCCAGAGCATCGGCAGCTGTTTCACCTTCAGTCGGCAACCGTGCCCCCAGTTGGGGGAAAACCGGAAACTATATCCTCAAACACTTGCCAGCTCAACTTGCACGCCGGCAAGGGGGTCGAAGCCCCAGCAGCAGAGGCAGACTCAGGCCCTCTGGACGCCATTAGACACAAAGAAAAGAAAAAAGTTGAAGACAACTTTGAAGAAGAAAGCACAAGAACTCAAAGAATGCAGAGAAGAAGGTGAAAGAAAAGTTGAGTGAATGAGGAAAACCCTAGCGGTTACCTCTATTTATAGTGCTCATAATTAATGCAGTTGGAAAACGTGACACACGCGTGGCAATAACATCTAATTAGAGAAAAACGCGTGGCAGGCAAGTTGCTAGCGACGGTTAACATGCGCGCGTGGCCGCTACTCTCTCTACCAATTCATTAAGGAATGGCAGCAGAAACGGCTGAGTGCACGCAAAAGCTGTCAGATGTCCTTTCAAATCCCACTTTTTTCTCACCAACCCACCTTCAACGTCAGAAGGGCAAAGTTCAAATTTCAAAAACATGATTACAATACGTTTCCTTCACACAAACGTTTTCTCCACCCCTTATGGAATTTTTGCCTCTTCAAATTATGGCGCATACAATAATTCTTTTAGTCCAGCATTCCTCCCACTTTCAAACATGCGCGTAGGAGTAGCACTGGACTGGGGACTTGGAGGGGTATGGTACCAAAAACCCTACACCTACGCAAGGAACCATACCCTCAACTACATTTTACAAGGATAACCTCGCATGCAACATGAAATGGTGCGCTTTCCTTAACACCAAATGGTCATGCAATGAACCTTGCACACTCAGCACAACGGTGAATTAGACCAACACCAAGAGGTCATACAATGAACCTTGCGCACTCAGTGCAACGGTGAATTAGACCAACACCAAAAGGTCATACAATGAACCTTGCGCACTCAGGGCAACAGTAAATTAGACCAACACCAATACAAGTCACACAACGAACCTTGTGTACTTGGCACAACGGCAAGTTAGACTTAAGCGCGCAGGCTACTAAACCCTGCACGGAACAACAACCCTCTAAGCTATAAATCCTTAAACCTTGCAAGGACAAGACACACATGAGAGCACCTTATAGTCTTGGGACAAAAGGATATACCCCTAACACCCTGCGCTGGCGGGAAAAATGCTGAGAGCCTCGCAGAAGGGGTAAGCACTAAGAGGTGTTGGCCATACTCAAGGGTACAGAGTGGCAGAACTGTGACCAAGGGTTGCTCGGCAGGTTGCGTGTGATAGTGTCGCATGAGCAGTAATGCAGACGTCAGACTCCACACCAACCATATCTATGCCAGTGACTGTTCCACCTTCTCCACTTTCGACTGGCAGCAGGTCTGACACCAGAGACGGCTACCTTTACATGTGGCACCACTCAACATCCGACAAAACACAACTCCTAACAGAGGACACTAATTCTCCTGCAAGGAACATTTAATATCTGATGCAGAGGGACAAAATGGATGTCTCTGGCTGTATGGGCCGGGTCCAAGGCCCACCAGCCCATCTCCCGAGCACATGCATTTTCGGCTATTAATAAGTTATGGGTCTCCAGGTAAGGAAGACACATATATACAAATCCAGACATACCTAATCACTTACCAACTTACTTGTTACCTTACTTACAATCCTCAAGTACTTATTCTCACGCCAGAGTGTGATCACAGAAAAAGCCACCATTTTCCCCGTGGCGAGACTTACGGCGCTACTAGTTTTGCAGATCAACTTAAGTGAGTTCACCCAGAAGAGCAAAGTGAAGGAACAACCCTTTATGTAGAAATACCTTGGTTGTAATGTATATATCCCCGGATATCCCTAGGTTCAACCAATGCTTCTTCAGTCCAAGTTCTTGTTATATGAGTTAAACATTAATATATAGGCTCTTCTTCAACAAAGACTGCTTAGTTTACGTTTCTTTCTGATAAAATAACTCTCCCGCGCCCCGCAAGAGATATGAAATAGCCGGTCGCGCCCTGCGATCGTATGCATTTAAATCCAGAACTCCTCCTTCCTCTGGCGACCCGCGAGAGGATTAAGCTGATGCGGTCGCGGGCCACCAGAAGGTGATTCTTCTCATTTTTCGATTCGTTTCTTCTCTAGACTTCCAATTATGATCCGGGTTGGTTTCTTCAACATTTTACCTCGTTTTCTTCTTTTTTCAACTATTTCCCCGAACCGAGACCTGCGAAACATAACTGGATTAAAAGTAGATAAATTCTTATAAAACTGAAACGCAAATTAACGAAACTTATACAAACTATACACGATTAATAGATGTATTATTCAATACACCATCCAACGACTTCAATAATTGTGGTTTTTACTAGAAAAAGGTTTCTAAAAGTCTGTAATAAGGTTACAAAGAGGTTTGAGACGAAAATGTTGATTTTTCGGCCAAAATGAGTTTTCTGGCCAAAAACGTTTTTCCGGCGACCGAAGACTAACGGCGTTAGGGTTCTGTTAGGCAGGGTCCATTGAAGGCTAATATGTTAATAGTTGGGACTGTTGGCGGTCAACGACGAATAGTTGAAATTATTAAAATCCATTATTCCTAATTTAAATGGATATGGAAACCCAATAGTGGTTTCAAAACCACTTTGTGAGTTCATAAAAACCCTGATTAGGTTTATCTGATAGAAAGGAATCAGTCTTTTTCATTTGAGATTGAAACTTATTTTATTAAAGCAACAATCTCTAGTATTTTCTCATCGTTGTAGGATAAAAAGATTGCAGCTTTATTATCGTTGTTTTGTTTTAATTCTTAGCTATTTTGGAATCCTTGCGTTGTAATAGGATAGGTTGTATCCTTTTTGTTATTGTAATCAAAACATGATGACAAGACAAGATTCAAACTCGATGATCATGAAGACGAGACGGATGTGGAGACAGATTGGAGTCATAATTTGAGGATTCAAGTTCAAGACCCAAGACTATGATCAAAATTTTGATTTTGATTGACCACGACTTTCATAGATTTTTAGTGTTGTGATGGCTCACAGTAACACCAATAACCCTAATTGTCTCATATTCGTGTTTTTGACGTTTTTACTTATTGTTATTGAATTGCATGGTTGAATATAGGACATATTAAGTAGTTAAATATTTTTGAATAAAAAGCAAAAACCGTTTTAAATATGAAATATCTGAAATCTAAAACATAATTAACAATTTAGAAACCGCTCAAATCCATACCTTAATCTAGAAGACATTTGC
Source organism: Scalesia atractyloides (assembly GCA_947069175.1). Classification (NCBI taxonomy): domain Eukaryota; kingdom Viridiplantae; phylum Streptophyta; class Magnoliopsida; order Asterales; family Asteraceae; genus Scalesia; species Scalesia atractyloides. The sequence continues at coordinate 40,661,601 of CAMTDV010000023.1, read as the reverse complement.
ACTAGTTAGTAACCTCTTGTACTCTTGTAGAGCTTTTGCCAATTGCTTAGACCTACATGTTGTTGTTGGATCTTGTATCCCTAAGTATGGACATAGTCAGCACAACGAGTGAAGTTGATCCATTAGAATTACACAACGAATAACGCAAATAATCAATTAGTTTAAAGTTGTTTAAATGTCCAAACGAATCACAAATAAGAGATAATCTTTAGGCTATGTGTTGTGGGTTAACTAGCATAGTCATTAACGTGCCACATCAACTATTAACTAAGGGAACACCACATCGGGGAGTTAATGGGGATAGTTAATGAGTTAATGAATGAATGAACATTGGTGGTGGGGACCATGGATGTTCCAACCAATCACATGCCATCTTTCTATTTTTTATTATTGTTTTAGTTATTGGTATTGGGTGTTTAGTTAATTCACAACACATTGTTAACAGGTATTTAGTTAATAGTCAAGTTCTTATGTGGTGGTGTTGTGACAATGGATTTAGTTAATTCACAACATATAGTCTTATAATAATAATAAATTATAAGATAATAATAATAATTATTATTATTAGTAATTAAACAGGAAAATTAATGACATTTAGAATAGGCATTTTTAGTTTAATTATATGTGTTGTTAATATTTATATAATATGATATTTAGAGTATGTATTTTTAGTTTAATTATATAACATGCCATATAGTTACCTTACTAAATTTTTAACATGAAAAAAAACAAATATCTATTAGATCATTACCCGTAAAATTCCATACCTTTATATTGTTTAAGCCCATAAATTCCTAACCTTTATATTGTTTTCGCTGATCTGCAAAGATATCTCCACATTGCTTTGATGACACATCATTTTCATTTGAATCTTTCATGGTATTTCCGACCTACTTGATTTGACATGGTTTCAACCCAGATTGATCAAGTTCCGTCAGCGGTGAAACATCCCATGAGACCGGTGTTTCGTTACTTTGGTAGGAGTAACAGTCAGCTAATGATTATGTAAATCATTAAATCTATCTACGAACCATTTGCCATCTTTACTTTTTGAAACATGAATAAATGCTTCACACCCAGTCCTTAAATCTCTACGACGTTTCTTAACATCTTTGTTAGAACTTAGAACTATTACACTTCATGTCTTTAAAACCTTCTTTATTACATACATATATTCTTCGATAAGGTTCGTTTGTTGTCTTATTTTTAAAAGCCGAAGAAATACATATTCCAAATCCATGTAAAAAAGCATAGCGATTGTAGAAATCATATGCATCATCATCGGGAGAATCGAAAACCATTCCCATTAAATTATTAGCTTCATCTTTCTCAAACCCGGAATATATGTCTACATCATTTATTTTCTCGGTTTCAACGTCTGAACCATTAGTTATGACCAAATATCCTTTCACATCAATATCTTCAATTAGTTGTGAATTGCAATCCGTAGTGTTATGCGTTTCCTGTATGAAAAAAAAAGTTAAAACTTCAGTATCTTCACTTGTATGTAAGAATTTTGAATAACAACAATCACTTTAAATATAAGTTTACCTCCATGATCGAGCAATTGGAAATCAAATTTTTGGTTCAGGTTAAGGTACGACACTTTGATCTTGGCGAGTGTATAGATTAAAAACAATTGATAAAGTTGGAGATCGACGTTAAAAGAATTACCAAACAAAATTTTACGTTTTGCTGAAGTGGATGAATTTCTTGGATCATCCAAACAGAATTTTACGTAATTGTTGGAGTGGATGATTTTCTTTTCCAAAGTAAAAGGATTACATATTTTTTAGTTAAGTTAATTTAGGAATTAAAGTTTAGAGGATTATTTTAACAAAACTACATAATTTTGGTTGGGTGGTTTCACACATTCAAACTTATTACTTGGACAAGTTATTATATAATATATAAATATGATTTATATATTATGTGTTAACTAAGTAAAGTAGTTTAATTGGTTGAATGAGTTCATTTTAAAAGCCCATTTACCTAAGTGTATAATTGATAATCTAATGGGGGATTAAGTTAAAGTTAACTTTGAGCCCAAGTTAGTAGTTTGGGTTAGTTAGTCTCATACTCAATTGTAAAATTTTGTCTCATACTCGGCTCAACATCCGTCAGGTATACCCGTTAGTTTTCTTTCAAAAACCAATTGGGATTTCGAAACACGTTTTTTCATACCATTCTAGATTTTTATATAGTTTTTGTTCATTAGAACATCATCTCATGCTCAATAAATCTCACCAATAACAATGCTAAGGTAGTGTCTGAGTAGAGTAGATATAGACAGTTACCCCTTAGGAATAGAGATGCTGCTTCCAGTGAGACCCTCGGCTTGATAGTAGTTTTGTCTCAAGCCTTGGACTTAAGGCACATAACAGTCAAACAATCGGGACAAAGACCAGTTGGTGCATGTACGCCACCCCATGATGCATGATTAACAATCCGCCGTTTTTTACGTTTTTTGCACAAAATTAGTAAAATAACGTTAAAGTTAGTACCATTTCACTTTTACCCACAAAATATCCACACATATATACACTGTATGTGCACACCGCAAGCGGGGCTTATGTTTGTTACAACTATAATTTAAAATATAATTAGTTACAAAATATCATTAACACTATAAAAAGTTTGAAATATTCAAATATGAAAAATCATGATATTATAAATTAAAAGAAAAGTTAAGACTTCACATGAAACAATATAAATAGTATCATGAAATATCTATTCTAAAAAAAAACAATTTTTGTCACATAATAAACTATTGATGAAAAAAATTAGGTATATGTATCAGGTGTATGTTTTCAGGTAATCGGTTCGAGTATCACCAAATCTTATACCCGTGAGTATTTTCAATTCTAATGCCATACTTGATCCAATACTGTCTCAATACCGGCCCCAAATGTTTCAGATTTGCCCGTCAGATTCGAGTTGAATTACCATCTCTACATCGGGCTGCCACCGCATCCGATTGATGTCGCCAGTTAACACTGTTGTCAACCCTATAACCGAACCGGTTTCAATTATTCGTGGTGTTTTTCAAGGTGATTCATGCAACAAGAAAGGCGATAGAGATCACGTATTGGTGATTTGCAAGGATTGAACTAGCATGCCACATCGTGGGTTATCATAGTGTGTCTTTAACATTTTTAGTGGTGATCGTCTCTAACCAACTGAGATATGAATCCTAAACACCCTATGATTATATTGGATTTTTTTTGTTCTACAATTGAATCACTGGACAATGACTACCTACAAATACAAATCTCAATATGAACTTGAATCTGACTACCTAATTATATCAAAACCAACAACATTGCCAAACAACGATAGGTTGAACCAGCAACATCACAAACTCAAAACATTAATACAACAGAAGAATTTTATGACGATTGTTGGATGAAGAAATCAGCACCATTTTCGACATCATCAGTTTTGGTGCTTCCGTTTTGTGCCATTAATATCCTGTACACTCTCTTCGAGCAAATCTCTCCTAATCTTCTGTTATCTCCAACCAACCCTTCTGTTATCAAATTCGCAAGTAAAAGTTCTTTCTCGCGTTCCTGCAGATGCAAAACAAATCAGTTCCATTCCCCATATGCATTCATGCGTGTAAACACACAGATGAGGGTTACATTTTCAAAGTTTTGACAAACTATTATGGTTTATTTGCAACGAAAATTAAAAAAAATATAATAATAATATAAAAAAACACTTTCCGAAAATTCAATCACACCATAATAAGTAGAGTTAAGTGCCCTTTACGTCACTGTAGTTTGTCCACTTTTACCATTCCAGGCCAAATTTCAAAATCGTCCTATTTTCCTCCCTGACATTCTCGAAACGTGTCATTTCAGTCCAAAAAATTAACCCCAGTTAAAAAACTCAGTTAGCTCAGGGGTAAAATGGTCATTTTACATAGTGGTTTGGAATGGTCGGATGTTGGTGCACAGTGGAGGGTATGTAAAACCTCTGAACCACTCAGAGCCACTATGTAAAATGATCATTTACCTCCTGAGCTCACTGTTTTTTAACTGGGGTTAGTTTTTTTGACTAAAATGGCACGTTTCGAGAATGTCCGGGAGGAAAATGATACAAGTTTGAAATTTGGCCTGATATGGAAAAAGTGTATAAACTGTAGGGACGTAAATGACACTTAACTCTAATAAGTAATACGTATATACACATAGAGAGGTGAGTTACAAAACTGTCTTATGTGTCACATTTAAAACAAAACTTACATCTGTTTATGCGGTTCTCACAGTTCTCTACAAAAAATGTTCTATATATCTTAAATGTAACAACCCTAAATCACCAACTACGAATAATATAATCCTAACTCAACAAACATAATTATGTACCATCAATTATGTCCTGGTTTTTTAAAATTAAAGCTTTAAAGAAGAAAAAAAACTTGTTTCAGTAACCATGACAACCCATTACTAGAAAACTCACGGGACCCCACGGTCAGGTAAACCACCATTTGCGCTGGGCAGGTGCCGCCAGGTGGCCTTAAAGAAGATATGGTAGGAAAACAATGAAAGCAAAGCTCAAACTTAAGGAAAAAGAAACCTAATACTTACTGATCTGGTTGGATCCATGTAGACACTCAAGAGCGACTTCATGGTTGGATACTTCTTCCATATTGCTACAGCGAATCGAGGTTGTACCTTTGGAATGGCTACTAGTGCTTTTAACCTAAAGAAAACAAAACTCAGGCTATCACAATGGTGGTAACTTGACCCAATCATACACAAATGGGTCGATCTCTGACGGGTTAAATGGTTAAGCTAAGAAAGAAACAAATCAAATTCATCAAGCGGATCAAACAGGTTGAAAGCCAGCTGATATGAACTCAAATGAATAAAATCTTCCTAGTCGCTTTTTTAAATATCTTTAAAGGTTATCATAATAATGTTGTTTTGTCATTTAAAATATTAAGTACTTAAAAATATCTAACAAAAGAATAATAAAATGTTTGTGAGTTGGCCCAACCCGACCCGTTTGACACATACGAAAACAAAATTAATTTTGAAGTAATCGTAACTTGCGGAGTTTGCTGGTTCACTTGGTTGTGCAAAAACAAATTAACTCTAATAACCACGCTTTTTGTGAGGGAAAAAGGTAAAATTTAGGAAAATAATTACCCCCGTATAACTTTTTAACTTGAGATACAGAAGAGTTCTTACCAAGTGCTCTTTTTTATTAGAGCTCGGTCAGTAGCATCTTTGGAGATAAGGGAACCATTAGCGTTGACAGATAGCCGAATAAGCTTCTTTCTGCATTTTTTATGATTACTCCAAGGTTATATGAAATCAAATTAAAAAATTTCATGGTACTTGCATAAAATCAAACCATTTGATGTGAGAAAAATGTGAAAAAAGGGTGCACCTGAACTGGCATGAGGCGAGGCTGCATGTCAGACCTACGACATGTTCTGCTAATTCAGATTCATCCATGCATAATCTTGAATGTACTCCAACAAAATGTGTAGTAAATTTCGACAGCAGCTGTACAACATTAAAACTAAAATGAAAAAGATTTCTTTTTAACTAATTACTTGCATCTGCATAGGGTCAAGACGTAACCTTTTCCACTGGTGGACAACTCCACCCACTATTATTCGCGGGGTTTTTGTAATGCTCTTGTTCTCTATTCAAAACAAAAAGAAAAAAAATATATATGTATATATTATAGCTGTTTAACATAAGTTTTTTAAATGTACTAGAAAAGAACGGAGGGTGGGACCTCTTGTTGATGTAGGCAAGAAGCCTATTAGTGAGGTAGCAAAATGTATGAGATGGATATATGGATTGAACACGAGAAACATGATCCATAAAAAGACATCCATCATCATCCGCAGCAAGATGGCAAAACTCCTCTGCCTCAAAAACAAGTAACACATATGGGATATGGGTCCCACGAGTCAACCCCTGCAACATAATCCGATGCACTTTAAGTTATTTATACTTTCAATTACTTACTACTCCAACCTTGGTTTTAAAAAGCTTGAGGCGCGCTTTCTAAAACCAAGGTCACAACAATAATTAAATAAATATCAATAGTTTTTTTCACCTGGGCTATGTTTTCTGGAACAGACATGGTCCAAATAATTGATCTTTCAACGGGATTTGAAGTAATTTGAAAGGCGATACCTTTTTCAGCCAACCTTGTAAGCAGTTGTCCTAAACTAAGGGACAAGCACATGCTCACATACCAAAAACTAAATAATATTATATAAAAATGTCAAGTTTACCTCCAATTGATCCCTGTTCTACTACTTTAGTGTCGATTTTTGCCACGATGGATTGTTGAGCAAACTTCCCCTTTTCCCATCTTTCGATTTCTTTCTGCATCTTCTTCATCTCTGCAGCTTGTGCCTTTAGAGCTATTTTCTCCAATTTTCCGTGCTTCAATTTGTATATGCATGCATATATATTCAGAATTTAAGACATTTGTAACAGATTAAATCCAAACCGATATCTCCTTTTATTGGCTAAAACGTATACCTCCTTTTGTTGTTTCCTCTCCTTCATCAAACGAGCTCTTTCTTCTTTCGTGTTTCTTGCACCAGCACTTTTTTTCTTATTTGCAAGACCCGTAGTTTTATCTTCTGTACTATTGTTTTTACTTGCCAGAGGCAGAATAATATCATCTTTTCCGAAATCATTGAAAGCCGGAATACTTTTACTTGTCAGATCCATAATATCTTCTTCAGAACGATCAGAAACCTGAATAACACATCAGCCCTAATATATACACACGCACACAGCACGCCCGCACGCACGCCCGCGCACGCACACACACACACACACACACATACACACATACAACATACATACATAATACATACATACAAAATAAAGCAGGATAAAACGTTAAATGAGAGTACCTGAGGAAGATCATCTTGTACGATAGGTGGGGAGGAAGAGCTGTCTGCACATATATCTGGTATTAGTATTTATCATGCATTCTACATTTGGCCTTAAGGTTTGGGAGTGTTTGGCCTATGGGCCTGATATTCATACAACGACAAGCACACTCCACATAAGGAAAAAGAGGTAAATCTTCCTAACCCGGTGATATTAAGGATTCTGAACATGTTGAAGGCTTAGCAAAACTGTTTTCCACTTCTAGAGTAACTGGTTTCAACTGGTTTGGTCTTCCAGGACAGCTTCCAGACCCTTCAGATTCCTCGTCAGATTCCAAACATATTAATCCTGTAAAACAACATTTTGAATATTATATAATTACAAGGAAGAACACCCAGTCACCCACCACTGATTGTAAGCATACAGGTTAGTTACATACCAATATATGATATCTACAATCAAAGACCAAAGAACTCTGCTAGATCATTATTAGAAGAAGATCAAGGAGGTAAAATTGTTCAAAGGCTATCAAAACCTATAATAGTAACCCGTTGGAGATGGTCTAAGAAGAAGCACAAACTATTACACAAAATTTCATTCGAAAATAACAATCAAAACCCATAATAGTAACCCATTTCAACTTCTTTAACTTCACCGCAAAACTCAAAACAATACTCGCATCATTCAAAATTCAAAGGCTAGGTTAACTAATTAAATCGAATGCCCAAACACTAATTATGTAATAAGAACAAGTCAAACAACATACCCGACGGCTTAGGGCCGGGCGATGAAGAAAATTTGAGTTGGGGATCTGACACCAAGTTATTGCATCTGACCAATGGCACATAGGATTCCACCATGGGCGTCTCCGGTACAACTGACGGCGTCTCGGGTCCAGCTAATGCCAACAATATATTGTTAAGTATGAGGCTAAAAGATAAAATATTGTAGTCAATAAAGACTTTAGTTAATGCATATATATTGCAAAACTTGATACTACAAAACTAAAGATACTCGTTTAATTAAAGGTTCCACAATTACACACATATGCTTCTTTTATGTTGCTATATCAAAATCACTTGGCTTCTCAGTTCTCAAGGAAGAACACCCACCACTTATTGTTGTAAATAAGCAAGCTGATTACATTAAGGTATACGGAATTTACAATCATAGACCAAATAACTCTGCTAGATCATTACTAGAAGAAGATCAAGAAGGCGACATTTTTTAATTCTTGTTAATCTTTTTCATTTCATTGACTGCTCAAAAACAAAATTTTCACTCTTGCATATTGCGTTGGACGAAAGATAAAGCTCAATGCTGTCATGGGAATGCACGCTTGAGTTTGACATCCAACAAAAGGATAATGCGTTAACACACACCAATCAACCATCTCTACATATCAGCAAATGTCCCCACTGCCAAAAAGATTATCAATGATAGTTATCAAAGGCGTTAGGCGCACTCAAGGCGCATAGGCCTAACCTGGGGACTAGGCGCAAAGAGAGCGCACTTAAATGAAAAAACTAAAATATATATTATGTATTAGAATAATAATATTCTTCAAATAAAATAAACAAAAGCTATTATATAACATATATAATCATCTAATTAGTCCAAAAGTACAATAGTGAAGATTCAAATGCAAATCCAAAACTTGAAAGTTCTAAAGTTCTAAACTGGATCAGAAATCTTGATGAAGGTTGCTTCAATCGGTATTGTGGAAGATTAAATTTTTGCATTATATAATAAAAAAATCGGTATTTAGTGTGTTTGGAGAGCTGAAGCGAGCGCCTAGGACTAGAAGACCAGAAGCGCAATTAAGGGGCCCCAGCCTGAAAAATGTGACGCAATTAATGGGCCCCGGCCTGAAAAATGTGATTAGGTGCATGAAGCAATGGCGGATATAGAGTGTAACAAGGGCTAACCCCGTTGCCCCTTGACGCTCAGTGGTGTAATTTGAATTTTTTTTATTTCCTTACCCTTTAGAAAAAAAAAATTTTGAAACGTTGCCCTGTAATGATTTTCTAGATCCACCACTGGCAGGAAGCTAGGGCTTTTAATAACTAGTATAGCCAAAATACACATTAGAGACAACAATTCCAACACATTTATATGAAAACAGTTTGATTCATGTTACACACTATGGATAACCGGTCCAAAGGGTCGAATATGTATTCAATTACCACTACATTTCCACTCAAAGAACTCATAAGAAGCAACACAAACAGTCACAGAAGATACATTCGAAAATGACAATATAAACAAATGCCCAAACACAAACTGTGTAATAAGAAGAGACCAAACAACATACCAGAGGACTTTGGTCCGGGCGATGAAGAAAGTTTGAGTTGGGGATCCGACACAGAATTACTGCATCTGACCATTGGTGTCTCAGGAACAACTGAGGGAGTTTCGGGTACAACTGATGGGGTGGATTTGGCAGGAGTGGGTTCGTCATCGATTATGAAACGGTTGCAGGGTTGGAATTAAAGTTGGTTCTTTGCTCTTGGATTGTAATGGGTGGGGTTGTTTCGTCATCGGAGATTATGTTCACCGTTATAGGGTTCCACATTTCAAACTTGAAAGCGTTTGGAAAAGTGATGGAACTCAAGTGATTGATTGATTTGTGAACAAAAAGTTTGGGTATTATCATCAATTTATGTAATCACGATAAATAATAATGCAATCGAACAAGTTAGGAGGTTCAAAGTTTACGTTTATTCGAGTTATTATAATTTCAAGTATTCGGGTTGAACCCGAAAAGGGGTTCCAAGGGCAACCCCCTTTGGCGGGATCCGGGGCAGTGCCTTTGAGAACAGGGTCCAAGGCGCGGCAGCCCCTGGCGAGGTCAAAGGACAGAGCCCCTGGTTGGGTCAGCTTGGAAAAATGTTGTTTTAATTAAATTGCTTTACAGAAAATGCCTTAAAATTTTTATTTTTATAAAATTCGTCACAATTTGTAAATAAAAATTAAGGCAATAATTTAATTAAATTTGAAATTTGAAATATAACTGCTAAGTAGTAGTTATCTGGGAATTATCCCCGTTGTGGTTGTGTTTTTTTTGTTAAACCCTGTTGATACGAATTCCATACAAACAGATACTGTTGTTCCAATTCTCGAAATCAGAGTTGTATCCGATTGAATTATTCGGTAGAACCACCAAAATAATTTGATCTTTCTGATCATCCGGTTTCTGCAATTCCCCAGCATCATCGTGCACATAACTACCCCTACATTACGTCAAATGCGTACATTAAGTAGGGGTGAGCAAAAATTGGTCTGGCCCAACATTACCCGAAATCGAACCGAAAATAAACCAAGACCGGTATATTAATTAAATTAGGCTTGATCATCGATTCCTATAACTTTGAATTCTCTGTTTCGGGTCGATTCTTAGGTCTGGATTGAAGAAAACCGAAAGTTAAAAGACCGACACGATCAAATCTTTCAATAGTTGATTATAGTTAATTGTTAAAATAGACCTTCGAATGCAATATACTCTTTGGCCCAAGTTCCAATACGGTGAAATGATGAAACACAATTAATTCATGAGCAAAGAAAAGGTATTTTTACTTTTTACCAACCTAATATTATTAATTTAATTAATATCATTATTTGCAAGATGGTAAGTCGGCAACCATATCAAACTAGTTTAATACCGGCTCGGTGGACGGTATACCAATGGTATAATGACACAAGTATTTAATGCATTAATTAACTCTAAAATCCAAATAATGAACATGAAAGTGTGGCTCAGTCCAACCTACATAACCCATTTCATGTACTCACACACTGTAACATGTTGGACCCGTATTTAGCGATGAACAAGCCACAAGAAATATAACTATTCTACATCTTCTACTAGCTTTAAGAGCCATTTTCTTGTTAAACACTTTCTCGTTTCTTGCAATCAATAATCTTCCAAACTTCCAAGAGGCCACCAGGACAGCTTAATGGAGGATTTTCGTACAATCCTTCGAACTTCCATAACATTCAAAGTGCTCCACCATCTCTCGAAGAGAGCCTATCGACAGGTTAACCGAAACTCTAATCCAAAGACAAAAAAACTGATGATTTATAATTATACTTTGAGAATATTGTATTTGCCATTTAAACATGAACTAATCATTAATCATCATCATAATATGTACTCTTCATTCACAACTTCTAAGAAAATGGGCCATCCAAAAATAAAAAGGTCAAATATCAGGAAAAACTCAACAAAACTGCAATAATTTGTATAATTAAAAAAATAAATAATAATAATGATAATATAATATATATTCAGTAGCAAGCTTTGATGAAATTGGCGGAGGTGCATGTACATGCAGCTTCTGTGCTTTAGTGATGGTGGCTGAACAAATGGCTTTTATACCACCTTCACTTCGACTTAATTCAGTGACTTCATGCAAGGCTTCATGTGCCTACAATTCCCAAAATGTGGCCAAATACCAATTATCCAACAAACTTGATCAATTTACTTAATTTTCTATTATTACTTCGTGTACGTATTTCCATAGATCGGATCAGGTGTGACCTCCTGGGGCCAGCCTCCTGCACATGTTCAATCTTCGTAAATGTGACTTCTTAATATAGTCATCCAACTCCTCTGCCACCTTCTCTGGTCTGGTCTTATAAGCTGATGTCTTGTCGTGAACACTCCAATGCTAACCAACATCAAAATCAACCCGAGTGAGATGTACACAGTGCAAACACATCTTTTAGCGACCTACTTTATCCCCAAATTCTCACATTAATCAACATTAATTTGAATACGCATACTACAACTATAAATCTGCAAGTAATGAACTGTGACATTACTTCATGTTGAGAGAGGTAAATGTGGATGAATTTTGTGATGTTGGCTGCTTTCTTGACCACGAAAAATGGCCCCTAACTAAAAATAAGATGCAACCCAATCAGAAGATGAGAATCACAAGAAAAAAGCATATAACCTGACTTGTGTTGATATGTAAACAAAGTTCCCCGTTTCGACCCGTCACCCAAGGGTATGACATGCCAAGTTGCCAACTTTGCCAAAACGCACCTCAAACCAAAGACAGTGTGGCACTGTTTCAGCTGGACTAACTCACGTGTTGCCACTGATGGGAGCCTCTCTTCCTCCACGGGCCTTCCATTTCTTAAGAATCTGCCTCAGTAACGAACGACTGTATGATAAAAGCAAATGTCAAGCTGTCAACACCTAATTATCTTATAAAGAAAAACTTCTAATTGCTAATATAACAGCACGAAACGATAACTTAGTGGTTGTTTGGAATTGGAAGGTGTATAACATTAGCAAAGCAGAAGATGTGCATCTTGATAAAAGAACTGACCTGAATTCAGTTCCTATGAGCAAAATTAGAAAAAACACGATGCTCCGTTAAGCGCTGAAGTTCCCTTTGGCATCCCCTCTATGTCCTAAAAATTGGTTAAGTAAAGCTTCTCTTCCACACAACCGAAACATATCCCTTCTAATATGCTCTGGACGCCTCATCCAAGCCTGCAGTTTCAGTTCATCATAGCAATCTAAATGCATAGATTATCAAATCCAACTGTTACCCCAGAATTTGATCAGACGTCACCAACTAAGCACCTGTATAACACAATATTTTAAGTTTACAACAATCCAACTCTTTTAAACCAAACCTTTTACATGGAAATAAACATATGTAAATGAAGAACACGATTACCTTTTGCTTTCTTATTAGGTATGAATAAACGAATCACTTGGATAGACTTGAATCTCGTCACGATATATAAACATAGCAGACTAAACTTCCTAACATTTTTTATATAAAAACAAAGTTCTTTCACCATAATATAAATTTATAATCAAATTTGACTATATATTCATAAGATGAATAAAAAAATTCGACAAAGAGTGTTCATGTCAACCCAACCCAACCTGACTCAGCCTATTTGAGTACCTATTATGACCAGTTACCCAATCTCTTAAGTCTAAATAGCACATTATATGCAACATGATAACTCAATTATATACAAAAAAGAGCCAAATGTACTCAAGATGTCAAGAACATGGTTTAACCATACGAGATTGGTAATAATAACTCCGCGACACTTATCAACCAACAACAAAGGAGCGCATCTGCAAAAGCTTGAACACCAAGTTGATCAAACTGGTCACAAAAATAAGCCATAAATAATGAAAACGTTTAACTTGGTTTTAGACCATAAATCATGCAAGCCTGTATTATAATAATGAGAAAATACAAAAAAATAAAGATATCGTCTAACATATAAAATAAAGAATAATAAATCTCCACCTAATCACTTTAGAAGGTAACTGACAAATGCTAATTTAAATCATCATTTTAACGTCACAATGATATAAGTATTTTTTATTTAAATAAAACACCACTACCTGGGAATGTGATATTAAGTGAGTTCATATTTACATGTATAACATACTCGCCTCACCATTCGTTGGCAATGTACCAAATATACCGGTTCGGTACCGAATTTACCGGTATCGGTGCCGTTATTTACCGGTGTTTTACCCGTAAATACCGGTACTGTACCGTTAATCGGTGCCGAAAAATGGGGAAAGTGGGTACCGGTGCCGAATATACCCGGTACGGTTCGGTACTGGTACACGGTACCAAAGGCTCATCTCTAAATCGATATAATCATATCTAACAATTATAAAAGAAAAAAAATACAAATAAACAACCATACCTTTCAGTCTACTCCACTGGGTTGTAGTATTCCATCATCCCTCTCCAGATTCAATTGCTGCTCAAGCATCTATCACGCTATTAAAACATTCAACAGTGTAATAAACCATAAATGATAAAATACCTAAAGCAATGAACATGAAACTTTTGAATATTTAAATGTTTCAAGCATAAATATGAACAAAAAAAATCCAGAGGACTGAAAATCACACCAGATGTGGATGATAGACATAGCATAGACTTAATGCACAATCTCAAATAAATTACTGCAATCATGGTAAGCAAGTGGGCAGCAAATAATTCATTCATCGTTTGTTTATGATTATAGCAAAATCTGGACTTTGGAATGAAATGGAGGGAAATTGTTGTAATTTGGTTTCTGGATTGAAATGGAACCACGTGGTGTTATCGGGTTCGGTTTAGTTTTGCTGAAAACCGATATACCCGAGACTAGCTTGGACCAATACCCGAGTGTTTGTTTAGGCTCAGTTTTCGGTTATGTAAATTCATTAATTTCAGTTTCCAGTCGGGTCGGGTAACATCAAGTCCTTACCCTTCCTTGGTTTATAGGTATAGGCGCGTATATTGTTTTATTATTTAGTATATAAAATTATATTTATTTAACCTGTGTAATATACAGGGTTCTAACTTAGTTACTTCATAATCACTCTCATCCTAGACCCTATTGTTAATGTATTATCAGTATTAATTCCCGCAATGGTTAGAGAATAATAGTTATAATTTTTTAAGGATACAACGAAAATCCTTAAAGAGCATCAATTAAGGATGGGTTATCACCACCCTTTTTGTTTCGACAAAAAAAAGGGAACTACAGATTGTTCTACATGTTCAAATAGTAAATATTTCTAACCTTTGTGTTATAACGTTGCTAGTCATTGTCTTCACATAAAATAAGAATACTAATGCATATATGATTCATATTATAATTGAACAGATTCAAATTGTGATGGAAGTGTTGCAATGGATCATATGTTCATAGTTCGTTATCCCGATCTTGCAAGGTTAAAGCCATATGAAAATAAGAAGACGTCAAGAAGATTCACGCAAGGTTTACAATCGACTCTACATATCAACCGCCAACAACAATTTACACAAAAAAAACTTTTTTCTACAAATATTACGGTCATCATTATAGTCTGCCATGTGTCAACTATTTGATTACAGTAAGAGGTTGGGAAATAAGATTAAAACAAAAGAACTATGGTTGATATCACGGTTTGAACATGAATTCACTCAATCTTTTAACTTATTTTTTAAATTTCCTTAATAATGGATGAATCTTGATATGCTCAATCAAGCTTAATCGTCCATCTTTAAATGTACAAATCATGATATGCTCAATCAAGCTTAATCATCTATCTTTAAATGTCCAATCCAGTGGATAGAGCAAATAAAGTTCAACAAAAGTGGAATATTAAAGTAACTTTAAATGGAGTCCGATAAAATTAGAATACTTGTAAATCAAAGTTGTATAAAATTATATAGTTTTAGTGGCCAAAAATGTTTGTAAAACAAAGCAAATCTCGATGTATACTATTTCAAAAGTAAGTTTTAATAATATTAAACTTGGTAAAAAAAAATGGGTTGCTAAAATGAAGTTTCCCCTCTTGTTTAAGCAAAAACGAGGTAGAAACGTTACATTGATAACTTAGCCGTTGTGATAATTATAACCTTTTATGGATTCTGGAACATGTTACATTTGGAACAAATATTGCCTTGTTTTTTATCGGTTAGATGATACACGTACTATTATATTTTTATATCTTTATTGTAGGTTAGAATTAGTGAACATGCCTTTTATTTTTGTAATTTTAAATAAGTGTGTTCAGTTGCAAAGCTTGAGATTTCTAATTAGGGATCGTAAGTCATCATATCTAAAATTATACTTTAAAAATTATAAAACCATGGGGTCAAAAACGTATATACCTAAAAATTTCTATACGAAAACTACATACCGGGCACTACTGAGTGAAAAGTTCGGGAGGTTTGACGCCCTAGCCCCGACTAAGCTACACCTCGTGATTATAAAAAAGGAAAGATTAAAATGAGAATCACAACTCTTTAATTTAATAAAATAGAAACAAAATAATGGTAAATAAAAATTTACCTATAAAAATAATAAATTTTAAATAATAAAAATAAGTGACGTTGATGAAAATAAGATAAAAATGTATTAAATATAATATTGAAAAGGAAATCAAGTAAATTTGAAAGGAGTAAATAAAAGGCAAAAGAGCAAAATGAGAATCACAACTCTTTAATTTAAAAAAAAAATAGAAACAAAATAATGGTAAACAAAAATTTAATTATTAAAATAGTTGTCACACCCTCAATTTCCACTTGCGGAGTATTGCCGCGAGGCGTGTGATCAAACCAGAATCTCAGACACTAGCAATGCCGAACGACTCTATATGATTTATTTAAACGTTTTCCAAAAAACATTTATTGTAAACATGCATAGTCATTTTCAAAGTTCCAAAGTTTAGCAGAAGCATTAGAGTAAAGTAACGGGCGCCAACATAAACGCCAAAACCAAAATCCCAAAAATAATTGTTAATAAAGACTCGATAAAATGTCTTGATCAAATGCAAAATGGGTGCACCTAGCGCTCCTAGCATCCTGAGAAACATGCAAAGAAACAAGTGTCAACATTAAAGAAGAGTGAGTTCACAGATTTAATAAGTTCACAAGTTCGGTTTAGAAGATTCTCCCCCCCCCCCCCCGTTATCCCTAACCCGGAATAACGACATAGTTCCATTATTCCTAACCTGGAATAATAATGTTAATTCGTAAATAAGTTCAATGTTAACATGCAGGTAGCGAGCCTAGAGTTACGTCACGTAAGAGTTCGCGATCGAAGCTGACTATTGTTGCCTATTTTTGCCTCTGTGTTGCCAGGTCTATCACTAACCATGGCGAAAGTTAGGCCAAATTAATCACCCATTGACCATTCCCGGTCGGCTAGCGCGACTAGCTCGGGTGGGGCTTGTCGGGCCCAGTAGTACTACTACAATTTCCCTGCTATCTAACCCAATACTAAGATCCGAGAGTTGGTTGAGGACTTCCGTGATAAAGCTACTTAGTGACCATAACATACATTAACATTAACTTAGTTATCGAATAGTTAACGATGTTAAATTCGCATAACGTAAAAAAATATAGAGTTGTAGAGCGTATACATGTTTCTCCCCCTGTTGTTCAAAACCGGATAAAATAGGGGCCGTGAACTCACCTTAAATTGCTCGGTTAGATAAACGCGAAAGAAGTAAAGGATGGAACCGCTAATCACGTCCTAACATGTAAACTGATTCAAAGTTAGTGTGTGAACACACTGACACAAAACCCTACGCACAACTAACACACAGTACGGCACACGTAATAACCAGTTCGAAACCATAATCATGCATGCAAAGTGTCACCATACGAAATAACGACCAAATCAACTTGTCACAACCACAGGATAACTCATACAACACTTAGACACACACAAATGTAAGTTATCATGTTTCAGCTTGTACACTCATAACTGGGCTGTTTTCGAGAATTCTTATAAAATAGTTCCAACATTCCAAAAATTCCAATTTTCTTACAGGACGTGTCAACTAGACTGTAGAATTTTGTACAAAATTTTCAAGTTCTAATTGATTACCAATTATCTATAAGAATTTATTTACTGGGCTACAGTCAGATTCGTCACTTTCTGACTGCAGTCCACGGAAAAAATAATTTAAAAACACTCGTTTGTCCGATCAATGAAATTCCAGTTGGAGATTTTTCTGAACATCCAAAAGTATCTGCTACATAAATTTCCAGACCTAACTCTTTACAGATTATGAGATACAACTCAATAAACAACCTGCAATTTCTGCCAAAATTAGGCAGCTTTAGCTGCTGCACTAAATAGTCATTTAAAAATAGCAAATGACTCAGAAAAATATGAATCCAGCGCCATTTGAAGAGTTTTTCAAAAATACACGTTTTAGGCTTCAGAAAATCCACTTTTCGATAAATAATGATCAGGTTACAGCCAACTGAAGTTGGCTGTAAATGTCAATCTGCTTTCCGTTTTCGACTTTATTGTATTAGAACATGTTTAAACGGCCATGACGCTTAGTTGTATCGATTTATAGCAGGTTATTGTATCAGATATCATTTAATATATCAGTATTCATGCAAACCCTAAGCGTATATCAGATCTTTATAGATAAAACGCAGCCTACGATTTAAATACTCGAACATATCATCACAACCACAAGGATTCGCATATTCATCCGAACTAACCATACACGACAACACTTTTCATAACAACAATCATACGAGCACATAATCATAATCAATTCTACAGAAGATTATCCCATGAATCGTAACAAATCGAAAACCCTAACCTTAAACGATGGAGACTAGCAAACCGGGACAAGGCTTGAATCGATACAAGAGTGCGGGGCTGTTTGCGCGACTGAGAGGGGGGGGCTGCTGCCGTCGCACATACAAGGGGGAAAAGTTTTAGGGTTTGCTATTTTTTTAACACCCCATGCATACATACGTATACATAAGGGCCAACGGGGGCGGTTTGGGCCATTCCTTGGGCCGCAAGGAGTGTGGGCCGCAAGGGGGTGTGGGTGGCGGGTTGGGTTTGCTTTGTCCCGAAGTCGAAATGTTTTACAGGCTCGGTTCGGTTCGGCTTATAAATAGAATTTACTAACCGATAATTATAACCTGATAAATAACTACACACAATACGACTCGACAATTATTCGCGACACGAAGTTTATAAAATATTAAATCACGTATTGGAGTGTGACGCAATAGATTCACAAACGTCTAATAACACATAGCACGTAATTCAGATACGACCCGTTAAAACTCCCAAACATCGTGTATTCCCTAATTACTAAAGTTAGCGTAGTTATTGCGAGCGCGTATTTAATTCTTCAAATTAAATTAGCGGGTAGGAATGAATAACAATAAAGTAGCGCGTTTAAAGTACCTGAAAAAAAACCAGGATGTCACATTATCCCCATGTTGAAAGAATTTTCGTCCCGAAAATTGAGTAAACGCGGTTTAGAATGCAACGCACAAAAGTTCAGTTTGTTAGAATGGTACAAGGAAATCCCAGGCTGTCACACCATCCCCATGTTGAAAGAATTTCGTCCCGAAATTCAGTTGGCGGTAACATCAGATTGCTGCTCAGCTGTAAAAAGGTGTGGATATTTGCTTTTCATTTGGTCCTCTCTTTCCCACGTGAACTCCGGTCCACGCTTAGAGTTCCAACGAACCTTGACGATCGTTATCTTGCTATGCCTTCGGGTCTTGACCTCACGATCCATGATCTCGATAGGCTGTTCCACAAAATGCAGTTGTTCATCCACTTGGATCTCATCCAATGGAATGACCAGGGTTTCATCTGATAGACACTTCTTCAGATTGGACACGTGAAAAACGTTGTGAACTCCACTGAGTTCGGCAGGAAGGTCTAACTAATAAGCTACGGGCCCGATACGCTTCGAAATCACAAATGGGCCTACGTACCGTGGATTTGGTTTGCCTCGTTTCCCAAAACGAATTACACCCTTCCAGGGTGACACTTTCAGTAGGACACGATCACCTACTTGAAATTCGAGCGATTTGCGTCGTTGATCAGCGTAACTTTTCTGTTGATCCCGTGCCGCTGCCATGCGGTTTCTGATTTGCACAATCTTTTCAGTAGCCTCAAGTATCAACTCAGGACCTGTGAGTTGACTATCACCGACTTCTGCCCAACAGACCGATGATCTACATTTGCGACCGTACAAGGCTTCAAACGGTGCTGCCTGAATACTCGTATGGTAACTGTTGTTATACGAGAATTCCACTAAAGGCAGATGGATTTCCCAACTGTTCACGGAGTCAACCACGCATGCCCGAAGCATGTCCTCCAAGGTCTGAATGGTCCTTTCACTTTGACCATCCGTCTGAGGGTGGTAAGCTGTGCTCATATCTAAGCGTGTACCCAACGCTTTCTGAAGTGACCGCCAAAAGTTGGACGTGAAACGAGCATCTCTGTGTGAAATGATGGACGTTGGCACCCTGTGCCGAGAAACTACTTCCTTAATGTAGATGCGAGTCAACTTATCCATCTTATCTGTTTCTTTGGTCACTAGGAAGTGTGCAGACTTAGTTAGACAATCCACGATCACCCAGATGGTATCGCAACCACCAGGAGTTCGCGGGAGTTTAGTGATAAAGTCCATCGAGATCTGATCCCATTTCCACACTGGGATCTCAGGTTGTTGAAGTAGCCCTGATGGCTTCTGGTATTCCACCTTGACTTTCGCACAAGTCAAACACTTGCTCACGTAGGTGGCTATATCTGCTTTCATGTTGGGCCACCAGTACGCGGCTTTAAGGTCTTGATACATCTTATCTGAACCAGGATGGACAGAGTATCGGGATTTGTGAGCTTCGTCCATAACTAGCTTTCTGAGGTTTCCGTAGAGAGGTACCCATATACGGTACCGGGTACCATTGGGTTTCACTTCCCAATCGCGTTCCATCTTTCCCACAGATTCGGCCTTGATGTTCTCTTCCTTAACTACTTCTAGCTGCGTATCGCGTATCTGTTCGGGTAACCCAGAATGAATTGTGAACTGTAGTGCTCGTACCCGACGAGGTTTCAAGTGCTCCTTTCGACTGAGGGCATCAGCTACCACGTTAGCTTTACCCGGGTGATACTGAATGGCACATTCATAATCGTTCAGGAGTTCGACCCAGCGACGCTGTCGCATGTTCAACTCTTTCTGATAAAAAATATGCTGGAGGCTCTTGTGATCCGTGTAAATTGTGCACTTGGTTCCATATAGGTAGTGTGTCCAAATCTTAAGTGCAAACACAACTGCTCCCAATTCCAAGTCATGTGTCGTGTAGTTCTTCTCGTGGACCTTCAACTGTCGGGATGCATACGCGATGACCTTATCACGTTGCATGAGCACACATACCAATCCCTGAATGGAAGCGTCACAAATACCACAAAATCATCCGTCCCCTCCGGCAAGGACAAAATGGGCGCACTGCAAAGCTTCTGCTTCAGTCTTTGAAATGCTGCTTCCTGTTTGTCACCCCAAGCATACTTGGTGCCCTTCTGAGTGAGAGTGGTAAGCGGTTGTGCGATCTTGGAAAATCCCTCGATGAAACGTCTGTAGTAACCAGCCAAACCCAAAAATTGGCGGATCTCTGTCGGTGTCCTGGGTGCTTCCCAGTTCTTGATAGCATCGATCTTGGCAGGATCAACGTGTATACCCTTTTCATTCACGATATGCCGAGGAACTGAACTTCCCAAATCCAGAAATCGCACTTCGAAAATTTGGCATATAGTTTCTCCTGTTGAAGTAGTTCCAACAATAACCGCAGATGCTCAGCATGTTCTTCTTCACTCTTAGAGTAGATGAGTATATCATCGATGAACATGATGACAAACTTGTCAAGATACGGCCTACACACATGGTTCATGAGGTCCATGAACACCGCGGGTGCATTGGTGAAACCGAAGGGCATGACCAAGAACTCGAAATGGCCATACCGAGTGCGAAATGCCGTCTTGGAGATATCCTCTTCTCTGACGCGTAGCTGATGATAACCGGACCGTAGATCAATCTTGGAATAGTAGCTTGACCCCTGAAGCTGGTCGAAAAGATCGTCGATGCGAGGTAAGGGGTACCGGTTCTTGACGGTAACCTTATTGAGTTCCCTGTAGTCGATGCACATGCGGAAGGTCCCGTCCTTCTTCTTAACAAAAAGGACCGGAGCTCCCCATGGCGAAGTACTGGGTCGGATAAATCCTTTTTCCAACAATTCCTGAAGTTGGGTAGACAGCTCTTGCAGCTCTGCTGGAGCTAAGCGGTACGGGGCCTTGGCGATAGGAGTCGCATGGCTCGCCAATTCGATTTCAAACTCTACTTGTCGATGTGGTGGAAGACCGGGTAACTCCTCTGGAAACACATCTGGAAAGTCACGGACGATGGGTATATCTTCAATCCGCTTCTCGTCCTTAGGCTGCTCGGTGACCAGTGCGAGCAAAGCAAAAGAGTTCTTCTTCCGAAGATACTTCTGAGCTTGCATGTAATAGATGATGTTCATGACGACGCCTGCCTTCTCGCCTTGTACCATCAAGACTTCGTCGTTAGAGAGCGGAATACGGATAGCTTTCTCGAAACAGAGAACTTCAGCTCGGACGTCGGATAGCCAGTCCATTCCGACTACCACGTCAAAACTACCCAAAGTAGTTGTCATCAGATCAATGGTAAAGGCGTGACCCACGAGTTTAAGTTGACAGCCGGTCACTAGATGAGTCACATCTACAGATTTACCATCGGCTAGTTCTATGACGTAAGGGGTCTTTAGGGGTTTAGGTGTGAGATTTAGGTTCTTCCTAAAAGACTCAGATATAAAACTCTTATCCGCACCCATATCAAAAAGTACAGTAGCAAAATGATCGTTAAGTGGAAACTTACCGGTGACCACATTCGAGTCGTTTCTGGCCTCCCCACGGCCTAGCGTGAATGCACGTCCTTTGGCACCTCCTGTGCCACCATTTCCATTGTTGCCATTGTTGTTGTTGTTGTTTTTATTATTCCCACCATTGTTGTTGTTGCGAAGTTGTGGGCAGTCTCGCTTAAAATGGGCAGTGCTACCGCACTGGTAGCATCCCCGGTTATTACCCTGGTGCTGGTTCTGATTCTGTCGTGACATAATCTCCCCGCGACAATCCTTTGCCGCGTGTCCTGCTTTGCCACATCGTTGGCAGCGATTTCCAGCGCAAGGGCCGTGATGAAGGAGGTTACAACGATTACATTGCGGCTTCCGACCCGCATAACCGCTCGAGTTCTGGGTGTTGTTGGCAGACTGATTGTTGTGACCCCAATTGTTGTTGAAGTTGTTGGACCGCTTCTGGTTTCCTTGCTGTGGCTGGGCTGATGAAGACTGCCGAGCAGGTGAATCTTCAAATTTCCTTTTGTTGTCAGGGACAATTTCAGTTGCACCCCTAGGTGGCAACTTCCTTTGCTCCACCGCCTTATCGGTGAGTTTATGTGCCAGCCTAATTGCTCCGTTGTAGGGTTGCTAGACATTAACATTCCCTGGATCTCAGGGACCAGACCCCAAGATAAAACTCAAGTCGTTTAGCGACGGTCTTAGCCAAATCGGGACAAAGGAACACCAGATCATGATCTCTTGCCGTGTACGCTTCAATTTCTGACCCGACCATCTTGTGGTTCCATAACGCTTGTTCCAATTGCTGAACTCTGTCCCGCGGACAATATTCCTCCTTGATTAGAGCTTTGAATTCGGTCTAGGTCATTATGTTCGCGCAGCAAGCCCACGCGTTTGGACTTATGCGTTCCACCAGGTTAATGCCCCATCTTCCAACGTCGAGGCAGCATACTTGACCTTATTAGCTTCGAGGCAATTGCACATTGCGAAAACCGATTCAGACTTTTCGACCCAACGGACCAGTCCTATGGGTCCTTCAGCTCCCGTGAACTTGCTCGGTTTCGCATCCAGGAACATCTTGTAGGGGTTAAGACCCCTCCTGAGGATAGAGGATAGGTAGTCAGCGCGAAAGTCTACTAGCCGAACTATTAGATTTTCCCATGAAAATTTAATAATGGTTACCTGCTGGTGCGTTAGGAACACCTGCCAGAGCAGCGTTCACGTGTTGTTAGATTAAAGCGGCCAATTCTTCAGCTGACATATTGAGATTTCCGCGACGACCGGTTGCCATTTCAGATCTTCGCAAGACAACACAAACACATACCGATAAGGATATATCCAATATAGTTATCCTATTCCACACTTCAATGATCACACAATTTATGTCAACCCAACAAACTAAACAATCAAAAGGAACATTCGATTTGTAATGTCTCACAAAATACCAACCAAACATATCAGTTTAATTATAAAATTTCCAAGTTCAAACATAAGTGGAAACAAACAAACTAAAGGAAACAAGACGAAGATTGGCAAGACGGGTTAGTCATCTATGTCTCCATCCCTAAGTCACTGTCACTACCGTCTTCCTCTTCAGTGTTTTCAGCTTCAGCAGCCGGGTCTTGTACCGGCTCTTCTCCCTCTGGATCCTCCTCCGGGCCTTCCTCTGGATCCTCCTCTTCGTCTTCTACTGGCGCTGGAGGGGCCGGTGCTGGTGCGGGTACTAGGATAGGTGGTGCTTGGTTCTGCTCCAGTTCGTGAATCCTCCAACTGGACTCAAGAACTCTATCTTCGAGCCAGTCAGCCCTCAGCTGCTCAGCATGAAGCTCTTTGGCTAAAATGCTTCGAACTCCCTTATTCTCATCTTGCTCTTCTTCGAGCTCTCCAGTTTTACCAGTCAGCTGACGTATCAGCCAACCCTGTGCTTCGATAGTCTCTTGCATTCTCTCCAGTTGTTCCTGTTGTTTCCTTAGTACAGCTCTAAGTAGATCGTCCTCCACTCCTGAAGAGTTGACCGGTTTGACTGGTATAGCAGTGGTTGGACGGGAGGACGACTCCCCTCCTAGAGCAAGTCTTTTCCTGGCAGCTGAGCGTGTCTCCACGCCACGAGGTGGTGAGGGTTCGACTATGGGTGCCTTCCCCGGCGCCCTTGATTGTCGAGAACTATCGGATGATGATAACGACATAGCCTGCCGGGTTGGTGAAGTTAGTTACGAGCTGCGTATAACACAATATATATATATATATATATATATATATATCACATAGAACAATTGTAGTATAGCACATAACAAGATATCACAGTTCGGTGCCAACTAAGTCTAGTGTCGTGTAACAGCTATAGTTTAGGTCTACTTTAAATGCAAACCTGTTCTCTATAGCTGGTGGCTCTGATACCAATCTGTCACACCCTCAATTTCCACTTGCGGAGTATTGCCGCGAGGCGTGTGATCAAACCAGAATCTCTGACACTAGCAATGTCGAACGACTCTATATGATTTATTTAAACGTTTTCCAAAAAAATATTTATTGTAAACATGCATAGTCATTTTCAAATTTCCAAAGTTTAGCGGAAGTATTAAAGTAAAGTAACGGGCGCCAACATAAACGCCAAAACCAAAATCCCAAAAATAATTGTTAATAAAGACTCGATAAAATGTCTTGATCAAATGCAAAATGGGTGCACCTAGCGCTCCTAGCATCCTGAGAAACATGCAAAGAAACAAGTGTCAACATTAAAGAAGAGTGAGTTCACAAGTTTTATAAGTTCACAAGTTCGGTTTAGAAGATTGGTTTCCCCCCCCCCCGTTATCCCTAACTCGGAATAACGACATAGTTTCATTATTCCTAACCTGGAATAATAATGTTGATTCGTAAATAAGTTCAATGTTAACATGCAGATAGCGAGCCTAGAGTTACGTCACGTAAGAGTTGGCGATCGAAGCTGACTGTTGTTGCCTCTGTGTTGTCAGGTCTATCACTGACCATGGCGAAAGTTAGGCCAAATTAATCACCCGTTGACCATTCCCGGTCGGCTAGCGTGACTAGCTCGGGTGGGGCTTGTCGGGCCCAGTAGTACTACTACAATTTCCCTGCTATCTAACCTAATACTAACGATCCGAGAGTTGGTTGAGGACTTCCGTGATAAAGCTACTTAGTGACCATAACATACATTAACATTAACTTAGTTATCGAATAGTTAACGACGTTAAATTCGCATAACGTAAAAAAATATAGAGTTGTAGAGCGTATACATGTTTCTCCCCCTGCTGTTCAAAACCGGATAAAATAGGGGCCGTGAACTCACCTTAAATTGCTCGGTTAGATAAACGCGAAAGAAGTAAAGGATGGAAACGCTAATCACGTCCTAACATGTCAACCGATTCAAAGTTAGTGTGTGAACACACTGACACAAAACCCTACGCACAACTAACACACAGTACGGCACACGTAATAACCAATTCGAAACCATAATCATACATGCAAAGTGTCACCATACGAAATAATGACCAAATCAACTTGTCACAACCACAGGATAAATCATACAACACTTAGACCACACAAATGTAAGTTATCATGTTTCAGCTTGTACACTCATAAGTCCTGAGGGTCTTTGGTGTTCAGCTTTCACCTTGGAACATGTAAGGCACTTGGAAACAAAAACAGCAATATCATTTTTCATTCCAGGCCACCAATAGGTGTATCGAAGGTCTTGATACATCTTATCGGCTCCTGGGTGTATATAGTATCGTGTTTTGTGAGCCTCATTCATAAGAAATTCACGAAGGTTGTTGTGGTCAGGAATCCATATGCGATCTAGATAGTACAGAATTCCGTCAGATTTAGTTTCAATTTAAGTTCAGCTCCACAGGACAGCTCCTTTCGTACGTCGTCTTCCGTTACTGAAACATGTTATGCTTCTCGAATTTGATCTTTAATGTCAGTTATGATTTGCGAACATAGAAGACGAATAGAGTTCGCATAACCCGTTCGACTAAGTGCATCAGCCACCATATTTGCCTTGCCAGGATGGTACCGAATTTCACAGTCGTAGTCATTTAGGAGTTCGACCCATCTTCGTTGCCTCACGTTTAACTCCTTTTGGTTGAAGATATGTTGAAGACTCTTGTGGTCAGTGTATATTTCACACTTAGTGCCGTAGAGATAATGTCTCCATATCTTAAAAGCGAACACAACGGCTCCAAGTTCTAGGTCATGGGTGGTGTAGTTCTTCTCATGAGTCTTGAGTTGTCTCGAAGCATAAGCTATAACCTTTCCTCTTTGCATTAGAACACAGCCTAGTCCTTGCCCTGACGCGTCGCAATAAACCACGAAGTCATCACAACCTTCAGGAAGAGTGAGGATTGGTGCATCACAGAGTTTTTGTTTAAGGGTTTGGAAGGCTTCTTCTTGTTTGGGTCCCCATATGAAGGGTTTTCCTTTATGAGTTAAAGCCGTGAGTGGTACAGCAATGCGAGAGAAGTTTGAAATGAAACGGCGATAATAACCAGCCAGACCAAGGAATGATCTTACTTCAGTTGGTGTACGTGGCGCTTGCCATTCTTGTACCGCTTTGATCTTTGAGGGGTCGACATGTATTCCCTTGTCATTGACTACATGTCCAAGGAATTGTACCTCTTTTAACCAGAATTCGCATTTGGAGAATCTGGCGTAAAGCTTTTCATTCTCTAGAAGTGTAAGGATGAGTCGAAGATGCCGTTCATGATCAGACTTAGAATTTGAGTAAATGAGGATGTCGTCGATGAAGACTATAACAAAACGATCGAGATAGGGTTTGAAGACTCTGTTCATCAGATCCATGAAGACAGCTGGAGCGTTGGTTAAACCAAATGGCATGACCATGAATTCATATTGACCATAACGAGTTCAGAAGGCGGTCTTTGGGACGTCTTCTTCATGTACTCTAAGTTGATGATAACCAGAACGAAGGTCGATTTTTGAAAAACAGCTGGCGCCTTAAAGTTGGTCAAGAAGATCGTCAATGCGAGGTAATGGATAGCGATTCTTGATCGTTAACTTGTTGAGTTCTCTGTAGTTGATGCACATGCGAAACGTTCCATCTTTCTTCTTCACAAAAAGGACAGGTGCACCCCAAGGCGAGGAGCTAGGACGTATGAATCCTTTGTCAGTCAACTCTTGCAATTGACTGGCTAGCTCTTGCATTTCAGAGGGGGCCAACCTATAAGGAGACTTTGCAACTGGTGTAGCACCACGTATAAGATCAATGCGGAATTCGACTTCTCTCAAGGGAGGAAGTCCTGAAATGTCGTCAGGAAAAACTTACGGGAAATCTTTTACTACTGGAATGTCTTCGAGTTTCTTCTCCATGGTTCCCTTTTTGACGACATGAGTTAAAAATGCGATATAATTCTTGCGAAGATATTTTTGAGCTTGTTGACAGGACATTAATCTGAGCCCTTTCGATGAGGTTTCTCCAAAGATTCGAAAGTCTAACCGTTTGAAAGAGGAATGCGTGTAAACTTTTCACGGCATACAACTTCAGCCTGATGTTGGCTGAGCCAGTCCATACCAATTATAATGTCAAAGCTTCCCAATTTCATAGGAATGAGGTCAACTGGAAAATCGTGGTCGTTTAAGGTGAGAGTACAATTGCGTATAATAGAGTTTAATGAGATCGGTTTTCCGTCAGCAACTTCTACAGTTATGGATTCCATGAGCTTATCACGAATTTGGTTTAGGATGGGTTCAAACACTGAGGACACAAAACTTTTATCCGCGCCAGTATCAAACAACATGGATGCATAACTACCGTTGATAAGAAACGTACCGTTAACCACATTGCTGTCAGCTCTAGCCTGATTAGCGTTGATGTTGAAAGCCCTTCCTCTTGCAGGTGGAGGAGCTTGGTTAGCTTGATTCACCGGATTCGCTTGGGCTTGAGCATGTATAATGTTCACCAAACGTGGACAAGTGTTTCTAAAGTGGCTTGGGTCTCCACAATTGTAGCAAGCCCGCATAGGTTGCACCATGGGATAGTTGGGCTGATAGTATGATTGGGCTAAATGTTGGGTAGGTGGTAGTAGTAGGGGTTGTTGGGCTTGACCCATTATTTGTTGGTGAGTTTGGGTTGAAGGCTGGTTGGCGGTTCGTTCGCTGAAGTATGCGATAGGTTTGAACAGTATGACCTGCGCGACCACAGCCGGTGCAATGTTAGCAGGGATGATCAGGAAAGTGATGGTATTAGCAACGGTTGCATTTTGGTAATGGGCCAGAGTATGGCCTTTTATATGGTGCAGGTGAGGGGGCAACTTGGGTAATGGGTGCAGCAGGGATAGGGTAATTGGTTTGTGTGACAGCGAAGTTTCTGGTGTTACGTTTCCTCTTGTTAGCAAACTTAGAGGAGGAGGTGAAATGGTTGGAAGTTTGGCCCTCAACGGGGGTTTCTTTTTCTCCTCTTTAAATTTACCGTTGCGAATCCGATTCTCGGTCATTTCAGTAGCTAGTTCCATAGCAGCTTCAAGTGTTACTGGCGAAGTGCTGAGAACTGAATCTTGAATTTTCGAGGGAAGACCTCGAATATAATGCTCGATTAAGCGGTAAACTGGGGTGAACAAGTTAGGGACCATTTGGTTCAACTCTAAGAACCTCTTGTTGTAGGAAGTATGATCTCCCTCCTTTTGCTTCAAAGAATAAAATTCGTCCTCTAACTTTTTAATCTCACTTCTAGGACAGAATCGTCTCGTCATGATTTCCCTTAACTCTTCCCACGTTAAGGCCATAGCATCTTCGATTCCCCTCTTACCCTTTTCAGTATTCCACCAGGTAAGAGCTACCCCAAATAGTCTCCCGGTTGCGTAGCGTACCTTGCGATCCTCGGGACAATCGCAGTTGAGGAAGGTGTTTTCCATTTCCTCAAACCAGTGGAGGAAAGCAGTGACACCTTCGGTCCCTTCAAATTTAGGAGGATCACAAGACTTGAAATGTTTATATGAGCACTTTTTGGTAGGCGGGTTGCCGATGTTCTGGTCTTCTTGCTGGGGAGGATTAGTGGGATTTGTGGCGAGAGCTTGTTGTACTTGAACCACAATGTCAGGAAGCACCGCGGCCATTTGTTTTGCGATTTGAGTGGCCAAGCGTTCGTGAGACCTTCCTGATCTTTTACCCCCTCGTTGTTGTCTAGCCAACATCTAAGGAACATACATAAGAAGATTGTGAGTTTATGGAGTCTTTTTAGGTGTCATGTGTCTTAAAGAAATTAAAATAACATAAATATCAATATTGCAACTACATCCATAGGATGTCTTGGGTTTGCTCATGTTGGGCCTCAAATGTCCCCCATACCTTCACCCGTATAGTCATGTGGGCCCCCATGACTATTGGCTTGGTAGGATTCTCATTAGTATTGGCGGTTTAACACTCGCATTACCGAATGAAAACCACGAAATATGTTTACGAGATGTATGGTCGGAATGTGTCCAGGTGTAGACACAATGACAACTCAAAGTGGGGTTAGCTCACACGACGTTTGGTATAGCATGCTTTGGCCTAATAAGTACTTCGAACTCTCATCGTTAGTCCCCAGATAGGCAAACTGGTCCTTTATTTTG
This sequence comes from Scalesia atractyloides, assembly GCA_947069175.1. Taxonomy (NCBI): domain Eukaryota; kingdom Viridiplantae; phylum Streptophyta; class Magnoliopsida; order Asterales; family Asteraceae; genus Scalesia; species Scalesia atractyloides. Next base: position 40,631,949 of record CAMTDV010000023.1, on the reverse strand, counting down.
GATTTATACGAATGCCAGCCTAGACAGGACGTTCTGACTACCGGTACTTGTATCCTTCCAGTTACTACATGCACGTCATGAGAACTCACTTTGATGTGAATTGAAAATACAAAAATCATTGTAAAAACAATCATGAAAATGATGTGATGTGTGCTTTCATGGATATGATATGTTATGAGAATATGATTCATGATAGGCATTATATAATAATATGTACTTATGAACATGCTTGCATAACATTGAATGTAACATTAAACATAAAACATATAAACATTATGAATTTTGCATGTAACACACAAAAATCTTAAAAATTTGTAATCAACTATAGTATAGGCTCTAAGGGTCTAATAACCTATCCTATATCCCTATAGTCATGGCTCTGATACCAATCTGTCACACCCCGACCCGCAGTGGAATAAGAGTCGGGGCACAATTGGGTTATCACCAAAGCTCATGATATTTACTAATATGTTTCATATTTATTAAAGTCAAAATTACATTCTCAATAATCCAAACATGTTCATACAAATACAAAGAAAAATAATCAACTACACAATCCAAGCTCTAAACCAGTTTATTCTTCTAAGCCAATCCTATGTGTTTCTTGCTGCAGCTGGGTCACCTGTATCATGTGTAAAAATGGGGGGTTTTGGGTCAACATAAGTTGGCGAGTGAACCTTGTTAGATAAACCTTTATTATTGATTTCTTATTATCTTTATCAAGTAAAAATTGTGCAATAGTCATATATGAGCAAATGTAAATAATCATACAATAACATACAATAACATATCAACTTGCATGAATATATAACATGAATGAAACTGTATATGTTAGCAACGTCACGTTCACGCTCATAATGTAATGGGGAACGGACGGCCTATGATGAATGTCTGTGCGATCAAGGCTCAATCAAACGGAGCCGATCGTATGTTGGCAACGCCCGGTTCACGCTCATAATGTAATGGGGAACTGCTCAACGCTCATAATGTAATGGGGAGCGGCGGCCTATGAAATTGCATGTACTGAAAATAATAAATTAAATCTAAACAATAACCACACAAACAGTTGATACAAGCTGAATACACATTTATTCATGATATGATGTATGCACAATGATTTAAATATAATAAATGGTAAGACACATGATACACCCCAAAAACGTGATTAAAACGGGGAATTTGTAGAGATTCACTCACATTGGGTGCGTTTGGTTGGAGATGATGAGATGCGCACGAGTTTGAAGGATTGAACAACGAGGATTAACTAACCTAAATAATAACGGAAGGTATAGCAAATGAGTGGATGTTATTAATAATTTTAATAGGATTTTTAGATATATTTTTTTGTGAGTTTAAGGCTATTTCCTATCTTTAAAAACATTATTTTTAAGTATTTTTAATTGATTTTTAAATTAAATTAAATAAATAAAAATATAAAAAAATGACTTTTGCGTTGACCATTGACCGTTGACTGTTTGACTGTGAGTGTTGACTGTTTGACCGGTTCTATTGTGTGCATGTATGCGCCGGGCAGGACTCGAACCCGAAACCTCCCGTACGCGTGCACGCAGCTCTACCAACTGAGCTACGTGTCTAACCTGAAATAATTATGTTTTTAATTATATTTATATACTATTTTAGTTTATTCAAAATTCCTTTATTTTCAAAAAGGGTTTTAATCATCGAACCGGAGTGTGCAACAGGTCTCGAACCCGGGACCTGTGGGTTAGTGTTGCACACAGTCCACCGCTGGACTGTGTGTCTAACCTGCTTAATATACCGATTTTTATTATACTTAACAACTACCGTGAGTTAATCCGGTTCAGTTCGAAAAGTAAAACATCTTTATTACAGAGCATACGTGTGTGTCAAGGATCGAACTCGCGGCGTGTGATATATGTGTGCACACAGTCCACCGCTGGACTGTGTGTCTAACCGGAGATAATATCCAAATTATATTAAACTTATAATCAACCTAACTTCGTCTTCTTCGTTACAGAATCACAGCCTACGATTACTCTATTGTTTCTTGTTTTATTCGATTGACAAACATTCAAAAGACTAAAATGAAATGGCAGAGACGATTTTGGAAGTAAACATACCGGAGAAACGATTTATCTCAGAATTCCGGCAAGTCGTCGGCTCTGTTTTTTTCGGATTTCGTCTGAGCGAACAGATTAACAATTTTTATTAGCTAAATGCGAAATTGAAGCACTGAACAAGAATTACCAGGAGGTTTAGAAGGCTATACCGTTTCACAGCGAGAATTGAGAATTTTCAGCAGTTTTCCGGCGAGAGTGAATTATCCGATATCGACGTCTGAAATTGATTCCGATTGAAGGGTTTGAGTTAGCAACAGCTTAACAACTGATAGACGATGGAAGAATTGAGAGACTTACTGATTTGGTGGAAAACACGGTTTTCCGGCGAAAGTCCGGCGAGTTCAAATAGCTTCTCCGACGAACTGAAAGTATTGCGAAAGTGAAATTAAAGGTCTGCAGATGTGTTTGAGACGCGAGAAGGGACTATGATTGGAGTAATTCAGGAAATGCAGGTTTTCGGTTATTAAAACCGATCAACTCTTGAATTCAAGTCCATTCAAAGCTAAATTGATTGGAGGTGTCGGTGTATCGGTTATTGACAGCAAACCGTGAACAATCAAACGTTTTTGGACGTTTGGTGACCGATTTCGGTTACAGTTAGCGTAAACAGATCGATTTATGGTTGAACATAAGATTTAATTTATTCCTAGAACTATCAGAAAACATCAAGTGGCGGATTGGTTATATGTGTGTGTGATAAGTCTTATGCTTACCCGGCTGACCCGAGTTCGAGTTCCGGCAGCCTGATTTTCATTTTATTTATTTTATTTTTACTTTTTATCAATTATATCTTTTATATTCTAGTTTGTTTATTAATTATGCATCATTAAAAATTAAAATTGACATAAATACGCAACGAAAAATTTATAACTTGATATTTGATTACAAACGAAGCGGGTTTGGAAAACCCGTTTTTGACAAATGTTACAGTATCCCCTACTTTTAGGAATTTCGTCCCAAAATTTAAGTAGCAGTAGTAGGAAAAAGATGCGGGTATTTTTCGCGCATTGAGTCTTCACGTTCCCAAGTAAACTCAGGTCCCCGTTTCGACTCCCAGCGTACCCTAACAATTGGAATGCGACTTCGTCTTAAACGTTTTTCTCCGAAGTCCATGATCTCTACAGGTCTTTCAATGAAATGCATAGATTCATCAATCTGAATATCTTCCAAAGGAATATGAAGGTTCTCATCGGCGAGGCACTTCTTCAAGTTTGATACGTGGAATGTGGGGTGAATTCTGTTGAGTTCTTCTGGTAGCTCAAGCTTGTATGCTACAGGTCCTACTCTTTCGAGTATCTTGAAAGGTCCTACGTAGCGTGGTGCTAGCTTGCCTTTTTGACCAAAATGAACTACTCCCTTCCACGGTGATACTTTTAAAAGTACATGATCACCAATGTTAAACTCCAAAGGCTTTCGTCGTTTATCTGCATAACTCTTTTGACGACTTTGAGCCGCTAGAAGATTGTTTCGAATTTGATGGATCTTGTCTGTGGTTTCTTGAATCAATTCCGGACCGGTGATTTGAGTTTCCCCAATTTCGTGCCAAAATACTGGAGATCGGCATTTACGACCATATAAAGCTTCAAAAGGTGCCATGCCGATGGTTGAATGATAGCTGTTGTTGTACGAAAATTCAACTAATGGTAGATGAGCGTCCCAATTTCCCTTGAAGTCTATGACACATGCTCGAAGCATATCTTCAAGAGTTTGAATGGTGCGTTCAGATTGACCATCAGTTTGAGGATGATAAGCGGTACTGAGATCTAATCGTGTACCCAAAGCGGCTTGTACTGCTTGCCGTGTTCGTGAAGTGAAACGACCATCATGATCTGAAATAATGCTTAACGGTACACCATGTCGGCTTACGATTTCGCTGATGTAAATACGAGCTAGCTTCTCGTTCTTGAAATCTTCGCGGATAGGAATAAAGTGAGCTGATTTTGTAAGACGATCAGTCATTACCCATATAGTGTCATACCCACCAGAAGTGCGAGGTAACCCGGTAATGAAGTCCATGGTTATGTTTTCCCACTTCCATACATGTATTTTAGGTTGGACCAGAAGTCCTGAGGGTCTTTGGTGTTCAGCTTTCACCTTGGAACATGTAAGGCACTTTGAAACAAAAACAGCAATATCCTTTTTCATTCCAGGCCACCAATAGGTGTATCGAAGGTCTTGATACATCTTATCGGCTCCTGGGTGTATAGAGTATCGTGTTTTGTGAGCCTCATTCATAAGAAATTCACGAAGGTTGTTGTGGTCAGGAATCCATATGCGATCTAGATAGTACAGAATACCGTCAGATTTAGTTTCAATTTTAAGTTCAGCTCCACTGGACAGCTCCTTTCGTACGTCATCTTCCGTTACTGAAACATGTTGTGCTTCTCGAATTTGATCTTTAATGTCAGTTATGATTTACGAACATAGAAGACGAATGGAGTTCGCATAACCCTTTCGACTGAGTGCATCAGCCACCACATTTGCCTTGCCAGGGTGGTACCGAATTTCACAGTCGTAGTAAGTTAGGAGTTCGACCCATCTTCGTTGCCTCATGTTTAACTCCTTTTGGTTGAAGATATGTTGAAGACTCTTGTGGTCAGTGTATATTTCACACTTAGTACCGTAGAGATAATTTCTCCATATCTTAAGAGCGAACACAACGGCTCCAAGTTCTAGGTCATGGGTGGTGTAGTTCTTCTCATGAGTCTTGAGTTGTCTCGAAGCATAAGCTATAACCTTTCCTTTTTGCATTAGAACACAGCCTAGTCCTTGCCCTGACGCGTCGCAATAAACCACAAAGTCATCACAACCTTCAGGAAGAGTGAGGATTGGTGCATCACAGAGTGTTTGTTTAAGGGTTTGGAAAGCTTCTTCTTGTTTGGGTCCCCATATGAAGGGTTTCCTTTATGAGTTAAAGCCGTGAGTGGTACAGCAATGCGAGAGAAGTTTGAAATGAAACGGCGATAATAACCAGCCAGACCAAGGAATGATCTTACTTCAGTTGGTGTACGTGGCGCTTGCCATTCTTGTACCGCTTTGATCTTTGAGGGGTCGACATGTATTCCCTTGTCATTGACTACATGTCCAAGGAATTGTACCTCTTTTAACCAGAATTCGCATTTGGAGAATTTGGCGTAAAGCTTTTCATTCTCTAGAAGTGTAAGGATGAGTCGAAGATGCCATTCATGATCAGACTTAGACTTTGAGTAATGAGGATGTCGTCGATGAAGACTATAACAAAACGATCGAGATAGGGTTTGTAGACTCTGTTCATCAGATCCATGAAGACAGCTGGAGCGTTGGTTAAACCAAATGGCATGACCATGAATTCATATGACCATAACGAGTTCAGAAGGCGGTCTTTGGGACGTCTTCTTCATGTACTCTAAGTTGATGATAACCAGAACGAAGGTCGATTTTTGAAAAACAGCTGGCGCCTTGAAGTTGGTCAAGAAGATCGTCAATGCGAGGTAATGGATAGCGATTCTTGATCGTTAACTTGTTGAGTTCTCTGTAGTCGATGCACATGCGAAACGTTCCATCTTTCTTCTTCACAAAAAGGACAGGTGCACCCCAAGGCGAGGAGCTAGGACGTATGATCCTTTGTCAGTCAACTCTTGCAATTGACTGGCAAGCTCTTGCATTTCAGAGGGGGCCAACCTATAAGGAGACTTTGCAACTGGTGTAGCACCAGGTATAAGATCAATGCGGAATTCGACTTCTCTCAAGGGAGGAAGTCCTGAAATGTCGTCAGGAAAAACTTGCGGTAAATCTTTTACTACTGGGATGTCTTCGAGTTTCTTCTCCATGGTTCCCTTTTTGACGACATTAGTTAAAAATGCGATATAATTCTTGCGAAGATATTTTTGAGCTTGTAGACAGGACATTAATCTGAGCCCTTTCGATGAGGTTTCTCCAAAGATTCGTAAAGTCTGACCGTTTGAAAGAGGAATGCGTATAAACTTTTCACGGCATACAACTTCAGCCTGATGTTGGCTGAGCCAGTCCATACCAATTATAATGTCAAAGCTTCCCAACTTCATATGAATGAGGTCAACTGGAAAATCGTGGTCGTTTAAGGTGAGAGTACAATTGCGTATAATAGAGTTTAATGAGATCGGTTTTCCGTCAGCAACTTCTACAGTTATGGATTCCATGAGCTTATCACGAATTTGGTTTAGGATGGGTTCAAACTCTAAGGACACAAAACTTTTATCCGCGCCAGTATCAAACAACATGGATGCATAACTACCGTTGATAAGAAACGTACCGTTAACCACATTGCTGTCAGCTCTAGCTTGATTAGCGTTGATGTTGAAAACTTAGAGGAGCATACGTGTGTGTCAAGGATCGAACTCGCGGCGTGTGATATATGTGTGCACACAGTCCACCGCTGGACTGTGTGTCTAACCCGAGATAATATCCAAATTATATTAAACTTATAATCAACCTAACTTCGTCTTCTTCGTTACAGAATCACAGCCTACGATTACTCTATTGTTTCTTGTTTTATTCGATTGACAAACATTCAAAAGACTAAAATGAAATGGCAGAGACGATTTTGGAAGTAAACATACCGGAGAAACGATTTATCTCAGAATTCCGGCAAGTCGTCGGCTCTGTTTTTCTACGGATTTCGTCTGAGCGAACAGATTAACAATTTTTATTAGCTAAATGCGAAATTGAAGCACTGAACAAGAATTACCAGGAGGTTTAGAAGGCTATACCGTTTCACAGCGAGAATTGAGAATTTTCAGCAGTTTTCCGGCGAGAGTGAATTATCCGATATCGACGTCTGAAATTGATTCCGATTGAAGGGTTTGAGTTAGCAACAGCTTAACAACTGATAGACGATGGAAGAATTGAGAGACTTACTGATTTGGTGGAAAACACGGTTTTCCGGCGAAAGTCCGGCGAGTTCAAATAGCTTCTCCGACGAACTGAAAGTATTGCGAAAGTGAAATTAAAGGTCTGCATATGTGTTTGAGTCGTGAGAGGGGACTATGATTGGAGTAATTCAGGAAATGCAGGTTTTCGGTTATTAAAACCGATCAACTCTTGAATTCAAGTCCATTCAAAGCTAAATTGATTGGAAGTGTCGGTGTATCGGTTATTGACAGCAAACCATGAACAATCAAACGTTTTTGGACGTTTGGTGACCGATTTCGGTTACAGTTAGCGTAAACAGATCGATTTATGGTTGAACATAAGATTTAATTTATTCCTAGAACTATCAGAAAACATCAAGTGGCGGAGTGGTTATATGTGTGTGCGATAAGTCTTATGCTTACCCGGCTGACCCGGGTTCGAGTCCCGGCAGCCTGATTTTCATTTTATCTATTTTATTTTTACTTTTTATCAATTATAACTTTTATATTCTAGTTTGTTTATTAATTATGCATCATTAAAAATTAAAATTGACATAAATATGCAACGAAACATTTATAACTTGATATTTGATTACAAACGAAGCGGGTTTGGAAAACCCGTTTTTGACAAATGTTACATGCTTTGTCGCGAAGTCGAAACGTTTTACAGGCTCGGTTCGGTTCGGCTTATAAATAGAATTTACTAACCGATAATTACAACCTGATAAATAACTACACACAATACGACTCGACAATTATTCGCGACACGAAGTTTATAAAATATTAAATCACGTATTGGAGTGTGACGCAATAGATTCACAAACGTCTAATAACACATAGCACGTAATTCAGATACGACCCGTTAAAACTCCCAAACATCGTGTATTCCCTAATTACTAAAGTTAGCGTAGTTATTGCGAGCGCGTATTTAATTCTCCGAATTAAATTAGCGTAGGATGAATAACAATAAAATAGCGCGTTTAAAGTACCTAAAAAAAAACCGGGATGTCACATTATCCCCATGTTGAAAGAATTTTCGTCCCGAAAATTGAGTAAACGCGGTTTAGAATGCAACGCACAAAAGTTCAGTTTGTTAGAATGATACAAGGAAATCCCAGGCTGTCACAATAGTAAACTTTAAATAATAAAAACACGTAAGGTTGATGAAAACGAGATATGAACTGTATTAAATATTACAATGAAAAAGAACTTGAGTAAATTTAAAACGAGTAAAGATCCACGTGTAACTGTAATGGGAATACAGTCTAGGAGGAAAAATAAAAATTAAGATTGCCTAGAATTGTGTCTTGTGTCTTCTAAGACATTTATTTATTAGGTATAGAGATAGATATACAAAAGAGATAGGGATAGAGATAGAAATAAAGATTATATATATATTGGAATGTATATTCATATATTGTAGGAATTAAAAATTAATATTTAAATTATAATTAGTGTAAATTAAAGATAAAGTAGTATTAAGCCACGCGCATTGTGACGGGGTTTAAAACGTGTCAAATAGCACCATTGTCTCACCACCGTCAATAACCACCAACACTGAAGTTGTGGTGTATTAACGCGAAGAAACCACACCAAAACGTAAACCATAGAAAAAATAACTAAGTTGATCTAGGACCCAGACATTGCGAAAAAATAGACGTAAAACGTGGAACCACACACGCACGTTGCGTCGTGTTAAATTGCGAAATTTAAAACCAGATGTATAAACATTGAACCGCACACTAACGTTACTTCATGTTAACTTGCAAAATTAACGAAAGATGAAACGAAAATTTGCGAAAGATGAAAATTATAGGAGACCAAAGTTGAAAGTAAAAAAAATGTGAAGTTAAATTGCTAGAGATGAAAAGTTTTGGGTTAAAAGTAAAATAACAAATATAGTGATGTTAATTTGCAAAAGATAAAAAGTTTTGGGTTGAAACTAAAAAATCATTTAAAAATGAAACGTAAAAACTTTGAACCACACATGAACGTTACGTTGTGTTAACTCGCAAAATTTAGAAGATAGGTGAAACAAAAATATTTGTGAAAGGTGAAAGTATATGTAACCACAGTTGAAAGTAAAAAAGTTGTGAGATTAAATTTAAATAAATGAAAAGTTTTAGGTTAAACGTAAAAAAAAAAAACTTTTTTTTTAATAAATACCCTAAGCATGAGATATAACACCATTATGCAAAAAAAAGTTTCAAATTAGTACTTTGTAAAGGTAATAGAATGATTCTGGTAATGACACATGACATCTTGAAAACATTTTCACTCTTAACACACTTGTTTCCTTCCTTTCTTGAAAGGACAACTACTTATTATGACATTGGAGTCTGGTTAAGAAAAAAACCCTCATCCTCCTCTTAACAAGTAACAGTGTTTTGTTTTGCAGATTATTCAGGAAGCCTTCAGCTTGCTTGCCACGATCAGGAAGAAAAATAGAAGGTAGCCCCCTGTCGAGACCTCTCTACTATTCTATCTCCCGTGGATCGGATCGGTATTTTCTCACTTTAATTCATATTTTAGCTATGTCATAAAACTTTATTTTATATTTTTCCTAACTTCAACGAGTATAAATCTTTTAGAGAAAGTTGTTACAGAACATCTGCACAATCTAAAAAAATTTAACTTATTTTCTTTTTTTCCTAACTTCAATGAGTATAAATATTCTAGAAAAATTGTTACAGAACATCTGCACAATCTAAAAAAAATTAAACTTGAATCATTTTACTTTTTTGATCTATAAGTTTTCATAAAAATGTTTATTAGTAAATCGATGTTTTTAAAAGTAAAATAATAATACCGGTAAGTATTAAAATTTTTATGCAATACATTTGAAAAAATAAAATATAAAATAACTTATCACGATCAAACAAAATTTTGACAACTTTAAAAATACTTCGTAAGAAGGCACTTCCATTTAATTTGTTACATAACTTTATGCAAACAAATATCCACAACTTTAAATCTAATAAAAATACATCCAAAAATTTACAAATATATAAAATAATCAATACCCCCAATTAAAAATTCATAACAACTACGCGCTTGGTCAACCATGGCAACTCTGACCTACTTTTCACTCGTGTGCGGGCCCCGCCTGCAAATTGGAATCCAGACCAATCACTAACCGGCAAACAAGATTCTAAACAGGCGGCCGACCGACATCACCACCTTTCGTACCGGATACGTCACTTTTCGGACCAACGTTATTCACAGCCGCCTTGTCGCCCGTCGCTGACGACGTCGACGCGCCACCGTTATCCGACGCAACCTTTTGACGCCTGACGGAAAACGCTCGTGACAAGAACGACGGCGCCCGTGCAAATACCCACTGGTCCGACCGCACGGCTACCCGGTCCAAACTCCCCATTCGCCGATAAGATCTTCCCCGAGTGCTACCTTCTCCGGTTCGGTACCCTTTTCTCGAACTTCCTTCCCCGGTCATTCTCACCGTGCTTCCAGACCGGTTCAGTAAGGCTGTAGTTATCACCTGCTTCCGCACCTCCTCCGGTAGCCTTAACGTGAACCGGTCTGTGTTCTCACCAGGCTGCACGAGTGAGTGGCCGGTGGAGTGCGATCTAAACTTTTCAAACAGAGCCGGCCCACGGACAGATTTCGACCGTGGGGGCAGACTCTGTTTAGTACTCTGGTTCCGGTCAAGAGCCGGAATCACAGTACTCGGATCAGCAGTTTCGTTGCTGATCCCAATAGAGATGTCGGTGGTTCTTTCTTCCACCGACAAATTATTCCCACCGGCTGCTAGTTCCAATTCACTGGCGAGTTGTGCTGTCTCGCCAGGTTTTGGAACTAGATCGCACCGGCACACTGGGCACGTAACATGGTGCTCGAGCCACGCGTCGATACACTCCGCGTGGAAAACGTGATCGCATTTCGGAATCAACCGGATTGTTTCTTCGTCCTCGAATTCGTTAAGGCAGACAGCGCACTCTAGTGCGCCTTTGCCGATCTTTAATCCTTTCACGGTTGAATACGCGAACGTCGGGAAGGTCTCAAGGGCCTCGGCGTCCAGACCGCGGGGGGCTGCAGCAAGCCTCCCGCGACGCATCGAGAGAGCAGCACGGACGCTGGCTCCTCCGTCAACGGAACACCTACGGATGTAGATGGAGAAAAACCCCATGAAGAACAAAGCAGCAACAAGAACAACGATTATAATCGCCATTGAAGGGCTGAATCTAGCGGATGTATAATCCGACGGTGGTGATGAGGGTTGAGCGTCCGCATAGTAGAGTGAAAGCAATAATATGAAAAACGTAAGTGGTTTATAGTTTTCTTTGCCGGTTGAGATCATGTTTTGAGATTCGTAGATATCTCCGGGTGTAGAGAGAGAGAGAGAGAGGAAAGATGTGAGGGTTTAAAGGTGGGTGTGAGTCGAGCGAGCATAAAAAGACCATTCTTTTTTGACTTTTGGAACAAGGGTCGGATTGCTAGTTTCTTCTACGTGGAAAGTACGGTTTGAAATCAAGTATACATTCATTCCTCCTTCCAAAACCGTAAAACATGTCCGATTAGTTATTTGTATATTTTTTAGTGTGCAATAAATTGTTCTATTTTCAGTATTAGTTAATTACAATTTTAATTTTTTTAACTGTAACTCGACTCATATACATATTTATGCCATGTCCAAGTCTCATGTCAAATTCATTTAAATTTGTTTCTTGTTTCAAGTCAACCTGCTTTATGTTAATTTACGAATATGACTAATACATACTGACTTAATAACAAGTTATATGATTAGTTACTTCAATATATGTGACACCTTTTTATAATATATAATAATAAAAATAATAATAATAGAAAGAAAGAAAACAACAATAATACGAAAGTACAAATTAATAATAATAATAAAATAATAATAATAATATACTACGTAAATAGAATGAAAGATATTCACTCAAGGTATAGGGTATACATGTTGCATTATAAAACATTTACGTTATATCTTAAAATATAAGTTGTAATCAGGTTTAATGGAAATGTTAAATTATAAAACATTTATGTTATATCTTCAAATACAAGTTTTAATCATGTTTAATGGAGTCTATTTTATACAAAGCTTGTCCGGATACTAACTATAAAATATTGAATAACTAATAAATCTATATCTATATAAATATTTATGCCTATAATAATAAAGAAAACTACTGGGGACACATCTTAAAACATGAGGGCATTCTATTTTTGGTTTTATCGCCCCTTTCTTGTATTTAAATATAATTATTTATTCTTTAATATTACATGTTATGATGTAATATAGATTAACCTTGCTCAGGGGGTTTTTCCACTAAGTAGTTTCCTGCTGGGAAGGTCTCATGTTCGCTTCTACTAATTTTATAAATATGGGAGAGCACCCTGGAAGGGAAGAGTTTAAAACAACATATGTTGGCCCTTTGAAGTAAACTGGAAATCCAGTTGATCTATCGTTAAAAAAATATATATAATCAATTATAAATTTCCAAATAAACTTTTATTTTACCAAACTCTAATTAAGTCTTAAAATATCACTAACTTTGAAATTATGTTCGTGAAAATTATTCAACATAATATACAATTGTTAAATCAAAGTTCATAGTTTTTTTTAAAACGTATCTTAACGATGGTACGTGTCATGAGATTACGTTATATTTTGTTAGATTGTACAATCTATATCTATACTATATAGTTAGGGGTAAATTACATTTTTCGTCCTTTATAATTGTATCGATTGCAATGGATGCCCTTTACTTCAATAATTACAGCACAGTCTTTTATTTGTAAAACCCATCACACCCTACATCTTTTGGCGCTAACCTGGTTTGTTTTAAACGTTAAGTCACATCACGTGCAGCTCATGTGAGGGAGTTTATGTCCTTTTACCTCTGGTTCCTCCCACCTTTTACCCCCTGATTCCTCCTTCTGTCTCAACCATATTATCCCCAATAGAAATGCATAAATTTCGTTAAAACCAACCGAAGAACATTAACACTGTAACATGATTGGTTGAGGTGGTGAAATCAAACATACATGAACTCAGAAATCGGACTTTTGACATCTTATTTATTCACATATCTGATTCAGAGAGGACGGGGGTCATAACCATCACCATCTACCATTGATTTCAGTAGTCAATCTGACGCCTATTCAAAACGTCTTCAAACCTACTACGTGAATCCGCTTTCATTCAGTACTCATGTCGTTCTCGTTGGCCAGTAATCCAATTCAACCAAACTCAAATCCTTACTTCCAAACAAATAAAATCGTTCCCATAAACTCAGACCCATCTGACCCGATTCAACATCTCGCAAATTAAAGTTTCTTCAACAAATTCGGCTTTACGAGCTGATGAGGGTTCTATTCTATGATGGTCTTCAGATCTGTGGTGATTGTGGTTAGGTCAAAGGTCAAGCGAGAGAGATAGGGGTGAAGGTTGGTGGATCGGTGGTCAAGAATGGAAGGGGTGTAGGTGGTTGTGGTGGTGGTTGTCACAGTTGAGTGTCACGAGTAGAGATGGTAGGTTGCGGGTGTGGTGGTGGTAGGTTAAGGGTGGTGGTGGCAGGCGGTGCTTCTTAGGCTACTCGGTGTGGGTGACGGGCTCTCTCCAGGATGACCCGCCACGTCAGCAAACGCGTCAAGAGAGCTTGGAGGACGCCCCTGTAGAGGTGGAAGCTTGGAAATGGGTGACGACCGCCACGTCATCAAACGCGTCAGAGAGTTTTTTATTTTTCTTTATTAATTAAACTAGTTTTTTAACATTTACTTATATAATAAAATCATTTTATGTTAAAAACACACATTACATAACCTAAAAAAAAGTAAAAAATAAAAACATTAATGAAAAAATAATAAACATAACCTAAAAAAAACCTACGAACTCCATTTTTTGCGATTTTTTCTTTCATTTTTCGCAAAACCGGTCGATCTTCTTCAGGATACGCATTTATATCGGCTGTCATGATCTCCCACTCTTTAAACTCGACCTCGTGTTCCTTCGCTTTCACCTTTTGAGTCGTGACCTCGGTGAACACTCTGAACTGATTCATAAGGTCGTCCATTTTTTATTTGAACTAGCCCCCGGCGCGGCATGTTTTTTTCCAGCTGCCGCCCTTTTTGATTTGTCCCTGCCCGGGGGACGCTCCTCCTCTCTAACGACAAACTCTTCATCATCGAACTCGGGGTCGTCGTTTATATTCATTTGACAACGGGGTCCAAGCCTCCACCCGCACTGTAACTACCGGTCTCCGAGGTTTTTGTTCGTTTGGCCGTTGAAACCTCATTTGGGACCGGCGCCCACTTGTTGCTGGTTCGTAATATTACCCAAGCACGTATGTGGGGGAAAGCGGTTGCATGCGTATCTTCGTATCGACGCACCGCCTCTTTAAACACATCTTCATCGCTCATCCCACTACGGCGACCAAGATACAAGTTATTGTAAATCGCCTGTAAACCGGTTCACGACGGATGCATCTTCCTCCACTTGGAAGATACGGAATCGATGTCGCGATAATGACCTTGTTCCATTATCGCGAGAAACTTCGACAGTACTTCCTTCCAAAACCCTCGCCGGTTTGGTTGTTACCTATATTTATTAAAAAAAAGTTTGGTATATTAAAAAAAGTTTATTGTATCAATTTTTGGTTATTTTATAAAAGTTTAGTTATGTACCAATAATGGGGCTTTTGGAAGTGCTAACCCACGTCTTGGCTAACGCCTCCTCCTCCGTCTTCGTCCAAAGTTTCGCCTTCACTCTCGAAGGTGTTCTTTCTCAACCATATGTTGTTTACTTTTTTTCGTTTGGACGTTTGAGGTTGGGTCTCAGGAACAAATTCATCAACGTCCTCTTCAGGTTGTGGTTGAGAAGTGTAAGGGTTTCGCATCATCATTTGTTGAACCGACTGCATTTTTTGCACTTGGCTCATTTGCGAAAACGCGTTTGGGCTTTGTTGAAAACCCCCGAAAGCGTTGAAAGAAAATTGTGACGATGACCAACTCGGCTCCATACTAGGATAGTAGCCGGGTACGGAGAGAATATTTTGTTGGTTGGATTCGGGTTGGATTTGGGTTTGGGTTGGGTTGCTCGGGTTGTATGGATCCATGACAAAAGTTGAAGATTTTTAAAAAAGTTGGAGAGTTATAAAAAGATGGGAATGGTTTTATAAATTTGAGAGAAAGAGGTGAAGAAAGTGTGTAAAAATATGAGATGGTATTGGGGTATTTATAGGTAAAACTATTAATTAAATTTATTTTTAATAAAATCTAGCCGTTGTTAAACGGCAATATATTTAAAATATATTAAATCTCGCCCCGTCTCACACGTCGCCGGGAGGACTGCCAGGACGACGCCGGGCCACCCGACATGGTGTTGGGGCGTCGTCGCCACGCGACGTGGCTGGGATGGCCCCCACACCGAGTGGCCTTACGGTGGTGATAGAATGGTAAGAGAGAGAAAGAGAGCTGATGGAGAGGGGGAGTTACAATGTGTGAAAGATTGAGAAGTTAGGTGTTATATAATTTTATTTTTAAATTTTTGTATTAAAAAGGTGAAAGTATAAGTTTTCCCTCATGTCGATTCATGTGATTTGATTTAACTACAAAAATTAGCTGGGTTACGGTCAAAAGACGTAGAGTGTAATGGGTTTTACAAAAAAATGAAGTTAAAGGACATCAATTGCAATTTGATACAAACATAAAGGACGAAAAGTGTAATTTATCTTATAATTAAAGAAAACATGGGGAACACGTGTCAGGCAATCCATTTTTGGTTTTCCCGTCTCTTTCTTATATTTAATTATGGTTACTTATTGTTTAATTATTAGTAGTTATTATATAACATAGATTAACCAAATAAATTTTATATAAAATCAATTATGATGGAAACTTATATTTCTTACTAAACAGTTTTTATTTAAGTCTTAAAATATCATTAAGTTCGAAATTATGTTCACTAATATACAATTATCACATGGAAGTTTATTTATTTTTTTCCAAAAATATCTTAATGATTGTACGTGTGTTAAATTACGTTATATTTTACTTAGCCCTTGCAATACACATGTTTTTAAAGACATAACTATTTTTATTACTAAATATATAATATAACATTATCTGAGTATGAGCTGGCTACAAAGCCAACTTTTCATACAAAGTGTAAGAAGTCCTATTATGGTGACAGTGTCATTTAGTTTTTTTATTTAAAAGGGCATGCTGGTAATTTGATTATTAATTTAATTATGGAATATTATATATCCTAAAGTAACTAACCATAAATTTATGGAAACTTATATCTCTTTAATTTTGTAGCAACGATTATCCAATGAATATATTACGATCGCAACAACATATTATCATTCCATTCGTATTTCATCTGCAACTTCTAAATCAATTTGCTGATCAAAATCATGGTGTCAAATAGGAAATAAGATATCTCATATCAATTTAAAATCAACAGTTACTTTAAATTACGAAATTCAAATCATTAACAATTTCTTCACGCTTTATCATTCCATTCGTATTTCAGCTGCAACTTCTAAATCAATTTGCTGATCAAAATCATGGTGTCAAATAGGAAATAAGATATCTCATATCAATTTAAAATCAGCAGTTACTTTAAATTACGAAGTTCAAATCATTAACAATTTCTTCACGCTGTGTTTTATTAGTTACACGCCAGTTGATCATTCATGAACAATTTCTTCTTATTGTGTTTTATTAGTTACAGGTTATTCACAGTGTGTTATAGTAGTTTATATTCTATGATGGACATGTTTTTTTTTTTTGTAATTCTTGATGTTGTGTTTTATCAGTTACTGGTTTCATCACAATGTGTTATACCAGTTTTATGATTCATGAATGACATGTTTTTTTGTATTTTATCTCGAAATTGTGTTTTATAAATATCGGGTTCTTCACGATGTGTTATAGTGTATATAACACACCAGATGTAAACACATGATAACTAATCACTTTTGAACACACTAATGGTACATTATACCATCTAACATATTTGTATCCTTTCAAACAAAAAATTTAGATCGTTTATATTAAAATACATACTCAGGTTTCCAACAACCATAAAAAGGAATGCAAACAAACAAATATAACATAAAAGACTCTACTTAAACACATCGTCTAGAGAAAAAATAAAAAATAATAACAACCACACTAATCAGTATCTTCGTCTTCAACACAACTCACTGAATACTTCAAACGCATCATCTAACCCAAAGCAAGCTACAACACATCAAACCCTAGATCCATAATACGGTAAAAACACCACTTTTATAATTAATACAAACTGTAAGATACACCATACATCCGAAATCAATAATAACACATAAAACACATTATAACTACAGGTATCATTACAAATTCCTCACAATAAAAACCTTTATAACACAACATGTTCAGGTATCATTTTAAAACACATTGTCATCATCATAAGTCTATTTATGAAAAAACAACTGATTTTCAAACATCATCACATATCATAAGTCTATAAAACACAACATTTACCCTTACATTTAGATAAAAAAACCGATTTTTAACTCAAATGTTTTGTGGAACACAACATTCATAGTTTGTATAACACATAAACATAAACACACTTTGATCGGTTACAATACCAAAATTTTCGAAACACTAGGCTTGAAATATATACAGAAAACACGCATTTGCCTGATGATTCCTTCTTCGAACAGTTTATTAGAACAGATCTATCTTAAAACACACAATCAAAAATACCAAGTTTTAGAAAAACCCCTAACACAATTCCGATCTGAAAGCTATATAAAACACATACCTTTGCTTGACGAATGCTTTCTAGGGGTTTTACTTCTGTGATTGGATTATTGATCACCTCCATTGTGCTGTCGTTTTTTTGATTGCCTCCTTATAACCAAAAAACATGTAAAAATCACACTGATCAAAAAATTTCAAGCTGCAGACGAATATATTCAACTTAAATAGATTCTTACGCTTGTAAAACACTCCGAATTTCCTATTTTGATCCATGATTATAGGTACTTTTGGTATGGAAGGTAGTTTCGGATATTGGGGGTTTGGATAGAGAGGGAAAACACGCGAGAATCTAGGTGGAGTTATTTGTGACAGTTGTATGATTTGATTTAAAAACAAGTTAATTGACAACAATACCCTTATTACATTATAACAATTAATAAATGACACACTAATATTACAAAAATGCCACCCACGAGATCTCAACCATCAAACACATTCATCGGATGGCCCATGTCGCTTCCTACACTTTGTAGGAAAAACACACTTTGTGCAGAATCCCCACTCACACTTATTTAACCCGTGTAACACACGATTCCTAACCTAAAACTATGGGGACACGTGCCAACACGTGAGCTCATCTTGTTTTTTGTTTTCCCGCATCACTCTCATAATTAATTGTGGATACTTATTCTTTAATTATCAATAGTTATATATTATTAATCCAATAAATTTATAATAAAATCAAGTATGACTTTCCATATAAACTTATTCTTAAATATTTCTAAGTTCAATATGTCGAAAAATTATTTAACATAATATAAAAGTGTCACATCAAAGTTTATTATTTTCTTTTCTTTTTAAAACATATTGTGACGATTGTACATGTTATAAGATTATGTTATATTTTCTTTAGCATGTGCAATACCCAGGTTTTTTAAAAACATATATTTTTTTCTGAACTATATAAAATTACATTTATCTTCACCAATTTTTCCCGCCCAAATCCTTTCATGGCCCTAAAAAGTAATTTATAAAGTAGGAAAGTGTAATTAAATTCTGTTTTACTATTATTAATTTCTATTTTTCTTATTTGTCACATAGTGAATTAACAATTAATTGTGAAAATATTTTATTTGCCATATAAAATCGTTAACTTATATCACAATTTTATAATAATTGTTTATTACTTAAATTCGCATAAGAATAAATAACAAATTGAAATACCAATAAATTTATTTCCATTTACTTTGAATTAAAGTATATCGAAAAGATACCAAATATTATTAATACACAATTATATGGTAATTTAATACGTAATTTCATTTATAATATAATATATATATATATATATATATGGTGGGGTTTAGAGTGAACACTAGTGTATTTGTAAACTAAGTGAACAATTCCTGACCATTGATTTACATCATAAAAATACAGTAGTGTATTTTCATCATCAAATCCTGGCAATTGATTTATACTTACGTATACACTTATGCATTGATAATCAAGGGCTAGGATTAGTTCACTAGTGTTCACAATCAAGGGGGTTGTTCACTAATAAACCTAACCCAACAAAGAGATAGAGAGCGAGAGAGAAAATGTTAAATACAATATGCCTAATCCTAAGATACGTATGCGACGACTAGATCATGATGGTGTCATTATTTTATTTTCATTCCTGAGGGTAAATCAGACAATTCCCTTCAACAACATATTACGAGTTAGTTACACACGATCTCGATATTTATGATTCAGATCAGTTTCAAATATTTCAGAAATTTTAAAACAATACAGTGCGGTTAAATCTCGACAATTAGGGTTTCAATTAAATTCGACTACAATGGACCCATAGAGTTGTGCCGGACGAAATACCGAATATGTTGAAATGGAATGATCATGATTTGATTGAAGAAGTTCGAAATCCGAGTTCAAACAATACCGAAATAGGAGATCCGTCCAGCATGCGTATTTACATGTTTTGTGTTTTCCAACATGAGTGATTATTTTTTCGTGTGATTAGCATGTAACATTCATGTAAAACGGGTTCCAAAACCCGCTCCGTTTGAGAATCAAGTAGTTGTTAAAAGTTCGTTACGCATTTATGAGTGTTACTTAAATTTTGGTTAAATATAATTAATAAATAAATTACATAATTAAAATAATAATCAATAAAAGAATAAAATAGTTAAACCATAAAAATAATATATATATATATATATATATATATATATGTAAAGGAATAGCCGGTTTGAACCCGGGTATCTCCACAACTTCACAAACCAGAAACACCACTACACTACACACACAAGATGTGATATCTCCCAAATTACATAAACCATATACTCAACCAAATTAAAACCTGCAACTTCTTTATCAGAGTTTTAGTAACCGTCCATATGCAATCAAGTTTAAATTTTGATTTCTGAAACGGAAGTAACTGTTACCCAGCTACAATTTCGCAATCATAAGCTAATCAACCCAGATTCGGTTGAGACTGGAAGCAATCAATCCATAATTTCGGGTTGTAACCGAAACCCCATAATTAGAAAACTCAACTATAAATACCGATGCAATCCACCCTAAATCAAACTCGTCATTCTTTCACCCACACTCTCTGATACATTCTATTAAAATAATCCCACTTTCGGAATTTTTGCAAGTCGCCGGAGTCCAACCGGAGCGAGACAGAACTTGTCGGCAATCGGTAAAATCACCTTTCACTCACTCTAGTATCAATTGTTTAATATTTGTTGCTAATCAAATTTAATCAGTTTGGACATTGGTTCAGACTGATGTTCTGAGTTGATATATATGAAGACGATGATTGCTATCAAGTGTTTAAAAGTAATAAGAATTGGGTTTGTAACCGGGTTAGACACACAGTCCAGTGGGGGACTGTGTGCCGAGCATAATATTCACGTCACGAGTTCGACAATTTGTTAGATCCGTATTAATAATAACCGTTTTCTTTTTTTAAAAACCAAACACGCTAACACGTTGTAAGATGTTAAGTATAATAATATTTCTAAATTAGACGGGTTAGACACCCAGCCCAACTGGTTGGGCTGGGTGCAATACAACATTAAGGTCGCGGGTTCGAGGCCAATCCCTACGCCGGTTCGGTGATTTTAAAATTCTTTTTAAAATAAACAATTTTGGTAACAATGTAAGAAGTGTATAAAATTAATTAAAATCAGGAATATTTCGGGTTAGACACGTAGCTCAGTTGAAGAGCTGCGTGCACGCAACCGAGAGGTCACGAGTTTGAGCCTCACCACACGCTGCCTATAACATACATCAAGCCGGTCAGATCCCCCTTGTCAGGTCTGGCAAGTTTTTTTTAGTATTTTTTTTTTTTATTTTAATTTTTGTATATATATATTTTACTTAAAAAATTAAAAAAAACCCTTAAAAACATGATTTTGGAGGTTTAAAATTCCAATAAAAATAACCTAAAAATCTAACAAAAAGTACTAAATCAAAATATTAATTGGTTTATATTTATCAATTTATCGCGTTATTATTTTAGGTTAGTATTCGTTTGTCAATCAACTCTTCAATTCGTGCACATTCATTATCAAACAAGGAACGCACCCACTGTGAGTGAATTCTTACAAATTCCCCTTTTTATTCATGTTTGGGGTGTATCATGTGTCGTTTGTATATTTCGTTTATTCAAACACTTGTGCTATTACCATTATATGATCTAACGTGTGATGTAAATGTTATTTGTTATATTGCGTGTTTACATTTTTGTCAAGTTGCGTGCAAATCATTTATTAGGCCCATCAGTTCCTCGTTGGAGACGATATCAGGTGCCTCATTAGATCGGCTCCGTTTGAGTGAGCCTTGATCTCATTGTTCATCATTTGATGTGTGTGTGCATTAATTGATATTATGTGTTATGTGGTTAAATTTACATAAACGTATACTCATATTTGGTTATGCACATTTTTATTTAAAACAACCAATATAACTAATTCGTTCAAATGCTTTTATAAGATTCACTCGTCAACTTTCGTTGACCCAAAAACCCATTTTTACACATGATACAGGTGAACAGGTTGAAGTAAGGAACACGTAGGAATTTGCCTTAGAAGAAAAATAAAGAGTTAATGAATGTTGTGTTTAGAACATGTGGTGCTTATATGTTTGATATAATTTCTCTTTTAAATTGGAAATAGTAATATGAAACTTTATAATAAAGTCATGAGCTTTGATGAAAACCAATCATGCCCGACTACCATTTTGCTGCGGGTCAGAGGTTGTGACATAGCAAACACAAAAAAAGGGTAAATGCACGGTACCCTTACCGCGGAGGTTCTCCTCCCAAGCTAGCTTAGCCCATATTGCCTGGCGGTTACTACCCAACAGGATTTTCGGGCGAGCTGGACTCGAACCGCGTCTCCGTTTGGAAGGGTGAGGCTGGCCACTAGGCTGACACCCGTGGTTAACAAAACACATTATTACTAGATTTATATAACATTTTTATTACATAATTATTACATGCGTGATTAGTAATTCACACTATTACTAGATTTATATAACATGCTTCATTACATAATTATACATGCGTGATAAGAAAAACACATTAATCCTAGATTTATATAACATGATTCATTATATAATTAAAACATGCTTCATTACATAATTATAAGATGCGTGATCAGCAAAACACATTATTACTAGATTTGTATAACATGCTTCATTACATAATTATAACATGCGTATTAGCAGAACACACTATTACTAGATTTATATAACATTTTTGTTACATAATTATAACATACTTCGTTACATAATTATAACATGCGTGATTAGCAAAACACATTATTACTAATATATGTAACATTACACAAGCACGTAACTTTATAGCTTGTAAAATAAAAAAAATAAAACCAAGAAAACCATAGCAATATATACTCAAATTAAAGAGAGTAAAATGTTCGTTAATACGGTGTATTTTTTAAATATTATCATATGAAGAAGTTGTAGTTATTTGAAAACCAAAGGGGAAGGGGTAGTGCAAGAGAGAAAAGACCATATTACCTTTTTCTATTTGTTTTTAAAATTGGGGAAAATCCTGTTATTTATAAGATTACCACCGTGTCATTGAAAATCGTTGATCTTGGAAATAGATGGTTATGATTGTCGTCTACACTACGTACACAAAATTTGTCTTGTATGGGAGACAACCCTCTCTCTCTCTCTCTCTCTCTCTATATATATATATATATATATATATATATATAGGGTAAGGCTCATTTGTGAACAACCTCTTGATAGCGACTGTGTGAACTAATCCTAGCACTTGATTATAAACACACAAGTGTAAATCAACGGCCTAGATATGATAATGAAAATACATTAGTATATTTTACGAATACACTAGTGTATTTTATAATTTGATGATATAAATCAATAGCCAGAATTTATTCACTCGGTTACAAATACACCAGTGTTCACTCTTAAACCTCACCAATATATATATATATATTACTTGAAATACAACTATTATGATATCGAAGGAGTAATTGTCCATTAGAAAGGACAAAATCTTTAAACATCTGGGTTTTAAAGGGGGGTTTTGAGTTCAAGTCTAACATATGACAAAAATTAAAAGAAATTTGACTTTAAAAAAACTATTATTACAAAATAGTTTATTATCGTATTGACGATTTGACGTGGATGTTAGCGTAGAAAAAGACGTTTGATTTATTAAGTGTTACCTTTTTTTTCTATTACGATATATAATTCACAACATGATATAAATACATAATTAATATTAGAAACGTGAAAAAAAATATACGATCATATCTTGACCTAATAATTTTTTGTCTTGTTTTAGAATTTAACACAAAAGGCTGCTTAATTCAAAAGAAGCCGGCTAGAGAACACGTGGTTAAGTTAAAGCCGTCATGTGGTATTTAAAATATTCTTAAACCGGAAACTTCAACACATAAATAAGTAAATTGTAGTGATTTTTATTTATTAATATTTTCTGTTTGGTTAACTATGCATCACATTAAAGACCAAACGATGTAAAGTGATATGTGGTGGTATAGAGGGATGGCACCTAGATTTTTACTAGTGTGAAGGGGAGAAGATGAATGGCGTGGTGG
Source organism: Scalesia atractyloides (assembly GCA_947069175.1). Lineage (NCBI taxonomy): Eukaryota > Viridiplantae > Streptophyta > Magnoliopsida > Asterales > Asteraceae > Scalesia > Scalesia atractyloides. The sequence goes on along the minus strand of CAMTDV010000023.1, from coordinate 40,608,117 downwards.
TTTTTAATCGGTGGGTGGTATTTGGATTAGTTTTAATTGGTGATTGTATATTTTATCTTAAGAATGTCACTTTCAAACTTTTTTACCTCATGTCTTTTTTACCAGGTCGCTTTGCTGATGTTACTGTCACATGGTGCTTCATATCCCTTCACATTATATAGTCTAACAAGTCTAATATTAATAAAATAGTAATTTTAAACATAATATATATATATATATATATATATATATATATATAATATGTTACATGGCTACGGGGAATGATTATTTGAGAAAAAGAAAATTGTGGGAAAAAAAAAAGAAAATAGATAATGATAAAACAATAAATAGTTTATACTCTCTCATTGACTATTTTCTTTTTCATTGTTAAGCAAAGACACTTTATTCTACACATTTATCCTACATAAATTGAAATTTATCATACATATATCCAAATCTATCATACTTTTATCTTTCACATATCAAAATTTATCCTACACATATTGAAAATGGTCTTTAATTGTCAATTACGTTGTTTTAAAGAATATATTTAAAAATATGAGTTACAAGTTATATCAGTTATCTATTTTAGTGGAATACAATAAATTAATTATAATTGCAAGTTAACTATATAAATAAAGATTTTTATTTGTTACATAATATCTCTAAGCAAAACTACAATAGTAAACTAGACCCGTGTGTTATTAACTACACAAATTAGGACGTTGGATAGGACTATTTAAGTGGTTTGAATAGATAAAGAAAACACCTTTCGGTGACCTCTTTGATGAGCTTCTTTGCTGATTCAGGAGGCACCCTTGGGTGGATTCGGTGATCGGTGAAAGCTTATTACGGTGAGCGTCATCGAGTGCTTAGAAATATTATATAACAAATAAAAATCTTTATTTATATAGTTAACTTTGTAATTATAATTAATTTATTGTATTCCACTAAAATAGATAACTGATATAACTTGTAACTCATATTTTTAAATATATTCTTTCAAAACAACGTAATTTACAATTAAAGACCATTTTCAATACGTGTAGGATAAATTTTGATATGTGAAAGATAAAAAGTAGGATAGATTTGGATATACGTATGATAAATTTCGATTTATGTAAACAAACGAAGAAAGAGCTTACCTAAAGTATCCAAAAAGTTGCCGGAGAAACCAAGAGAGCCGTGTAGAGAGAGAGAGAGAATGTATAGGAGAAGACGCGAGGGTCAACTTTTTAAACCCCTCACTGACCCAAAAATGTACAAACCAAAGAGCAAAAACAAACAACCTAAAGCAAGTAAAAGCAACAAAGCACAGTGTGCCTTGTAAAGTAACATTATATAAATACAACAACAATAATAATAACTAGTATCTTCCGACCCGCACTTTGCGACAGGACCGTTAAATCAAATAAAAAGTAGACATAAAAATGCTGAAACATGCGCGCGTGTTGTTGCATGTTAACTTGCAAAATTTACACTGAATTCAACAACTTATGGACACATGTAACTATATTATCGCACGTTAAAACACATAAAACCTAACAAAAAATCACCAAACCCAACATCAGACACTAACCATCAAAAGCAATCTATATACCCAACTGAATGTATAAAAACCTAAAATGCGTATACCTTACAATCAAAGTTAACACTAACCATACCTTCATGCAAAACCTTCGATAACCGATAACATCAGTTACAAACAAACCCATCAAACCAAAAGTCATAGACGATGAAATAACATACGTCAACACATAAAGCAAATACTCAGCGACATTGCTCAGAAAATGTACACCGGTAACACACAAAGCCAGAAAAGAAATCGTTCAAAATGTAACTGATGGGAATCATAGGTATCCGTTTTTATATTTATAAAATCCAAATTTTAACTAAATAATAATAATATAAAATAATAATAATAATATTTTGTTATTTATCAGATTCGGAAGCGTGAATAAAACACAAAACAGATAAAACCATTCATGCCAGCGATCCAGTTATAGTCTACTCATATAAATATATAAAATACAACCATAGTGGGTTTAGGATTGTACCTTGACGAATACCAAAAACTTGCACGATGGATGCAACGAACTGCTCTGTTAGTAAGCCAAATCATAAATCTCTGAGAAACAAGCAAATTTGATCCAAATCACCAAAACGATGTGACGGAAGGCGGTGTGTGGCGATGGAGGCGGACGACGGCACGACCGTGTGACATCAACGACGCAGTGGCGGACTGGCGACGGTCACCGATGATGGTGGCTAGCAGTGGACGATGGCGGTGGATGGGGCCGACCAGTTGATGCAATGTAGGGAGTGGCTAGGGTTTTCTAAACTCCTATAATGTGTATCTGATACAATTCTCTAGCATTTGGTTCCAGTTAAGTTCTATTTATAGGTCCTTAACTTACACTCTAGCCCACTAAGTATTAGCTTTCTTTCCAAGTAATTAATCCTTTATTACTTACTAGTTACCAGTCAACCATTCAACCATTGACATTGTTTTATTATCTAAGAATAAAACTATTCTCCATGTATTATTATTATATTATTATTATTATTATTATTATATCTAATAATAATAATCAATCATTGATTCTGTCGAATATTGATTATTCTCCGCTCATTTGCCAAATGTTTTGACTTTATTTTATTATCAATAAAATAACTTTTTAATTTATTATTATTAAAAAATTATTACTCGTTTAACTCTTTAAACAACACCATTCATTCCCACTAAATTAAATGTTTCGCTAATAACTAATATCTTTAGTATTTCACTAAATACTTGTTCTCCACAATTAATCCGATTTTGTGATCTATAATATTTAACACTTAAATACTATACTTTTTTGACGTCATAAGTGTATCTGTTTGGATCGTACCTCAATAGTAACGTTTAATAATCGACAATTGGACACCAGTTCCAACAGTAACAACCAAAACAAAAAAGAAGATTGAACAACATATGTAAACAAATGAAGAAAGAGCTTACCTAAAGTATCCGAAAGTCACCGGAGAAATAGAGAGAGAGAGATAGAGATAGGGGAGAGCATAAAGGAGAAGATGCGGGGGTCACCATTTTAAAACTCTTATTGACCCAAAATGTCATACCCCAACCGATGGCGGAATCATCGGGGTGGACGTAATTAGAGTGCTTGAGACTTCATAACACTAATATTATGACAAGTATCTAAATAACTTAAATTTCATTTCATTAATAAACGAACAAGTACAAATTTTGAAAGCAAAGTACAACAACATGATCAAGAAACACGATCTAGCATAAGTTCTAATTTAAAGCGAGTATCTAGTCCACCCTATAGATTCCATGCGTCATCTTAATCTCCATCCTCAACCTGCACACATATTAAAGTTAGTTCAACACACAAGGCATTGACAGTATATAAGTTTCAATAATAGTATAGTATAAACATTTGAACAATTCCTCATGCATAAATGTCTAATCTCAAGGCTAACACACATTAAACCAGCATGTAATTATACGAGTCAACCCAAAGTTTACTGCTGGCGTAATCTAATCATAGCAATGAAAAGACCGTATGTGTTTAACTTAACATGACCTCACGAATACGGGCGGTGCGTTACTCCTATAACGTTATACATGTTAAGGGAGGCTTGATCGAAGTTAATGACTAAGTAAGTATAACGAGTTTAAGCATGTGTGAATTCAAGTTTAGCACATAGAGCATGGATAAGGATTGTTTTTGATTTAAGTATAAGCATGATTGTGTGATTTTTGAATAAAGTATACGTATTGCACCCAAAAGTGTAAAAGTAAAACAGGGTCGAGTATACTCACAGTTTTGCAAAGCTTTTCTAGCAATATGCAAGTCGTTAGGTTGGAGGGTAAGACACCGAGGTTATACATACGAGGGGTTAGAGTTGTGTGGGTATTTTGAGTTGGCGGAGATTGCAGATTCGGAAACAAAAAGTACGAGAGGTAAACGGAAAAAAGATGCCACCTCGTACGAAGTAATCATTCACTTCGTGCGAAGGGACTGTTTTGGAAATCTTAGCTTGTTTTAGCTCCCCTTTCGACAATGATTCTATTAAACGAGATTTTAGGGATGAGGCAGTTTAGTTCTAGCTCATAACAGTTAACCATAACTCGGTCAATTTCGGGAACTTGCCCAAGTGAGAAAGTAGGTATTTTATAGTATTTAGTTATGTCCAAAGTCAAACAATTATGTCAGAGATGTCAAGCCTGAGGGTATGAATATCTCGTTATATGATTCACAAAGCACAAAGTTTATCAACAAAGTTGATAAACCCGGTTGATCATGAATGACAGAAATAAAATATGTTCAAGTGATGTGTGGAACTTAATTCGGATAGCCAAGGCTCCCAACGTTCTCACACTTGCTGGAACACAAGTTTAATCTATTGAGGATGATGAACTCGGTCAGCTCCTACACTTGGTACAAAAGAAAAAGAAAGAAGAATTATAAAAACACAAGGTAATAGTGAGCTAAACTCATTTAGAAAAACCTGAGATCAATCTGCCAAGATTTGCGTGTTTGGGGGTGGAAGTGAGAAAATTTAGAAAGATTAAGGTTGTGAAATGAGCTGGTATTTATAGGCATGAGTTGCTGCCAGCACCACTCATTGCGAAGTGGGTTAACTCGCACGGGTGGGTTGGTTTTGGCTGTTTTTACTAATTTTAGCTGGTTTTCAAGTTTTTCAAGTATAGAGTTGTAAAATATGAACATTGTAGGTAAAACAAGTGTTGGTTTGCATGAAAACACGTATTTGAATGATTGACTTTTAGGCGTAATAAGTATGTATAAAGTATGAATTTTTATTATGCTCGAGGTCCCCGGTTTCAAAGTTGGAAATGAGTTTGGTATAATATGACTACAAGTTTCTAAAAATAGAAGTACAAATATCTTTTCTAAATAGGGAAGTATAAAAATGCAAAGCGTTACACAAAATGTACAAACCAAAGAGCAAAACAAACAAACAACCTAAAGCAAGTAAAAGCAACAAAGCACAATGTACCTTGTAAAGTAACATTATATAAATAACAACAACAATTATAATAACAATATCTTCCAACCTGCGCTTTGCACGGCACCGTTAAACAAAACAGAAAGTAGACGTAAAATTGTCTAAAATGAACGCACGTTGCTGCATTTAACTTGCAAAAATTACACTGAAACGTAAAATATATAAAAGAATAACTAAGTCGACTTATGAAAAGCTCACTACGACAGGGTGCTAAACAACAAAATAACGTAAAAACTTTGAACCAAACATGCGCGTTGCAGGGTGTTAATTCGTAAAATTTAGACCGAAACGTAAAACGAAAAATTTATAAAAGATGGAAAGTATATGGGACTAAAGTTGAAAATGAAAAAATGTTTGGATAAAAAATGAAAATGTTTTGTGACAAAGTTATAAAGACAAAAACTATAGGGGTGAAAAGTGTAAAAAAGTTAAATTGTAACTCCTTTTTACAAACCAAAAGTTGGTAGAATTAGAAATACATAAATGGTTGAATAGACCAAAAAAGAAAAATGATGTACATAAAGCTAATTGTGTTGTAAAACAATGGTCTATTAGCAACCAATATACATGAGAACATAGATCATGTAGAGAAAAAAATATGGAGAATGAGATAATTTTATTGATATTGAGTATCTAATATCAAATATATATAGGACCTCTATATATAGGCCATATTATTAATACAAGAGTATATAAAGAGACGGAAGTTAAGAACATGGAGAGTCACCATAAATAATTTGTTCATAACACTCCCATTGACTATCTATGTGATAAATGAAAATAATATATAAACTTTTAATATGCTTGGTTATCAACTTGATACGCTTGGAGATGTTGCCTCGTTAAAAAACCTGCCAGGAAAACCCAATGAGACAAAACCTTAGCTAAGGGAAAAAGAGTGCAACATGTATCATCTCCCTTGATACTTCTAGATCATATATGTTGCCTCATTAAAAACCTTACCAAGAAAACACAATGGGATAAAACTTAGTGAAAGGAAAAAGAGTGTAACTTGTGTAAAAGTTCCCCTCATTATCATATGTATCATTTAAATAACATGTGCCAATTGTAACATTCGTCGAAAAACGGGTTCTGAAACCCACACCATTTTTTTGTAATCAAGTTATTATATTCACTTTTCGTTACGTATTTATGTAAATCGTTTAAGAGATTCGCTATATTAATATTATAAAATAATAATAAATAATAACAAAGATAATAATAATAATAATGAATAATATATATATAATAAAAATAACCAAAACAATAAAAAGGCGGACCGCGGGACTCGAACCTAGGTCTCGCCCATAACCAAACACATAGCACACCACTACACCACTCATCTACATGTGAAATAACCTAACAAAATAATCTTTTATGCTTTTCTTCTCAGTCTTCTTCTTGAAACATTGCCGCCCAGTAAATGCACAATCAATCCGGTAATCAAAGTTACCATTTTTTATAAAATTGATCGCGAAACTGACTCCCAATCATGTATCTAGACTCAAACTGAGTCAAACCGCATTCAATTGTGATCTGCAAACATTACGCCATACCCGTTTTTGACCGAAAACAAAACCCAATCCAAGCGACCACCTTCAACGATAAATAGAGAGCTCTGGAACCATTGGAATGCGCCCACACTCTCTCTAACCTTTCTACAAGTTTCTGATCATCAACAACACCTCGCCGGACAAACTCTCAACTCGTCGGAACTTCACCGTAAAATCAAAGAACCCCTGTTCGGTATATTTCATCCATTCTATTTCATTTTTATTAAGATCATGTGTAGACAGAAGGAATTATACGAGAATTATTATCAAATCAATCCAATCGTGATTTCAACATTTTTGTTCAATTTGAAGAAGAAGATGAATCTGAGTTTTTGTTTAAAAGAATTAAAAATTGTATATCAACCGGGTTTTTCACACAGCCCAGTTGGTTGGGCTGTGTGCATACGAAGCACATGGTCTCCGGTTCGAGTCTGTTTGTGATCCGATTCACTATATTAATACACCCTTTTTATAAAAGCTTATTTCTGAAACATGTAGCAAATGTATAAAATTAATTAAAATCTTATATCCAACGGGTTAGACACACAGCCCAATAGGTCAGGCTGTGTGCACACACGAAGCTAAGGTCACGAGTTCGAGCCGGTTTCATACCACAGTCCATATAATAATCAAACCATTTTATTAAATCAGTACATGGTTAGAGCTAATAAGTATATAAAATTAATTAAAATCCAATATCTTTCGGGTTAGACACGCAGCCCAGTTGGCCGGGCTGCGTGCACACGAACGAAAGGTCACCGGTCCGACTCCCACACGCTGCCGATTTCCGAGCGATTTACCCGATTTATTCAGAAAAACCATATTTTTTTATTAATTAAATTTTTAATTATTCTCATAAAAAAATATTATTTTATAACCAAATTAATCTTATTTACAAATAAAAGTTTAAGCAAATAAAATATAGTAATAAAAACAATAAAAATTAATTTAAATTATCTAACAAATAATAAGTTAATTAAAAATATTAAATTCAACCAAAGAATTATATTTTTAGCTAAATTGCTATGTAAATGTTTAGGTTAGCCGTTTCGTCACTTGGTATCTCAACTTCTCAATCGTGCACAATCTCCATGGAATCTTAATCGCACCCACTGTGAGTGAATCTTACAAACCCCTTTTTATTTCACGTTTTTGGGGTGTATAATGTGTCGCTATATATATTGTTATCTCGTTATTTAAAATCCCGTGCTATTACCATTATGTGATCTAACGTGCTATGTGATGTTGTTTTGTTTGATGCCATTTAGCGTTTATATTCTCATTGCAGTCAATTTCTCACATTAGGCCCTTTGTTCCCTGTTACTTACGGGTGGAGCGTCGCGTAGCCTAATATACAGATTGGATCCGTTTGATTGAGCCTTGATCTCGCAGCATATTGCTTATCGTCCACACATGTTCATTATTAGTTAATGATTGATGATATGGTTTGTGATTTCGACAACTTACACGACGTTCTCATATTTGGTTAATGCACATTTTTATAGAATACTAAATATATCATTTTTCTCAATGATAAAAAAGGGATTCGCTCGCCAACTTATGTTGACCCAAAACTTTGTTTTTACACATGATACAGGTGAACAGGTTTGAAGCGTGGATCACATAGGATATGGGCCTTAGAAGAATTAAAACGTTATTTGCAAGTTTGTTCGGAACAATATTGTGTTTGTTTGAATAAGTGTTATTGGAATATTTTAATTAAGTTTGAAATATTAAATATTAAAGCTTTACAATAGTAAATGTTATGAGCTTTGATGAAAACCCAATCATGCCCTGACTACCTTATCCGCTGCGAGTCAGGGTGTGACACCAATCTTCTACGAAAATTGCTGAAAACTTTTGTAGTAATAATTTATCGTTTGATCTCTTGATGTACAATCCTTCAATGAACATTGATGTATGATCTTCATGTGAATATTTAATTGCCTCCTCTTGTAAGTAGATACCATAAGATCCATAAATGTGTTTTGTTATAATCCCTGCATTTATAAAACTAACCAAACTTGTTGATGGGTTAGTAAAATATAGACCCATACCTTTCGTACCTTAAGGGTATAAATAAATGTTTTACTCATTACACTATCTCCTCATCGTATACGAGTTAAATCTTGCCAATGAATTTAATGGTATATGTTCGTGTATAGCTAGCAAGATATATTAATACAATTTGTATTAAATTATGGTAGTTCATGACCAAGGATCTTTGCTTCTTTGATAGAAGATGATAAAAGTCATTTTTATCTATATCAAATATTTGAACATCATTAAATGTACTTACACCAAAAGATTTGTCCATATGAAAATGTCCAACATTTTCTAGATGTATTATGATTGATGGATTATAATATAGACGTATGTCCTACGTATTGAGCCATAAATTTGCAATATTGTATTTCATTTGCAAATTCTTGCTTAAATATTTGAGCCCCTTTTTTTTCTCTTCGGGAGATTCAATAACATCATCGACATATATTGCAATACTTTTAAACCTCATATCGTTCTTTTAATGAAAACAAATGTTCCAACTTCACCATATGTATTTCTCGTTTTCGAGCTCACTGGTAAGTCAATTATATCACATTTGACTCGACTATTTTAGTCCACACATATTTTGTCAACATCATATAGTATGTTCTTGAGGTTTTGATATCAATGCTTCTATCATTATCAATCCATGAGGGAATTCGTTCCATCTTATCTATATATGCATGTGCTTTCACTCTTCAGGATTTTTGCTATATAAATTGTCCATTTAACACATAGATGTCTATATCACGTAAAAGTGTCATGAACACTTGCTTTTATCTCCAAAATCCATATTTTACCATGCGTGTACACTATTTATTGAGATATCATAATCACTGGGTACAAGTTTTCAATGTATGTTTATTGGTGCACAAGAATTACATCGTTAAGATGTTTTGATTCACCTTTAAAGAACTCAATTGCTTTAAGAAACTCATCAGGAGTTCAATCGTATTCAAAAATGAATATGTATACAACGATCATATTGTTTTCGAGAACTTACTTTACATGAATTACATCATTTAAATCCTTCAAGGACTTGCATGTAAACTTTAGTATCAAAATGATACATAACATTTATAAGACGCATATAAATTCTCTCTTTATATTACCAGACTAATTAAATACTGGAAAACTATTGCATCCACCGTTGGAGAATACGTCTCCTCATAATTAATCATAGGTCTTTGCAAAATCCTTGTGCCCATAAATTGTTGATCCACATAAAAAACCTAATTATATTAAATATATTTCACAACTTTTTTTGTATGGACTACTGGCCCGAAAGCTTTCCATTTCAATAGAGAATTCAACTCTGACTCATTTGCGTCGTTTCATTTTGGCCAATCATTTATTTGTATTTATTCATAGGCAAATTTTAAATCTTGATCCTCGTCATTTCATCATTTCAAGCGCTATATTATATACAAAAGTATAACACGTCGATTTTATTTTTGATTCCGTATACTTTTAGACATGATACAATTTAATGAGATCTCTTTATTTTCAGGTACCTGAGGTTCTTCTGGAACCATCATGGCGAATGTCTCTATAGGAGATCTTTTTACTATAACCTCGACTTGACCATCTTAATTACTTGCTCCAATTTTTGAGGAACTTTATTATTGGAATCGACTAGTCTACCATGCTTCAGGCGTGTAATAGACTCATTACAAATGTTTGTTGTCTTTATGGGACAAAATATAACTAGAGCATAAGCAGTTGCTTATGTGACTTACTTTGTCACTATATTTAGGTCAGTGAACTTGTCTGATCATTTATTCTTTTATATTGGTAAATGAATTATCTTTTGAACTTCTGGTTCATAGTTTATAGTCTGAGGATCAAGATAACATGATTATTCATTCAACTTTTCACTTTCCAACTGCTTGTTATCTCCCCCTGATGTTGGGAATGTTAATCCATTAAGATGGATTTCAATTGATTGAGTCGTAAATAAATATCTCGTGAAAGGCTCTGTTCATTGATCATATATTCCACCACTTTTAGGTCTCATCTTTTGCATCGTGGTGGATCAATTTCAATATTTACCGCACAACCAAAATCTTAGAAGAGACATCTTTGGTTCCTGACAAAAAACCAACTATAGTAGGGAGAAACTATTACAACATGTTGGCTTGATGTGAATTAATATCATTGCATGTAAAATTACATGTACTCATATATAAACATGAACTTGCTCTCATGATTATTGTCTTTATTATCAATCATAGACGTTCTGTGATTGTCTTAACAATAAACACATGCAATCTGGAATATTGTGTTTGCTATGTTATTAGCTAAGCCATAAATTACACAAACATCATGTTGTGAATTTGATAACCATTTAGCAATGCATCGATTTAAAACACTAAATGGTATCATGTTGGGATATGCATACCTTTTAATCACTTTCATAATATTTAGGATACACACCCTTAATTGGCAAATAAATAATTTCCCTTAAAAGAAAACATAATATGCTATCAGCTAAAAGAATCTTCAAGTTCTTCATTATGTTTCACATCCTCATTGACTCGGTGTGGTCTAACCGTCATGCCAATAAAGTAAATAATCATGATCCATAAACTTTTGGTTTATGATCGTATATGTATTGTAACGCCTCGCATTTCCGTAAAAAAAATTATTTTAGGAAATACGTGTCGTACCACTGAATTATTTATTTGTCTAATTTATTATCATTATTATTATTTATTTAGTTATTATTTTATAGAAAATAACAACAACAACAACAACAACTAATAATAATAATAATAAACAAAATAAATCCGATGTTTTATGAAACTTGTAATCGGATCTCGTCGGTACGTTCGGGCCACTCAAAAATGTTAGAACGGGTTAACAGGCTTGGGCGCAACACACACACACACACACAAACCCTAACTAAAACCCTACACTATATAAACTCACACACATAACCTCACACACACTACACACACAAGCTGCATTCCCCTGTTCTCTTCCCCTCAATCTAACTCCGGCCACCGGAGTTAAGTCCGGCCGGCCTCCGACGGTTCCCGGTCTCGCGCACACCCCGACACCCCACCCTACTTTGACAAACACCCGCAACCATCTCTTTGACACCCCCACACCTCGCAACCAGTAGAGAGGGAAAGAGAGCAGCGCTAGAGAGAGAGAACGAGGAGAGAGAGAGCATCGCTAGAGAGAGAGAGTAAGATGAGAGTGAGAGATGACGACGGAAGGAAAGAAGCCGGCCACCTCTCGACGGTGGCGCGGCGGCGAACGGCAGAAGCAACGCGTCGGGAAAGCCGCTTTTTCCGGCCGTCAACTGCAACGACGTCGCTGCCGACGTGCATCTTGTCGGCCAACGGCGGCGATGGTGGACAATAAGGTGTCTGGCTCGGTTGGGGATGGAATTGTCTCAGGTTTCGGGTCTGGTTCGGGTCGATTTGGGTGTGTTTCGAGTTGATCGGCTCAACACTGGTCAAATCGGCTTCAACTCGCTCCAGATTCAGTTTCGGCTCGGGTCAAGTTTGGTCAAAAGCGGGTCAAGGTCAAACCACCAGTTTCGGTTCGAGTTAAGATTGTTACGGATTCATGTTTCGGGTTTCGGTTCGACACTCATGTTCGGGCTGAGTCGACTCTGTCTTGGTTCAGCCCGGTACGAGTCTCGATTCGAGTCGGTTCAGCCAATCGGGTCAAGCCCAGCCAACACAAAACTCGGTAAGCTTTTAGCGACGTAAATATTTTTATTTATTATTTATGCTATTTATATACTTTATGCCTAATGTGACTAGTAAATGTTAGATACCTCTCGGGTGAAATATAAATATCACTCGGACTCGTGCGTGTCAACACTTGTCAAATGGTCCACAGGTTAAACCCAAGGCTTGGAAAGAAACCAAATAATAACAACGTGAATACGTTTATAACGATTATATTTTTACACAACACGAACTTTATATATTTTGTATAAAAATACATATATATATATATTTATATATATTGTTAATTGAATTGTTGTGTTTGGAAAATAAATCGACAACTTGTGTTGTCGGGATCATCCAAAAACAAAGGAAACTCTGACCGTTTTTTGTAAAATCCGTAAGACCAAAACATGTTAACTTATAAAACGAAACCCCTCAAATTTAATTAATTTTTTTTATAAATATATACTCATTTTATAGCGCTTCGACAACCTCTAATATTTATATACCTTGTTTGTCCATGTGAGGTGACCTCGGTGTTCCATCTTTCGACCGGCGACTCTTCACAGAATTTCCAAAGGAAGCTTTGCAAAATGTGACCATACTCGACCCCCTTTTCACACTTTAACGCATTTTGGGGTGAATTTATTTTTAACAAGATTAAATGTGTTCCCAATACCAAATGGGTTATCAATTACGCTTATGTGAATTATATGTGTTAGATTAAACTCGTTTATACATGCTACTTGTTACGTTTGAGTTGTTTATGCTTATTAGTTTTAATTTGTACTCTCACGACATTGTTATGATTATGTTACTATGCATGCTAGTTAAGGATTTCAATTATATGTTATTATGTGAGAATCGTCTATATATATATGCGATTCTGCTTTGTTATACTCCCGTCATGATTGAAATAAACTCTAACACCTAGATTTTATTTTTAAACTTGTATGCTCGCCAATACTTTTATATTGTCTACGCTTTTAATACATGTTGCAGGAAAGCTGATGATGCAAGAAATCAAGTTAGGAAAAGCTTTAGAAACGCACCTTAAATAAATATTATCTTATACTTGTTTACTTTATTCGAAACTTTGTATTTGAATTCTTAGTATTTATGAAATTGAATTTAATTATATTTGCACAATAGTGTTATGATGCTTTTGAATAATTTGCTTGTCTCATCCCGATGTTTCCGCCATCGGTTGGGGTGTGGCAGATTGGTACCAGAGCCATAACTATAAGGAATTAGGTAGAATTACCATGTTCGACCTAGTCTATAGTTTAAGTACCATGCTCTTGACCATTCTTGATAATTATCTAAATTATTATTCTGTCTACCGTGCTTCTCTCTCCCATTTGATTTTAAAACTTACAATATGTATTTCCTAAGACATGAAACACAACACACGCTTTTGAGTATATTCTTGTTCCACAATCAAAATAACTCACCAATACAGGGGTGATTCCCGCCATTGGTGACGAGTTTCAATCCGTTTTACATGTTATTTCGCACGAAATTCACCATCAAGTCAGGAGTGATATCCATTGTAACATCCGTCAAAAACGGATTTACCAAACCCGCTCTGTTTATCAACCGAACAATCAGTCAAAAATTTCGTTGCGAATTAAATGCCCAAAATAATTTTAAACGATACATAATCAATTATTATACGGGAATATGTAATTAGTTTTTGAAAAACTGTCAAAAATAAGAAAATAAAAATACTTTGGTTCTGCCGGGTTTCGAACCCGGGTCAGTAACCGGTCCAGCAACAAACTTAACTCACAACACTTGAACCACTGCGCCACTTGTATTATCTGTTAATTATTAAGATCATTTAATTCATAAAGTGTTTCCGAATTCAAAACCGGCGCCCAAAGTTCAGTCGTCGGAAATCCCGGCAATCTCGCGAGTTTTAACGACATCTTCAGTTATAACGTAAAACTTAAACGCTACATCGGTTATAACCGACGTCTGAGTCCGCGACACCATCTATAACCGCCGGAGAAATTCAAACCGACGAATCCAGTCGAAAATCGGACCAAATCCATCGACGACTTGCCCTATAAATACCCCCTCGAACCTCTGCAAACCTTTTCGCTCAAAACCGCACCCTTTCTCGGCGAAAACTCACTCGCCGGAAATCACCTGCAAATCGCTGGAAAACCGGGTTCTTCATTTCTGAGCCTTACTGAACCTCCTAAGCTTATACCGGAGTCACCCATACCTTTTTCAAACTTTCTGAAGACTCGCTGCTGCAAGACACACGTCGCCGGAAGTGGTTGCTGTCGCCGGAGTGCTGCCGGAATAACAGAGGAATCTAGTCGGTATAACCCACGCTTAAATCTTCATTCTTTTTACTTAATCTCATCTGTAATTAACTAAAAAACGCTAAAGAAACCGATTAAAACTTTGAACCAGTCGGTTTTCCGATGCTGGTTAAAACTGACGAAGAAGACGATGTATCTGTAACATATAAATATAATTAAAATCAAGTTATAACTCGGGTTAGACACACAGTCCAGTGGTGGACTGTGTGCACATTAAACACACAAAGGTCTCGAGTTCGAATCTGTTCCACACACGCTGCCTTAATAAAATGCCTTTTTGTTTTGTTAACCGAACCGGAGTCGCCACTTGTATATGTTAAGTATATTAATAATCGGAATAATAACCAAGTTAGACACACAGTCCAGTGGTCGACTGTGTGTATGTTTAATCACAGCGCACGAGTTCGAGTCCGGTCTTCTGCATCGACCCGGACAATTATTTACCTTTTTAAATAAGTCAGAAATAAAAACACTTAGTTTGTATTTAAGTATAATAAAAATTGGATTAATAACATGTTAAACACACAGTCCAGCGGTGGACTGTGTGTTACGCAACCCACAGGTCCCGGGTTCGAGACCTGTGGAGCGCACCGGTCCAATTCAATTAAATCGTTTTTAAAATAAAAGGATTTTTCTGTTTAACTTAATTAATATATAAATATAATTAAAAACAGATATATGACGGGTTAGACACGTAGCTCAGTTGGTAGAGCTGCGTGCACGCGTACGGGAGGTCTCGGGTTCGAGCCTCACTCAGCGCACAATTATACTAATGAACCGGTCAAAGTCAACAGTCAACGGTCAAGGTCAACGGTCAACTGTAGCAAAAAAATCAATTTTTTTATTATTTTTATTTATTTATTTTAATTAAAAATCAATTAAAAATACTTAAAAATAACATTTATAAGGTTAGAAAATAGCCTTAAACTCACAAAAATACACCCAACAATTCTACTAAAATGGATTAATAAAATCCGTTTACTTACCAAACCATAATGCGATTTATCTAGGTTAATCTCACTCGTGGTTAAAACCACTTCGCGTGCATTCAACATCATCAACCGAACACACCCACTGTGAGTGAATCTTACAACTCCCCCTTTTTAATTACACGTTTTGGGGTGTGTCATGTGTCACAAATTAATTAACTCGTTTATTTAAACTTGTGCCATACCATATCGTGATCTAAACTTAGATTGTTTATATTGTTGTGATTACTTATTTCATTTTGTCAAATTATATGAAATTCATTCATTAAGCCCATCAGTTCCTCGCGGGAGACGAGTTGAACAACACGTGCCTCAAAACCAATCAATTATTGTTCATGTGTGTATCATTGAGTTTATATTGTTTGTAGTTGTGTCATTCATATTATCATGTTTATGCAATTCATTCATTAGGCCCATCAGTTCCTCGTGAGAGACGAGTAGAGCAACGCGTGCCTCTAAATGTTCCATTATTGTTCATGTGTGCTTTATTTAATATCTAATGATTGTTGAATAAGTTTACATCTATTTTTACTCATGTTTGGTTGTGCACTTATTTCATAATCAATTAAATAAACTTGTTCAAATGTTTTCCACAGGATTCACTCGCCAACTTTATGTTGATCCAAAAACCTTTTTACACATGATACAGGTGAACAAGTTGAAGCAAGGAAAACATAGGAAATGCCTTAGAAGAGAATAAAGAAGCTTAGATTGATAGTTAGAACATGTTGTAATATTTATTGTAAATTTCCATTAAATTGTATTAAATGAATATGAAACGCATAATAAATGTCATGAGCTTTGATGATAACCTAATCATGCCCCGATCACCTTTTCCGCTGCGGGTCGGGGTGTGACATCCATATCTTGATGGGAGTTTCATTTCATAATCTAGTGGATCCTTATTGACGATTCGAGATTATATCTTGATACGTTCAATAAACCACAATTTGGGGACGAAATTGTCAAGCCAGGCTTGACATTCACACCTTGATGACTGGTTCCGCTCCTCAATTTTCAATCTCGCCAAAGTTTCGTATTTTTCGATCAAATTAGGGACATGTACTAACTGGAAGGGTAAAGTACTGTTAATCGCTTGGCGACGAGAGTATTATACCTATTAGGCCAAATCATGTCTCCCTAATTTGAAAGGACTTACGAGTCACTTTAGAATAGTCGAAGTTTCTAAAACTGAAACACTCCAACATTTTAACAAGCCTCTGTTTTATGCTATCTTACATTTTATGCTATATAATTCTTATTCTTTCATTTTCGTTTCAATGTCACACTATACTAAAATCGAATTTATTCACGACAAACTTCGCATTTATACTAAATATATTACACAACGATCCTATAGGTGCATATTAAACATCATACTTGATTTGGGATTACTGGAACATTATATGTGATAAACTCGTTATAAAACCACACCTTAACATGTATAGCACTATGCGTAGTGCTATAGGAGTAGCGCACCGCCCTTGAGACTTGGGGTCATGTTAAGTAAACTATTTCATACTAAGTAAACTATTTTACACTATGTTTCGACAATATTGACTAGTCAACATTGCGTACACGATGGTTTGACTTGTTTATTCACATGTTTATGTGGTAGACTCGTCATTAACTTTGATCAAGCCACACCTTAACATGTATAGCGCTTGTGTAGCGCTATAGGAGTGACGCCCACCCGTATTCTTGAGGTCATGTTAAGTAAACTATTTTACACCCTCTTCGTTTTAACGATGATGGGTAGTCTACATTGCGGTACATGATGGTTTGACCTGTTTATTCACATGCCAGTAATCCATTAATCTTGGTTAAACTAAAATATATCATCTGTATTATACACGAATGCGCGAATACGCACACTTACACTTATACTCATACTTATACAGTAAACTCTTTCATACTTAAATACCATTATACTTATATACTTGAGATTCTATATACGCTATCATTATCACTCGTAATACGCTAATAAACACTAATCGGGACACGAAACGCAATATGACATCGATTAGCGAAACAGACGTAATATGGTATAAACATGGTGGATACGCTGCTGGTACTTACTATATATAAGTGTTAATACCATATTACTAATGTTTCGTAAAACGTGCCATAAGAAATTTGGTGTTTCACTGCTATATTTAAGGGCAAACCTTAATCACTCATCACCTAATTCTTAGTTATACCCGCATACTTCGAAATGCCATTATTTCTTTCCTAAGCCTTCCTCTTAAATGAATTTCGGGACGAAATTCCATAAAGTAGGGGAGACTGTAACGCCTCGCGTTTCCGTAAAAAAATTTATTTCAGAAAATATGTGTCGTACACTGAATTATTTATTTGTCTAATTTATTATCATTATTATTATTATTTATTTAGTTATTATTTTTATAGATAATAACAATAATAATAATAATAATAATAATAATAAATCCGACGTTTTATGAAACTTGTAATCGGATCTCGTCTGTACGTTCGGACAACTCAAAAACGTTAGAACGGGTTAACAGGCTTGGGCGCAACACACACACACCAAACCCTAACTAAAACCCTACACTATATAAACTCACACACATAACCTCACACACACTACACACAAGCCGCATTCCCCTGTTCTCTTCCCCTCATCTAACTCCGGCCACCGGAGTTAAGTCCGGCCGGCCTCCGACGGTTCCCCGGTCTCGCGCACACCCCGACACCCCACCCTACTTCGACAAACACCCGCAACCATCTCTCTGACACCCCCACACCTCGCAGACCAGTAGAGAGGGAAAGAGAGCAGCGCTAGAGAGAGAGAACGAGGAGAGAAAGAGAGAGAGTAGAGAAGAGAGAGTGAGAGATGATGACGGAAGGAAAGAAGCCGGCCACCTCTCACGCGGCGGCGACGGCAGAAGCAACGCGGCGGGAAAGCCGCTTTTTCCGACCGTCAATTTGCAACGACGTCGTTGCCGACGGCATCGTTGTCGGCCAACGGCGATGATGGTGGACGATTAGGTGTCATGGCTCGGTTGTGGGATGGAATTGTCTCAGGTTTCGGGTCTGGTTCGGGTCGATTTGGGTGTGTTTCGAGTTGATCGGCTCAACACTGGTCAATCGGCTTCAACTCGCTCCAGATTCAGTTTCGGCTCGGGTCAAGTTTGGTCAAAAGCGGGTCAAGGTCAAACCACCAGTTTCGGGTTCGAGTTAAGAATTTGTTACGGATTCATGTTTCGGGTTTCGGTTCGACACTCATGTTTGGGCTCAGTCGACTCTGTCTTGGTTCAGCCGGTACGAGTCTCGATTCGAGTCGGTTCAGCCAATCGGGTCAAGCCCAGCCAACACAAAACTCGGTAAGCTTTTAGCGATGTAAATATTTTATTATTTATTTATTTATGCTATTTATATACTTTATGCCTAATGTGACTAGTAAATGTTAGATACCTCTCGGGAGAAATATAAATATCAATCGGACTCGTGCGTGTCAACACTTGTCAAATGGTCCACAGGTTAAACCAAGGCTTGGAAAGAAACCAAATAATAACAACGTGAATACGTTTATAACGATTATATTTTTACACAACACGAACTTTATATATTTTGTATAAAAATACATTATATATATATTTATATATATATATATATATTTATTTATTTGTTAATTGAATTGTTGTGTTTGGAAAATAAATCGACAACATTGTGTTGTCGGGATCATCAAAAAACAAATGAAACTCTGCCCGTTTTTCGTAAAATCCGTAAGACCAAAACATGTTAACTTATAAAACGAAACCCCTCAAATTTAATTAATTTTTTTTATAAATATATACTCATTTTATAGCGCTTCGACAACCTCTAATATTTATATACCTTGTTTGCCCATGTGAGAT
The DNA here is from genome assembly GCA_947069175.1 of Scalesia atractyloides. NCBI lineage: Eukaryota > Viridiplantae > Streptophyta > Magnoliopsida > Asterales > Asteraceae > Scalesia > Scalesia atractyloides. The sequence goes on along the minus strand of CAMTDV010000023.1, from coordinate 40,588,610 downwards.
GACCTCGGTGTTCCATCTTTCGACCCCGACTCTTCACGGAATTTACAAAGGAAGCTTTGCAAAATGTGACCATACTCGACCCCCTTTTTACACTTAACGCATTTTGGGGTGCAACATGTATAAATTACAAAATTTATTTTTAACAAGATTAAATGTGTTCCCAATACCAAACGGGTTATCAATTACGCTTATGTGAATTATATGTGTTAGATTAAACTCGTTTATACATGCTACTTGTTACGTTTGAGTTGTTTATGCTTATTAGTTTTAATTTGTATTCTCACGACATTGTTATGATTATGTTACTATGCATGCTAGTTAAGGATTTCAATTATATGCTATTATTATGTGAGAATCGTCTATATATATGCGATTTGCTTTGTTATACTCCCGTCATGATTGAAAATAGATTTTTATTTTTAAACTTGTATGCTCGCCAATACTTTTGTATTGATCTACGCTTTTAATACATGTTGCAGGAAAGCTGATGATGCAAAAAATCAAGTTAGACAAGCTTTAGAAACGCACCTTAAATAAATATTGTGTTATACTTGTTTACTTTATTCGAAACTTTGTATTTGAATTTTTAGTATTTATGAAATTGAATTTAATTATATTGTCACAATAGTGTTATGATGCTTTTGAACAATTTGCTCGTCTCATCCCGATGTTTCCGCCATCGGTTGGGGTGTGAATGTATTACTTGCACGTATGTAATACAAAACGTATGATACGATAGAACAATTACTATCATTTTAAACTGTCACGTCAATTTTCATCATTCCACATATGATCTTCATATAATTACTCCCGTAATTTACCATTTCTAGTGATCAATCTCATTATGGTCACTATTACAATTTTGATACTCGATCTCATTATTAACTTGGCTACCATAACATTCTAATGGTGAATCGCATTATCAACTTGGCTATGATAGCACTTCCGATGACCGATATCACTATTAACATGACTGTCATTACAAATTTCTCAATTATTTCCATGATCACGACAGTTTTTAATGATCATTATATAATCACATTCAATTCAGAGAATGAAGTAGAACCAGAACAAGCTTTATAGCTTTTCATTCTTTACTAGGTCACACGAATATGAGATAATTTCAAACTTTTCATACTCTTTTAATGATATAGCTACTTCAGGAGCATATCTCTCAGGTGTGACAAATGAAAAGTATTTTTCTTATAACTAATTTTCTCACCTCATAATACAAGTTGAGAATTAACTACATGATTGAGTCATGTTTATTGGTCTAAAAATTAGTGACCTTCTGTAAATGGATAATGAGATTTAGAGAGCATGACACTTGGGTGTCACATCTAACCATTTTATACTTTTTTCTTTAAATTTTAATGGAACAAATCATATACAATCAATAGTGATCATTCTCCAATAAGATCGTTAAACATCATTCTTTATTTAATCAAAATAAATTAAGTAACTTTCAAAACATTGTCGCTCGACTGATATATGACGAAAGGCACCATGAAATTATACGAAATTGATTTATGATAAAATCATATGAAATTAAGTTATATATGCATATATATGAAATTCATAGTAGAATCTTAACTAACTTAACAAATCATGTTGATACAAATCAAATCTCATACTTATAGTTGTTGAATTTCTATAAAACAAGAACAATGACACCATATTAATTGGTTTAACCAAATGATTAAGAACTTTACGATCGAAGGTTGTGAGTACTATAATCGACCAAATAAAAGCAAAACTCATGGATCTTAGAATACGAGTTTACTTGTAACTCACTTAGTTTTCAAATTAAACTAAAACATCACATTCTCTAAATTCAAAGCGTGTATCTAGGTAAAATTCCAGTGTGTTTGAACGTGTAGATATAATATATACAAAAAAAAACTAATAATCAACTTTTACTAGTAATCTAATATGATCTTATCATCTATTTGGAAAATCTATCCAATATACTTTTATATGTTATAAAAGTAACGCATCATAATATATGTATTTTCTTTTAAAAAAATTTGTTATAATAATCCAAACTTATAGTTATGATGATAAGTCAATATCATAATTCTGGAATATATACGTAACATGATATATGAAATTTACTAAAATAAATTAAGATATAGTTTGTCTAAAATTATAATAAGGGGATTAAAATAAACCAATGATTTATACCAAAATAAATATCTCAACTAATTTGTAACAAAATAATTATGGAGTGATACTATTAAATATAAACTAAATCATGTATATATATTTGTTAAGAACATATATATGATTTAGTGGGTTGGGCTCAAAATCCTACGACTGTTAATTCAAAGGAAAACATTGAAATTCATAATCGTATACTGAAAATTGATTTTAAAACTTATCACATATACTTGCTACTAGTTCGTCAATTATTATAGGTTACAAAAACTTATCCAATCAGTCTTTACGAAAACCAGGTAAATCAAAGCTTGACAATTTTCAGATTTTAGAATTAAATTAAATCAAAGTTTCACAATATTTTACTGTTGTCCCTTTTTTTTACACTAAGTGTAGGTTATACGGAATTTCTGGTGAAGTCACAGAATTCAGAAAAATTAAAACTAGCAAAAAGAATTATAACCTTTATACTATCTAGAAATTGAAAATATTTAATATGTAGATTAACGGATTTGCTTTTAATTATAAATTTCATGTTTAGTATACTTGTACGGAACATATACAATTAGGAAACAATCATAAATTGTTACCTATATCGTTAAGTAAAAAGAAACATACAGAGATAAAGAGTTGGATGGTGGGAGAAGTTGGTGGTGGTTCGTAGCAGTGCAATATCGTCAGCGGTGACTCAAACTAAAATAAGTGATATCAATTACGATCGTGCTGATAATGTGTTGTAAAACAACGATATATTAACAACAAATATACATGATAAACATGGGAACATAGATCATGTAGTGAAAGGAATATAGAGAATGAGATAATTTTATTGATGTTGAGTATCTAACATCAAATACATAAAACCTCTATATATAGGCTATATTATTAATACAAGAGTATATAAAGAGACGAGAGTTAAGAACATGAAGAGTCACCTTAAATAATTTGTTCATAACAAGTTAAATAGTAAATCAACTTACAAAACTTATTTTGTGAATGAGTTAATTATCATTTCTGTCCCTATTTTTTATCTAGTTATTACAGTTCTTGTCAAATTTCAGATTTGCACAAACATTATTGAAAGATGCTAGTTTTGCTAATATATAATTTTGGAATGAAACTGACGAAACGTCATCGTTTTCATGGTCTAGAAATCCGGGCTTGCAACAACTGATTAGTCAACACATTGAGATTCATCGTGTTGATCACTTTGTTACTTGATGGGGGTGCAATGGCTGCTGGTCTGTCACGGGCTCGTAACTCTACTGGTCGTCGTCTCTTTTCTATGCGGCCAGTGGCCTATATTTCAAGGCACTTTCATCGAACGAGTTCACCGATTCCTCACCTTCGGCGCTTTCGATTACTTCCGGTAATAACTTACCCTAAACCCTAATTTTCATTCTCAAAGAATTCGCTGTTTGATTTGGCTAAAATTGACTGTAATATCACCCTACTTTACTTTTATAATGTTTATAATAACTAGTTGTTTAAGTAACAATGGTTTGCTTTAGGTTTTAAATTGTATGAAAATGATGTAATTGATATGCTTGTTTGTTGTTGTTGTTATAGAGGTTTGTTGAGTTTGTGTTCGGGTCTAGAGGTACCAATGCACTCTATATTACTCAGTACTACTGCTGCGATCGGCCTAATCCTATCTTACAGGTTTGTCTTTAAAACTTTCTATTGTTTGTTTCCCTAAATAGCATGATTGACTTCATTATTGTGAAAGATTCTTCGTTGTGGCTTAGTGACTTAAGATACAAGTGGGCACTGGTGTTTGGAGATATGTAGGGACCGATAATGGGTCCGTAGGGATTCGTCTCCATGTTTATATTATCTTGCGTCGTTGTAACAGATTCGTTCATTTAATACGATTCATCTCGTTTACCTTCACGCTTGTAAAACAATGCTAGTTCTGAGTCAATGCAAAATTTGGGTGTTTTTTGGTTAAGCTGTCATAAAGACAAGATTATTGAAGAAAACATAATGGGAAAATTTGCGTGTTAGTGTTTGATGCATAAATTTCATTAAAAAACACAACCAGGGTAAAACTCAGAAAATAAAAACGGTTGAAAGTTTTACTGTTTCATTGAGAAATATAGTTCTGTGGTTCCTTTGGCATTTGACATTTCCTTTCCACATTCTCGGTTATTCGTGTTTCATTTTATGTAATATTCAGTTTTCCACCTTTTCTTTCAGGCGTTATACTTGGCAATAGTTGGTGGAACTTTTTACTTGACAGTGATCTCAACTTTTAACTATATTCCTAGCTATTATATGGGTGGATATCACAGGTGTGAAGACAATTTCACTGTTTTTGCGTTGTCACGTAGAAGCTTTATAAATGATACTATTATATTATCTTGAACTCTATATACATTTTGCAGATACACAAGCGTGTTGGCTATTGGTGTAGGATTTTTGCTTTTTCTATTGACTAGTTTCTCTGATCCAGGAACTATCAATGCTGAAAATGTATCTCAGTATCTCCTTTTATACCCCTATGACAACATGATTTATTCAGAAAAAGAATGTTCAACTTGCAAAATCTTAAAGTATGTGTACACACATTGTTTTTATCAGACTTTTCATTACTTGTGGCAAATTGGGTGGGTCAAAGGGGTTGGGTTGACCTTGAACACATTTTTTGTCCGTTTCAAAAATGAATTAATCATTTTTCCATCAAATATGTTTACAAAAACTGATTTAGGAGGTTGTATGCATAAAAATACATGTTGAGCAACTTTCGAACAGTTTGGCATGTCAATCTATTTGATGCATTTCATGTTTTAGTTAAAGTTTATGATTTCACTCATTTGACATTTTGACCTGTTATGGATTAACAAGATCCAAGTCAACCCATTTATAGTAAGGAGGTCGAATTACCACCTCTACTCTTCACAAGTTTCTTTTTGGATAGAAGTTAATTACCTTTTGCTAATGCTAATATTTTCTTGTTATTGTTTTGTCAATCAGGCCTGCTCGGTCCAAGCATTGCAGCATATGTGATTGCTGTGTTGCGCGGTTTGATCATCACTGTGGATGGATGGTTCGACTCTTCTTTATTTCATAAGAAAAATTATCCTTCCCTGAAATATGGTATAACGTGAAATGATTCTGATTCTAACCATTTCAGAATAATTGCATAGGGGAGAAAAACACACATTACTTTATGATGTTTCTTCTGTGGTGAGTTAATCTCGCTTTAATGAAATGGCATATTTTGACTTTGATCTCTCCGTTCTAAACATATGATGGAACTTCACTCTGCAGGCATTTCTTTCTTTGTGTATATGGAACCGTTGCAATCGGCTTAGTTCTTGCTGGTCGATTAAAAGAACTAGAAGTTGAATATATTTTAACAGGTGTCTTGAATGCTCGTAATATCTTTAAACAACATTTTTTGAGATCTTAATTTGGATGTTTGTTTGTGCTCTCATTGCAGCATATTATGGCATTGAAAATTCATACTGGAGTTTGGCTCCACATGTTGTACAGGTTATTGTGCAATATCTCAAAACATGCTTACTAATAATTCAACAATGAGTCTATACTTATGATAAATTATATTTCATAGCTTTTCATATTTAATTTATTCTTTGATGTAGTTTAATTTGTCTTTTGTAACAATATTTTGTTTGTTGCAACAGTGGTTGATAAGCTCTTACAACACTCAGATACTTATAATGGTGTTCCTGGCTATAGTTTCGCTGCTTTTATCTGGTTTCTTTGGATACCATTTCAGCCTCTGTGTCAGCAATACCACCACTAACGAGGTAATGTCGGTTGTCTTTTTTCTATTTAGAGGTGTCGACTTTGACCCATTATTTTATGAGTGGGTTGGTTCGGTTATGTTAGATCTTTCACGGGCTCTCACGCTAAACAGGTTGAAAGTCGCCCAAAGTGTTCTAATACGTACAGACTTTCGATTCATTTTATTCAAGATATTATATTATTGCGAGAATCTGATTTTATAATCAGATTTAAAACAATAGTTTTTTTAATGTTATTTTTAGATCTTTTGGGTCAACTAACCCTGGTCTGACCTATAAATAATTTACATTTTTAGACTTAGTGTGCTTTAGCGCTTATTTTTCCACCCTTAGTCTCTACTACTTCCTTAATTCCATAAACATTGAAAGTACACTTGATCATGCATGTTCTCTTACTTAAGTGCTTGACCATCAAGGACATCTGAAAATACTGCTAAGCAACCATCTTTTGATAAAATGGTCGGGTTGATTAAGAGGTTTAGGTTGACCTTTTAGTAAACAAGGAAATTATGGTTGTCAATTATCAAGGAATCATGGAATGCGATGCTTGGAAGACGAGTCATTGTGAACAAGGTGTCTCGTAATGATAAAACTACAAATGTTGTAGTGATATGATTCCTCAATAACTGGATAGTTTCCAGCAGCAAGTTAGATTTGGGGCTGTTAGGGTTCTGTTTGGTGTTTTTTCAATATATATATTTAAAATACATATTTTTATATGATGTTTGAGTTGATATTGCAGACATTCAAATGGGACGATTATTTAAGTTGGCAGAGGAAGGTGAAAGAAGCAAAGGCAAGTACAGAAGCACTAAAAGCTAGTTTAGATGATCTAAGTCAAGAGACAACAAAGCCTCAACAGAGCAAATGGAAATCTTTCTTCAAAAGATCAAAACTCGAACACGACGACGGGGTTGAGATCGTTAAGAACAACATTTATGATCAAGGCTTTTTTCAAAATCTTTACGAGATCATTTATCCGCTGTCATCACGACACTCATTCTCAACACATAAATTAAAAACGGGTTAAACACATCTCTCTCACTCCCTTTAAATTATCAATCGTGTAATCTTGTTTTATGCTTACCAAGTGTATTCGTATGGCTGGAACATCCCTTTTTGTTAAGCAGGTCGTAAATGACATTTTGCTTAAATTACATGTAATAGATTCTTTGTAGACGATTTAGCATAAAAGAATAGAGAAAAAAAAGGATTACAAGCTCGACTCGAGTGGTTTGAATATATTTAGGTATTAGTTCATTTAAATATATGGTGTTTTATGAGGCGTCGTATGAAGCAGAAAAAAAAATTCAAATTCTGCAACATATCTGCACCACAAAAAATGGTTTAAACAGGCATTGCGTGGGCAAAAGATTTGTTGATGGTAGAGGTCCCATTTTTTATAAACATGATATTATATTTATACGCTTAGCAATTGCTGACAGCTAAGATGAACCGATTAGTAGCAACCGTGCTGCTGACAGGGCGGTAGTAGCTAGAAGTCGATAGCAAGTTTCAATTCAGCAGCTCAGTATTAACCCATCAGAAGTAACTTACTACTGATCTCTAACCCCTCAAAGGCGACTCACGGCGATATGAGTATGTGAAAAGCAAAATGTGTCATCAAATGGCACATAACGATATCGCTCACAATGTGCACATGAGAGTGTTTTGCACCCTTTAGGGCTTCCATATATTCCTTATACTATGGAAACAATATCAAAGGGATACTACTTAGACCATGACCAATGCAAATCATTTAGTTTGCATTTAGTTTATGTGGATTTAGCAATTGAGGGGAAATGCATTAGAAAAATTTGCATTTGAGTGGAACGTTCTTGGAGAAAAAATTGTGCATTTGGTGTGATGGTGAGTCCCTATGTTTGTTTTGTATTTAATTTAATATTTTCTTGTTTTAATTTATTTTGATATGCACAAATAAATTGTACACTATAAGCTTTAGTGACTTGTATATCATTTTCTTCATTTCAAATATATTAATCAGACAAATACAAAAAAAATGTAATGTTATTATTTTAAAACATAAGTTTATTAATGCTACTTCAATAAAAAATAATACAAAAGCTTAAGATACGTATACAATAACGTTCGTGTTTAAAAGTTCAATATTTCGTTTTTATAACTTTCGATATAATAATACGAAAATAAAAAAATGTATATTAATAGAAATAACTTAATTATTAAAAATAAATTAAAAGTGGTGATGCTGTGAAAATAGTAAAGATATTTGTAGGATTGGAAAGAAAATGTGTATTTTTAATGTATTTGTGAAAGTGGCCAGGCTAATATGTTTATGAAGTTATTCATCACCTTGCATTGATGATAGTCTTATATACTACTTTGGAGGCTTGTCCACCCTATGTGAGTAAATTTTGAGTAAATTGCACAAAACATCTTTATGTTTCCTCAAATTTGCAGGTTCCAGCCTTAATGTTTAAAAGTTGCTAAAAACAACCTTTAAGTTTATTTTTGTTACGGGTTCAATCCTTTACAGCTAACCACGTTATTTTCTTCAGTTAAGTTCCCTCACATGCATAACATGTGAGGGTATATTCGTCATTTTGGTTGATCATGTGAGGGAACTTAACTGAAGAAAATAACGTGGTTAGCTGTAAAGGATTGAACCCGCAACAAAAATAAACTTAAAGGTTGTTTTTAGCAATAAAGGATGTTTTGTGCAATTTACTCTAAAATTTTTCATAACAAAACGTTAAAATTTTCGGGTCGGATCAGAGCGATGTTTGAATTAGATTTAAAAAACAGAAAAGACAGGCCATACAAGGATTGAATCCTTGTAACCTATAAGTCTTAAGGATTGGAGACGTTAGGGTGTGATGAAAATAAAAAAGAAGAAAAAACGCAAATTGTTGATATGGATCATATAAGGTTATACGAAATCTAAAATGTACACAACACATGTTGAGGAGAGATAGCATAGATGTCGGAAGTGAGGACTAGTTCTAGAGATGCGGAAGTTTTCAAAGAATAAACATATGCTTGAAGGAACCAAGGACGTTTTTATTTTAGTATTATGTTGAGAACCGCGAATAATTCATTTACATATAATGTTCAAAATATAATTAAAGGTAGTGAGAGAACGAAACATCACGATTATATGAGTGTCTAGTATATCACATTGAAACCAATAGATTAATTATTTGAGCCCATGGAATAATTTGTGTGCATTTGGATCAGTATTTTCTTTCTTCACGTAGTGATGAGTGAACATAAAGCATCAAAAAGCGAACAAAGTTGTAATGGACATGAATGTCAGGATTTTGGTCTTCGGTAACAGTTTCTAATTTTGAACTTCTTTTACATATGAAAATATGAATTATCGTAAGGCGGAACCGCAAAATTTTGGTTTAAACTTAACTAACTCAACCATTTACTTATTAATTACATCTCTAAATTATAAAAAAATGATTATTAATTATATATTTCTAGAAAGGAAACACTAACGTATAGAATTTGAGCACCTTTGTATGTTGCATCTAAAATAAGAATCTTTTCTAACTGGATTCTTGACGTTTTATTTTTGTTATCATTTTCCATACAAAATTACTAACTCAGTCAAAATGTATTGTTAACTCAGGGATGATTTTGGCAATTTTGTTAAGTCAGGGACGATTTTGGCAATTTACCCATTTAATTTTATAGTTTTTTAATTTTGTTAATTTCTTTTTTATCTTTAAATAAAAAATTATTATATTATAAATATAATATACAGACAACACACACACATATATATATATATATGGGATAGATAAGAAAATCGAGAAAACTAAAAAACTTCCAAAAAAAGCTTAAAAATACATCAATTTTTTTAACAATTTTAGCTGCAAATCTACATTTTTAAAATACAAAATAATGAAAAAAATAGTATAAACACATCTATATTATATCCCCAAACTTATACTCGGACAAACGGACAATTCGGACAATGGACAAATATATATATACTAAACCGACAACTAAGACATACTAAAAACCCGGTAAGAAACAAATATATATAGTCCCCGACAAGGAGTATATATATATTCTACCGACACGACACTTAGGCATTTTCACCGACGAAAAATATATATAAACAACTTTATCAACAAGTTCTAAAAATAATATATTTTTATACACTTAGCTAATATATATTTTTCACCATTCATAAAATTCGGAAGGTATTATATATAAAATCAACTAAGTGAAATAATAATAGTATACTTATACATATAGAAATATGTACACTATTAGTTACAAATAACAATCACATGAAATATCATATATATATATATATATATATATATATATATATATAACACTTAGTAAAATACATGACTACAAGTGATGTACATGTACACATATACGTATAAATACGACACAAATACCTACAATAAAAGTACACAAGTGAAGTATATACATGGTATACATATATGCATATATACATAAGTACAACTGATGTACACAAATACACTTGATGAAGTGTACACATACAAGAGAACATTATACATGTACACCAACACGAGTTTGATGTTAAAAATAATTATTCTAACAAATATATCTTGAAAAGATATACATATATATACTTGAAAAACAAGTATATACATAAGAATCGAATGTACATATATAAGCGAATGAGGTTCACTATTCACAAAGATATATATTAGAAGAATATATATATAAATTCATAACAACGAAACACTCATGCGGGGCACGAAGACGCATATGGGCTAGGCCCATTCACACCCGTAATAGGCACAGAGACGCATAAGGGCTAGGCCCGTTTACACTCATGCTAGGCACAAAGACATATGAAGGGCGAGGCTCGTTCATAGACGACAAGAATACACAAATATATATATATATATATATACATATATATATATATATATACATATATATATATACATATACATATATATATATACATATATATAGATATACATATATATATCTATATATATATGAAATACATATTAACAACGAACGATAAACAAATACCAATGCATTAAAAACAAACAAGGGTTTCCAAACAAACAAACACTTACAAGTCTAAACGAACATTCAAGATGAGCAACTTGTACACGGTCGAGTAAGACCTAAGTGTCTAATGAGATTAGTACACTTGTAGGTTGTGATACTTTTACGGACACTGAGCTTGCTAGCACACTACACGTTTGGACACAAACCATGAGTTCATGTCCTCGTTTTCTTTTAAACGGTTTTTAGTTTTTGAACTATCGGTGGAGATACATGTAACAATGGTATGATAAGCTAGAGAATGAAACACACCTCGATCATGTGCGCATAGGGTGGAACTTAAGAACCATCAATCACATACAGACCGAGAAACAAAAGGGGTAGATCTATCGGTTTTGGCGAGCCCCACTCTTGGTCTGTGAGACCTTTTAGAGTACTTTTGTGTCCCAGTCGAGGATAATCGACACAAAAATTGTCACACCCCGACCCGCAGCGGAAAAAGGTGATCGGGGCATGATTGGGTTATCATCAAAGCTCATGACATTTATTAAGCGTTTCATATTCATTAAATACAATTTAATGGAAATTTACAATAATTGATACAACATATTCTAACTATCAATCTAAGCTTCTTTGTTCTCTTCTAAGGCATTTCCTAGTTTTCTTTGCTTCGACCTGTTCACCTGTATCATGTGTAAAAAGGTTTTGGATCAACATAAAGTTGGCGAGTGAATCCTATGGAAAACATTTGAACAAGTTTATTTGAATTGATTATGAAATATGTGCACAACCAAACATGAGTAAAAATAGATGTAAAACTTATTCAACAATCATAAGATATTAAATAAAACACACATGAACAATAATGGAACATTTAGAGGCACGCGATGCTCAACTCGTCTCTCACGAGGAACTGAGGGGCCCAATGAATGAATTGCATAACATGATAATATGAATGACACAACTACAACCAATATAAACTCAATGATACACACATGAACAATAATGAATTTGATTTGAAGCACGCGTTGTTCAACTCGTCTCCCACGAGGAACTGATGGGCTTAATGAATGAGTTTCATATAATTTGGCAAAAGGAAATAAGTAATCACAACAATATAATCAATCTAAGTTTAGATCATGATGTGGTATGGCACAAGTTTAAATAAACAAGTTAATTATTTTTATAACACATGACACACCCCAAAACGTGTAATTTAAAAGGGGGAGTTGTAAGATTCACTCACAGTGGGTGCGTTCGGTTGATGACGTTGAATGCACGCGAAGTGGTTTTAACCACGAGTGAGATTAACCTAGATAAATCGCATTATGGTTTGGTAAGTAAATGGATTTTATTAATCTATTTTAGTAGGATTGTTGGGTGTATTATTGTGAGTTTAAGGCTATTTTCTAACCTTAAAAATGTTATTTCTAAGTATTTTTAATTGATTTTTAATTAAAATAATTAAATAAAAATAATAAAAAAATTTGATTTTTTTCTCTGACCGTTGACCGTTGACTGACCGTTGACCTGACCGTTGACCGGTTCGAATCGGAATATAGGTGCGCTGAGTGAGGCTCGAACCCGAGACCTCCCGTACGCGTGCACGCAGCTCTACCAACTGAGCTACGTGTCTAACCCATTATATATCTGATTTTAATTATATATATATTAAATTATATTAAACAGAAATCCTTTATTTTTAAAAACGATTTAAATCAATTCGGACGGTGCGCTCCACAGGTCTCGAACCCGGGACCTGTGGCTTAAACTAACACACAGTCCACCGCTGGACTGTGTGTTTAACATGTTATATATCCCAATTTTTATTATACTTAAATACAAATTATTTGTTTTCATTTCTGACTTTATTTAAAAAGAATAATTAATTGTCCGAGTCGGTGCAGTAGCCCGGACTCGAACGCGTGACCTGTGATATAAACATACACACAGTCCACCGCTGGACTGTGTGTTTAACTTGGTTATTATTCCGATTATTAATATACTTAACATATACCTGTGGCGACTCCGGTTCGGTTAACAAAACAAAAAGGCATTTTATTAAAGCGGCGTGTGTGAAACAGGATTCGAACTCGTGACGTTTGTATGATTAATGTGCACACAGTCCACCGCTGGACTGTGTGTCTAACCCGATTAATAAGTTGATTTTAATTATACTTATAAGATACCGAACTTCATCTTCTTCGATGAGTTTTAACCAGACTTGACAACAGACTGGTTCGAGGTTTAAAACATGTTCTTTAGTGTGTTTCAGTTCATTATGGTGAGATATAAGTGAAAAGAAAAAGAATTTAGGCGAAGAGGTATACCGACTGTCTTCCTCTGTTTTTCGGCAGAATTCCGGCGACAGCAATCACCTCCGGCGACGTGTGTCTTGCAGTAGCGAGTCTCCAGAAAGCTTACAAAATATGTGGGTAACTTCGGTATAAGTTTAGGAGGTTCAATAAGGCTCGGAAATGAGGAAACCGGTTTTCCGGCGACGAACAGATTAATTCCGGCGAGTGGAATTACGCCGAGAAAAGGTGTGGTTTTGAGCGAAAAGGTTTGCAGTGGGTTGTGGGTGAATTTATAGGGCAAATCGTCGAAGAACCTGGTCTGATTTCCGACTGTATTCGTAAATTATAAAACTCCGACGGTTATAACTTTGGTCGCGGACTCAGACGTCGGTTATAACCGATGTCTTAGTAATGGTTTACCTTATAACGTAAGTTGTCGTTAAGACTCGTGAGATTTCCGGGATTTCCGACGACTGAACTATTGGGCGCCGGTTTTGAATTCGTAACGTCATGATATCAATTTAATGATTCTAATATTTAACAAGTAATATCAGTGGCGCAGTGGTTTGTGTGTTGTGCGATAAGACTTGTTGTTGAACCGGTGCTGACCCGGGTTCGAAAAGCGGCAGAGGACTTTTATTTTTATTTTGCGATTTTCAACAGTTTTTCAAAAAACTAAATATATATTCCGGTATAATAATCGATTACGTATCGTTTAAAAATATTTTGGGCATTTAATTCGCAACGAAATTTTTGACTGACTGTTCGGTTGATAAACGGAGCGGGTTTGGTAAATCCGTTTTTGACGGATGTTACAAAAATCGTCAAGGGTTGGATTGCTTCCTATGTCGCCATACATATTAATTTCCTTGCAAAACATTAATGATCAACAATTTCATAGATGCTTTACATAGTTTCTAGACAAGAATTTTCAAATTTTTTTAAGATTCATTTTATACAAGCACAAACGCATGAATTGACCAACATTATGTTGAATTTTCAAACTTACATGTATTAAGGAAATTAGTGGATCCTTACACGGTACTATTTCAAGAATTCAAGATGGTCAAGAATGCGATGTTATCCTATTTTGAAGTGTTTGATTCATATATCTCACCCTTGAGCTATAACATCTCGTAAAATCGTGTCCAATAATATGGCGACACGTGCCATTATTTTTTATATTAAGTCTGATAAAGACTAATAAGGACTAAAGGTGTCAACACGCTCAAACTAAGCCTCTGAGTGATCCTTTGATGTCAACATGCTTAAACTAAGCCTCTAAGTGACCCTCTAGTGTCAACATGCATAAACTAAGCCTCTGAGTGACCCTTTGGTGTCAACATGCATAAACTAAGCCTCTGAGTGACCCTCTGGTGTCAACATGCATAAACTAAGCCTCTGAGTGACCCTTTACAAAGTCCTAACTCTCATATGAGCCACTTGTTGGATGAGAGGGATTAGTTATGTAAATATGTAAAAGTTGGACAAAGGAGGGGTTAAAAGTGTCAACACGTTAATTTTTACCTCTGAGTGACCTTTTAATGAACCAAGAGCTTGACAATGCACGTGCATACTCCCGGTACGCCAAATATTGGCCACGAAGGGCTAATTATGATTATATAGGTGTTTTAGAAGTTTAATAAGTTGAGGGGCTAAATGTGACAAAGTTTGAAACTTTCCATGGACCGCTCGCGGGCCGCGAGAGACATGGCCTGGTCTCTCGCAGGCCGCCAGAAGGCTATTACTTCGAAAAATTTTGCTTGGCAACCACACAAGTTATGCCTCATATTAGGACACTTATAGGCTCCCTCTAACACTTGCTAACACCTGGCATCACCTCCTTCAAGCTCTCCAACTATAAGTAGGTGCAATGGTTCTTCCCTTGAACTTGCACCTTCTCATAATCATTCCATCTCCCTCCTCTAGAAGTTCCTAACTGAAAGGAGCATCTAATTTAGTTCTATTTCATCCAAGGATCACTTGTAAGTGTTCCTTTCTCTTGCATTTTCGTTTATAGGCTTTTTATAGCCAAAAGTCAAGCGTTTAAAGAAAACGCTTCGACTTTCAGTTAAGACCATTATGGTCCAGCCATTGTTCATAACGAACATGGCTAAGTGATGGTAATAAGGTAGGTGTTAATCCCTATTAAGGGCATCTCCTAAAGATCACGTTTGCTAGATCCATTGACGGGTCAAAGTTTTATTATTAAAAAGTCAAACAAGCCATATTTTGAAAATATTATAATCTGAGTTTATATGTGTTATAAAACATTTTTTGACACTTTAACAAGTTGGTAATAATTATTAAAACATGTGAGAGCATGTTCGACTCGTCAATTTCAGTTCTAGGGTCGGTTCACAACCGAAAGTCGCAAAGTTTGACTTCTGCTTTGACTTTCGATTCTGACTCAATTTAGATTAGTTAGCTACTGATCTGAGGTTGCATTATGATTTTAATATAATGTAGCATAACCCCTGAGGTTATATTACATGATCATAATCAGAATCTGAGTTTATACACAAGTTCCATTATTATGCCACTTTTTGACCAAAATGCCCTTTTTACATAAAATAAGGTTTTAATCAATAACGAACTTGAAAATAAATTTACTACTGATGTAATAACATAAGTAAAATTATTTGGGATGACAAATCAGTTTATATACTGAGTTTACATACAAGTCCTTGCATTATGTCGATAAATAACGATAAAGCTCTTATGACGCATAAAACGGTTTTCATCATACTCTTTACACAAACCTTTTATCTACTGGTGTGTTATATTAAATAACATATCTAAAACATATAAACCTGGTCTTAGTATTAGTTTTTATTAAACTTCGAACAAATCGTTATTTTTCGGCATAAACGTCGTTTCAGCGCATGGTATGGTTTTATACCACATATGTCAACAAGACTTGTTACCTACTGATTTTAAAACTTATCTAAATTTTTTTTACAGTAGGTACATAACATAAACTCAAAATGCCAAATGAAATATAACACTATGTGTAAAATGACCAAAATGCCCCTACGGTGCATAGTTTGGTCATAAATGAAAAATTACACATATAATCAATATCTTACTGATATTATACCCTAAATTAAATATTTTTCCAAAATACTTATGATATATCATCAAAATATATTCAAGTTCCTTTTATACGAGATATAATTACCAAAACGCCCTTATGAGGCATAATCTCATTTTAAAACCTTAACGGACATGTAAGTTGATATCCTACTGATATTACAAATTATTTAAAGTATAATGGCATATAGAACTGTTCATGACTTATCTGGTTACCCGATTTCGCTTATATGCGTACGATTAAGTATATGTAACTAGTTTATGGAAATTAACCGAAACGGGTTAACCATATCATTTTGAATCTCAAAATCCAGAATGCTTATGGTTTACCCATATTATACAAGTCATAGTAATTGTTGGGTTTAAACTACATTCTATCCGGTCATCGCTTAATCTAGCGTATTATACCGTTTTGATCCTTTACGCTAGTCGGTCTAGTCTATGACTTAAATAAGACCGTTAGCATTTTAATTGGTTAGCTTATGCCATAATCCAGACTATAGCCTTCCAGTAAATGCTATCTGCACTTACTTCATTTTGAATACGGCTGAGATATTAAATCTTGCATTTTAAATCAAGACTAGCTCAGGTAAATACTCTTGACTTGTTTCCCCTCTATGGGCTTAGGTTACGGTAAATTATTATCTCTTGGTCGGAAATGAGATCACTAGAATGCCGGATTGTGGCTAGTAAATCTGCATATTCCGTTTTGATCAGTTTTGTTTGATAACTTAAACATTGGGGGTTAACGACCATGTCCTGGATATCCTTGGCTCATTACATTAGATAATGGCCACGACCAAAGCACGGGTGTAGGCATACACCTGATAGATGCGAATGCTAAATTATTTTTACCCACTAGTTGGGGATAACTCCTTCGTGGGTCTATAAGTGGTGTGTACGTTAATCATGTCTCGATCCCTGCACTGGGCCCCATATGTATGGACAAACATGTAAAGCTGTTTACAAGGTTACGAGGCTGACTTTCCCAAGTTATAAAAGATTTCCGTGCCCTGTGCACTTAAATCCATTTTTGAAATGTTTTCAAAACGAGTCAGTTGGGTGTATTTACCAACGAAAGCTGACGTATTTTCAAAAGATTAAGTTGCAGGTACAATACGAAATAGGCTGGAAGTTGCTTGGTAGTGAAATAAGAGGATCTTGCAAATCCTTAGATCTACCCAAAGTCTGTTACACATTTTTGTATATTTCACGATCCGCCTGTGGATCTTTCATTACAAGCCGTCTGTATATTATTTTCGTACTTTGAACATTTGGTTCGTAATAGTAATTTAAACTCCAAGACTTCTGCTATGCTGTGTTAATTGACTATGATGATATCAACTTACGTCACGATATTCCCCACCCGGGCTCACCGGTGATTGGTTGGAAATACGGGGTGTGACATTAGCGAGACATAGAATGCAAAGCCTTGTTGGTTGAAAACTATTTTTTTGTAACAAGTCTTTTGGGAAACAATATAACTTTGTTATATTTTTTATGAACAATGTGTAACTTGTAAATTTCTTTTACATCAATGCAATGGATGAACATCGTACGTATTTTATTCATATAGCTTGTTTACTTACATTGTATGCAATGAGAACTAATCACGATCACACCTTGCGCTTCCGCCTGTGAGCGGGTGTGACAATATACATATATATAGAGGATTAGTTCAAGAGTGAACACTAGTGTATTTGCAAACTGAGCGAGCTAATCCTAGCCATACACATGTGTAAATCAATGGCCAGGATTTTTTGATGAAATACAATGGTGTATTTTATGATATTATATATATATATATATATATATATAGAGAGAGAGAGAGAGAGAGAGAGAGTAGGGTTCATGCAAGAACCACCTTTATTGCGAGAACTACGAGAACTAATGTGAACACAACAAAATAAACCAACTACACCACCACCCAAAACCTAAAAAAAAACTAACCCCCACCCCTAAATTCCTAAAAAACCTAAACCCCCCAAAGCTAAATGCTAAAAACTAAACTATAAAGATATACCTTCCCAAAAACCTAAAAAAATCTAAAAAACATACAATATAATATATATATATATATATATATATATATATATATATATATTACTTCTTTTGTATGTTTTTTAGATTTTTTTAGTTATTTTTTGTTGTGTTCACATTGGTTCTCGCAATAAAGGGTGGTTCCTAACGGATCCTTCATATATATATATATATATATATATATATATGTGGGCATAGGCTAGGAGTTGTTTACAAAGTCCAAAATTCCTAAAAAAATATAAAAAGTCATAAAACGCAATAATGCCAAGTATAAAACACACCAAAAACCTACAAATAACATACTAAAGATTCCTAAAACACTATATTTGTGGGTTTTGTTTTTTGTTTTGAATGATAAGACTCTGTTATCTAATGACTAACATTATTTGTTTTATGTTGATTATCATATTATGTTTTATATTAATAGTCCTTTGATGGTGTGTTTGGAGTTCTTTATAGACTGTTAGGTTTAAAGGTAAAAAAGAAAAGAGTAAACTACAATTTGAGTCCTTGTAGTTAACAACATATGGCATGTTGAGTCCCTATTATGCAAAATTGAACAATTAAGTCTTAGTGGTTGTCGATTTGAAGCAATAAAGTCCCAGTTAGAGTAAACTATTAGTTGACCATCATCATCATCATCATCAAATCTCCTAAACAACTTCATCGTCATCCTAATCTCTTGTCATCGTCATCTTCTTTATCATATTATCTTCGTCTCCATCTTCATATCATTAAATCTCCCCGCAGGCTCACCCAACAACCACCAGCGCCGCTGCCCCTGCCTCACCCCACAGCCACCACTGTTGCTGCCCCTTGGACCCCACCAGGGGCTACCGTCCCTTGGACCCTCCTCCCGGGGCGCTGCCCCGGACCCCCCGCCAAGGGGCGTTGCCCCCTTGGAATTATAACAACTCGAATAAGCGTGCACTCCCGCTCCTCCTAACTTATTCGATGTACATCATAATTCCCTTTGGTTGCCAAGTTAATCCCGATTACACTAAAATATCTAACATACCTCCCCCATTTTGGCGTAATCCTTTACTAACTTAAAAAAATTCACAACAATCAAACTTATGCATAAATGAAATGTCGCGATGATTGAATTTCACATTAGTATATTACACATTACAAATATTCGGATATAGGGGTGTCTCTAAGGATTGAACCCTTTCTATTCATTGAATACATGAAGATAATATACACACAAGTTTACATACTTTTATGTTCTTTCTTGACACTATTTTTACTAGCCTGTGTCCCATCATTCAATGAACATATCAAAGCTAAGTCTTAGCTTCTTGAAGCGGCTAAACTTCATGCTCATATAGGTAGCTCTTTATTCTTGCACCTACATATGAATTTTTTCAAAGAACTATTAAGAAGAAAGCCTTTAACCTCTTTTAACTTGCAGTTCTGAACACATAGCTTGGGATGATGCTACTAATGTGTTCCAATTTCTAGATGTTAAGCTTTCCACATTGAATTCAACATATAACATCATATTAGGTGGGAATTGGGTATCTTAACACGAAAAATCTCATGTGGAATTTAATGCCATCCCTACAGCCGCCTTGTGCACAAGATCTCTACATAACTCTTTGGTTAAATGATCAGCTAAATTATGTTGAGTTCTCACAAATTCCACCGATATCACCCCATGCATGATGAGTTCACGAATCATGCTGTGTCTAACACCTAAGTGTCTAGACTTCCCATTATACACTTGGCTATAGGCCTTAGCCAAGGTAGCAACACTATCACATCTAATAGATATTGGTGATATAGGTTTGGGCCACAATGGAATCTCATTAATCAAGTTTCTTAGCCACTCAGCTTCTTTGCTAGCTGCGGTTAATGCTACAAATTCTGACTCCATTGTTGAACTAGTTATGCAAGTCAGTTTCTTAGATGCCCAAGATATGGCACTTCCGCCAAGCAGTAAGGTCCATCCACTCATGGAAGAGTGATCTTCCTTGTTGTTAATCCAGCTTGCATCCGAACAACCTTCTAAAACTGAAGGAATCCAGTGTAAGTCAAACCATATTTCATGGTTCCTTTCAAGTACCTAAATACTCGTTTCATAGCATGCCAATGACTTGCACCTGGATTGTTAGTATACCTACTAAGCTTTCCAACAACATAAGCTATATCTGGTCTAGTTCTAATCTTAACATACATGAGAGATCCAATGGCCCTTGAATATTCAAGTTGGCTTATCGCTACACCTTCGTTAGGTGAGAGCTTAAAAGCGGGATCAATTGGAGTGCTGACCGGAGAACTATCATGAAAATTAAACTTTTTCAATATCTTCTCAATATAATGGGATAGAGAGATCGATATGCCATTATTCTCCCTTTTGATCCTTATACCAAGGATCACTTCCCCTCCCCCATGTCTTTCATGTCAAAACAAGATGACAAAAAGTTCTTTGTTTTATCAACTTGATCTTGGTTAGTACCAAAGATCAACATGTCATCTACATATAGACATATTATGACTCCTTTCCTAGAGTGATCAAATTTGCTATATAAACACTTGTCCGCTTGGTTTAATACAAAACCATTAGACAAAACCACATAATCAAACTTTTGATGCCACTGTTTTGGTGCTTGCTTTAAGCCTACAATGACTTAACTAGCTTACACACCTTATGCTCATTGCCAGGCATAACAAAACCCTCTGATTGTTTCATATATATTTCCTCATCCAAATCACCATTCAAGAAAGCGGTTTTCACATCCATTTGGTGAATCACAAGATTGTGTATTGCAGCTAAGGCAACCAATAATCTAATAGTGGATATTCTTGCTACAGGAGCATATGTATCAAAGTAGTCTATTCCTTCCATTTGTCTAAAGCCTTGAATAACCAATCGGGCTTTAAACTTATCAATTGAACCATCTACTTTCATCTTCTTCTTGAAGATCCACTTACAACCAAGTGGTTTACAACCAGGGGGTAGGTCAGTTAATTTCCAAGTGTTATTCTGCATAATAGAGTCCTTCTCATCATTTATAGCTTCTTTCCAGAAGGCTACATCCCGAGATGCAAAGGCTTCACTATAGGTTTTAGGAGCTTCCTTAATATTGAAACAATATTAATATTAAATTTTTACTTCATCTCTAGATCCTTCAACCAAATATAGTTGAAATTCATCACCAAATGATTTAGCTTTTCTTGCTCTACTACTTCTCTTTGGTTCCGGAGGAGTATCAATTACTTGATCAGCCATTTGAGGGTTACTAGAGCTTGAAACCATGTCCCTAGGCCTAGGTATTGAAGAGAATCTATTTTCATCATAGTTTTCAGTTCTTGCCTCAATTACCATATGCACCGACACGTAGTCATTTGGTTCTATGACATAGAACTTGTGAGCAAATGAATGCTCAGTATACCCAATGAAAATGCAGTCTATACCTCTTTTCCCTATGTTCCTTATCTTAGGGTGTAACATCCCGAAATCTATAGGTATGTCAATATGTTAAGATAAGTTTTATGCAAACATGAATGTTGGCCAATGTGACTAAGAATAAGAATCTAGTAGAATGTAAATAGAGTTTTAAAATTTAAGAATAGTGTTGGCTAAAATAATATACACATCAAACTATAGGGGCCAGAATTGTATATAATGGTAAGAAGTTAAATAAGATTAAAACACACACACACACACACACACACTTCTGGTGTGTGAATCGACTGGGCAGAGAAGAAAGAAGGGGAAACCCTTGCTCAACAAAATCAATCGATTAAAAGGAGAATCAAGCCCCAAGTTTATGCATGAACCAAAATTGGTGATCACCTAAGTGTTCTAATCATCAAGTAAGTTGCAATTTTAGTTTTAGTGAATTGATAAAGTGGGTTGTGAGTACACCATGAGTGCTTGATGAAATTTATCATGAATACTAGCTAGCAACAACATGTAGAAGATGAATTATGTCTAAAATTTTGATTGTTTGATGATTTTGAATGAAACCCATTTGAAGTAGGATGTTGATGAAACATAATTATTCACCAAGATGTTATAGGCTAAGGTTTGATGTATGATATATGTAATTGTTGAATAGGATTAGTATTAAATGAAGAAGTTGTATGAAACTAGTTAACTTGATGAATTTTCATATGATCGGGTAGGTCATGCATGAGAACACTGGTACATGATGCTTAAAGAGTTGTATGCATACCAAGTGTTAGACAAAATGCCTAAGAAAAGATTATTGTGGCTTTATATGAATTGAAAGTTGCTAGTTTATATTTATAACGAAAATTGAACTAAATAAGGGTTCGGTGGTAAGGGCGAAATATGAGTAGAATGGGTTGCGTAAAATGAACAAGTAATATAAATGTGAATGGATTGTGTGTAGGAGTGAAAGAAGAAGGAACGAGTTCGGAGAAACGACTAAAAGCACAAGACCAAGGTACGGTATTCGTACGTTATACTTTCACTTCTAAATTATGTCTAATTGTAATTAATTATTTGGAATTATTATGAATGATTATAGTTGTTATGTTGATTAGAGATCTACTAAAAGTATGGTTCGCGTTGACTCGTGTTGAACGGGTCAATCGGACAAAGAATGAGAAAGTAAAAGTGTGGTTCGCGTTGACTCATGTTGAACGGGTCAACCGGACAAAGAATGAGAAGGTAAAAGTATGGCTTCGCGTTGACTCGTGCTGAACGGGTCAACCGGACAAAGAACGAGAAGGTAAAAGTATGGTTCGCGTTGACTCGTGTTGAACGGATCAACCAGACAAAGAACAAGAATGTAAAAGTAGGGTTCGCGTTAACTCGTGTTGAACAGGTCAACCGGACAAAGAACGAGAAGGTAAAAGTTTGGCTTCGCGTTGACTCGTGCTGAACGGGTCAAGCGGACAAAGAACGAGAAGGTAAAAGTATGGTTCGTGTTGACTCGTGTTGAACGGATCAACCGGACAAAGAACAAGAAAGTAAAAGTATGGTTTCGCGTTGACTCATGATGAACGGGTCAACCGGACAAAGAACGAGAAGGTAAAAGTATGGCCTCGAGTTGACTCGTGTTGAACGGGTCAACCGGATAATAACAAGAATGTAAAGTTATGATGTTGTTATAAATCACCGCATGAAATGTTAACCGAATTCTTGTGATGTTTAGGTAAATCTTCCATTTGACGCTGCGTCTTGTTTGGAACGAACACCCTCTGTACCCTCTTACGCTTCCGGACAAGATATTAACAAACGGGTCAAACTACTTTTGGTCGTAAATTGGCAAACTTTGTTTTTAAGTTACTTTTGTTAGTAAATGAATTAACCTTAGTAGCTAGTAGTTTAAACTTTATGTCGTCGAAGCATTTTTGTGGTTACGATGTTGAATCAAACATGAGGGTAAAAATGGAAAATTTTAAGTTACGTTGTAAAGATCGAAAATTTTATAACTTTTTGGTTGTAAGAAAAAGATGAACGTTACATAGGGCCATTGAGCCTTACCACGACCCTACAGCCCCAAACTCTCAGTTTATACAGCTCAGGTGGTTTTTTATACCAAAGCTCATAAGGGGTGGTCTTGTTCCTTTTAGTTGGAACCCTATTTAGCAAATAACAGGCTGTCAACATAGCCTCACCCCAAAAACCTTCACTTAGGCCCAAATAGGACAACATAGTATTGACCATTTCCTTTAGAGTCCTATTCTTCCTTTCCGCCACACCATTTTGTTCCGGTGTGTAAAGAGCTATGGTATGGTGTATTATTCTAGTCGATTGGAAATACACCGGATTAAAATACTCACCGCCTCTGTCCGTATGTAGGGTTTTGATCAACCCACTCCGATGAAGCTCTACTTCTTGTTTATAGATCTTAAACTTTTCAAGAGCTTCATCCTTAGCATGCAACAAATAAACATAGCAGAATCGAGTAGCATCATCTATAAACGTTACTACATACTTTTTATTACCTAGAGATGGTGTAGCATGAAAGTTACATAGATCGCTATGTATCAAATCTAACATTTTAGTTTCCCTATGAACATGTTGGATGAAAGGCTTTTTAGTTATCTTATTCACCTAGCAAATATGGCATTTATTATTGTTTATGTTAATAGGTGGAATTAAGCTCATTTTAGACATCTCTTTAACTCTTTTATAATGTACATGTCCTAATTTAGCATGCCATAATTTCGAATCAGTCAAGTTGTTACTCCTACTAGTTGAAGCTATGCAATTCACATTACTAGATGAAGCTATGTCATTAACATTACAAGTTGAAACAACACAAACAGATTCATTTATCAAGGAAACATCAACATTCAACATAAAAATGCCATTACAAAGATAACCAAAACCTACAAAGCAACCATGTCTTAACAAGATATAATTGTCACTTTCTAGCACTTGTTTGTAACCACAATTATTCAATACAATGCCACTTAACTGATTCTTTCAAATTCTGGGCGCATACAAAACATTATTCAAAAGTAACGATTTTCCAGAAGTAAAAACAAGATGCACAGTTCCTATTCCTTTGATTGGTTCAGTTGCAACATTCCCCATCTTGATGATAGATCCGTCTTTGATTGGTTGAAAGTCTTTAAACCAACGAAGATCCTTGCATACATGGCTTGTTGCACTCGAATTAACCCACCAAGCAATATCATCATCCTGCACATAAAATGCTTCAGAACTTAGTGATACATAATTCTGAACCGAATTATTAAGTTGTACTAAATCCTGACCTTGCTTGGCCTGGTCCTTGGACCTGCTAGAACCAGCCTCATTCTTGTTTTTTGTACTAGATTTGTTGGCATTCTTCATTAATTTACAGTCCCTTTTAAAGTGACCAACTTTACCACATTTCCAGCAACGGAAATTTAGCTTCTTGTTTGGACCCGAATTGTTGTTCCCTTGAAACTTCCATTTACCTTTGAACTTATTGTTTCCTTTGGATGATTCACCCATCTAAACCATGTTCACAGACGTTCCAGCCTGTTTCTTTTCATCATTAACTGTTAACTTTTGAGACTGTTGATGCTTGATTATGAATAGTTTGAGCTAGTTTGTATTAGTTAGTCAATGTTGAAGGGTCAAAAGTGTAATTGTGTGAATCTTGTAGTAGGCGGCGTATTTAATAGTCCAGCGTAATTATTAATTACGCTGGATGATCAGTTTGTATAAATACTATGAACAATGAATGTATGCCCAAGTTTCTTGGACAGATTTTGGTGATCTTCTTGTGTTGTGATTTTTGCTATTGTGCTCTCATCCGAATATCCAGGTGCTGTTATTGATTACATGTTATTGGGATTTCATATACAACAACTAGTTGTTTGATCCAAGCAAGATTCTTCATCTTCTTTGCTTGGTTTTTCTTAGTATTTGCACATTCAAACAACTAATCCATAGTGTTTGGGTGAAAACAATCAACCACTGTGATCCGAATCTGTTTTTGGGACTCACAATTTGGTATCAGAGCCATTGTGCTCTTGATTGTTTGAGTTTTTGTTAAGATTTGTCAAGTTTTGAAGGTTTTACAAAAGTTTTCAAAGTTTCATGGTTTTTCAAATTTTTGGGATTAAAATGGCTTGATCTGGTGCGTTTAATCTTTGAGCTGTTGTTAATCAGTAGTTTGGTAAACATTTTGGTCATTTAGCTGCAAAGAAACATGAATTTTGGGTTGTTTTTGGGTGATTAGAGGGTTTTTGTTCGTACTAAAACCCTTATGGGCGTAATTATTCTTAAAGCCAGCGTAGATATTCTTGAAGATAGCGTAATTGTCTTTGAAACTGGCGTATTTAACTTGAATCCCGCGTAGTTAACAAGTACGCTGGTTCTTAAACCAGCAGATTTATATTATTGTCAGCGTAATTGTCCTCGCGAATTTAATCGAAGGTGACTTCGAAAGCAGTGATACTAATCCTCAGCGATTTTATCATGGTGTTTAGCGAAATTAACTAAACCTTGGCTTGTTTTCATATATCCAGCGGATTTAGCATTTTGTAGGATAAAGTGCAGCGTATTTGATCTCTGGTCCAGCGTAATTGTCTCCCAGTGCAGCGTACTTGAGTTCTGGTCCAGCGTATTTACTCCCTAGCAAGCGTAATTATTCTCTGATTCACCAAGGCCCAGCGTATTTAATCATCAATCATCCATTATGTCTCTCAATCAACTCAATCCGATTGCTCAATCCGAACTAGAAACTGGAACTGCTACAAGGCCACCAAAGTTGAAAGGTTCGGAAGATTTCAGCAGCTGGAAAAACAGGATCAAGTCCTTTTTTGAGTATACCGATTATACTTAATGGATGTCAGTCACTATGGGCCCGCATGTTCCCATGATAATATGTGACGACATCCGTACTATCAATGAAGATCCTTCAACATTCACAGATGAAGATAGGACACTCATTCAACGTGACCGGAGGGCTCACACTGCTTTTACTATGGCTCTGTCAAAGGATGATAACAATCTGTTTGAAGAATACACCTCGGCACATGAACTGTAGTTGGCTCTAATCGACCATTATGAAGGCAATGAGGAACTCAGGGAGAACAAACGAGACATGGTGCAGAGAGAATATGATATGTTTGGAAGTATTCGCGACGAAAGCTTGTCCGACCACATAAGCAGATTTCTGGGGGTGTTGACCAAGATGAAGAAGGTGGGAAACCCAATTGCAAATTATGCATCGATCAAGAAGCTGCTAGATTTTTCTACCAAAAGAATGGAGTCTTCAATGCATGATGATTAAGAGAACTTTCCTCACCATGCAACTCCAGTTACTCTCTCAGAATTGATTAACACTTTAAAAGCCTTTGAAATGGACATCGTGAAACGAGAGATGAATCAAACTGGATATTCTTAGAAGACGTCTCAGCAAGCTGCCGCAACCTCGGTCCCCAAGAATATGGCATTTCTTGCTCCTGTCACCTCATGTGGATCAAATCCCCAAAGTGCTGTCGAATCCTATTCAAATGATTCCGCGAACTATGTGAAGGCCTCGTCATCTTCCGAGAAGACCACCGTGGCCAGCGACACTCAAGCACTTAAAATGTCCACAGAACATGTAGCTCTTTTTAATACTTTCTTAAGTAGCTATGAGGCGCTTATGTCAGGAGAGTTGAAGAGAGAATTCCTAACAGCAGAGGACATGTATCAAGTAGATCCAGACGACATGGAGGAGATGGATCTGAAGTGGCAGATGACAATGATCACTCTACGGTTGAAGAAATTCCAAGATAAAATAGGAAAGAGGTTGGCTCTTGGAAAAGCTGGATTTGACAAATTCAAGCTTAGGTGTTATAATTGCAAAGACTTGGGCCATTTCAAAAGAAAGTGTCCGTTGCTGAAGAACGAGAATACCGAAATCAACCCGACAAGGAGGCCGATCACCATTGAAAGAAATAATAATGCTGCTGACAATAACCATAAGGCTTTAGTGGTGGTAGACTATGATTGGTCGGAGGAGATAGCTAAGGCAAAAGGTGAAGTAAACAAGGCACTCATGGCAAACATTACCACTTTCTCGGCCACGTCTGCTTCAAATGGTGTTGAAAAACAACCTCCAAGATTGCAAAAGATGACACTGGTTTGAAAAGCATCATCTCTCCTGCCTCAGAGAAGAGACAACAGAAAGCTGAAATAAATGAGTCGAAGCCTGCTGTTCAAGAAGTCATCAGTACCAGCAAGAATGAAGCGGTTGGAACATCCTCTACCGCCATGAAATCAGAAGCCGAGGATAAGGATTTGGTAAACAGCATTCCATATGAATTTAAAGCAAAGTTGTGCTCAAAACCATGTTTTGAACGTCGTGGCACACTACAAATCACTGAACCGTGATATAATTAA
This sequence comes from Scalesia atractyloides, assembly GCA_947069175.1. Lineage (NCBI taxonomy): Eukaryota > Viridiplantae > Streptophyta > Magnoliopsida > Asterales > Asteraceae > Scalesia > Scalesia atractyloides. The sequence continues at coordinate 40,560,441 of CAMTDV010000023.1, read as the reverse complement.
AGAAAAAGAAAAGGTTTTGAAAATAAATCAAGAACTAAAAGAAAATGAGGCTGCATATCAGCGAAAGTTGAATTCAACCATAGCTGAAATGCAGACTCTAAAGGAAATTGTTTTCAGAAAAGATTTTATCATAAATGATTTACCGAAAAGCTAGAAAAATCTCAAAACGAAAACAATAAGTTACAAATGATTATTGATAAATGGAAAATTAACCAAAAAGCACTGGTTGAAATTGTAAACTGCAACGACCAACATTCATAAAGGATGGAATTGGATATAAAGATAAATTCGGAAACGAAAGAAAATTATTTCCTCCTCCGCACCGCAAAAATTATGTTCCTATGCCATCTCCTCATCATAAGAACGACTTAATCAATAAAAATGATCTTTTGGATCAAAGTATTTGTTATAAATCCGAAAACAACACTAACCTTTCTGAAAGCAATGCAGATCTATACGAGAGTAAGGAAGATGTGTGCGATGGGGAAGATGATTCTGGAGGGATGAAAATAGGAATAGGCTATTCAGGCGAGAGTTATTCAACTGTTATCTGGTTCGCCTGGAATTGTGATAAGACGAACAATATTTCTATTCGAGATAACTGTAATAGTTTATCTAGGATGGATGATTGTAATGGCTGTATGCCTAAATTAACAATTCAGGATGACTGTAATGGCAATGTGCCTACACTTAAGGCTCACAACCAAGGGTTTGCCAAGGTTGAGGGTCATAACCTAAACTTTGCTCTCAATGATGAAAATGTTATGCTTGAATCTCCTGTATTTGTGCCAGAGTTAAAGAAAAACAGTTTTGGAAAATTCCTTACAGAGGAAATTCCAGAATTTGTTCCATTAGTTGCAGGTACATCAGAGACTGATAAAGATTTCACTGAAGATTCAAGCACAACAACTTCAGAAAGCAATGAAGAAAGGTCATATGAAAGTCAAGAATCAATTTCCTCATCAGACAGTGAGCACAGTAAAGTCGACATTGAAGATAAACATCATCCTGAAGAAAATCTAAGAAAGCTAAAGATTCAAGCCACGTTACATCATCAAACTCCTCAAGATGCTCAAGACTCTATTCACATACATCATCTTCACACTCAGCACCCAGGAAGAAAAATCGAGTCAAAACAATGTTTTCGCTGTGGTCATTTAGGACATACGGCGAAACATTGTAAAAGCAAGAAATTTTCTAAACCTAGTCAAGATCTAGTTAAAAGTTTTACTGATCAATTTGACAGTTTAAAGAAATCAGTAAAATGCATAGTTGATTCAACCTGTTTTTGGAAAAGAAAAGACAACACTCTTGCTCAAAATCATGATAGAACGAATGTAAAGCAAGGTGGGTTCCAAAAACTAGCTAATTTGTACATATTTGTTTGTTTTGTTGTTGTTGTTGTATAATAGAATAAGATTCAGAAATGGCTTCGGATGCTCATGGAATATATCTGGCATGTTGACAGCGGATTTTTCCAGGCACATGACCGGGCTAAAGGATCTGCTCACCAACTTTGGAGTTATTGATGGTGACTTTGTATCCTTTGCAGGAGACGAAAAGGGAGGAAAAATCGTCGGAGTGGGTGACGTCGTGTCAGAAGCACTCACTTTGGAGAATGTGAACTATGTTCCAGAATTGTGTTACAATCTTATGAGTGTTTCCCAAGTCTGTGACAAAGGAATCGCGGTGCTGTTCAATGACACGGAGTGCTTATTCTTCAAACCCGGTTACTCCGTCCCAAAAGAGATGATCATGCTTAGAGCTCCCCGTCAAAATAACACCTATGTGCTAAATATGAAGAATGCCAAATCAAATGAGCCAATGACATGTCTTATGTCAAAAGCATCTGAATCGGAATCACTGCTGTGGCACAGGGGCATATGAATTTTAAGAACATAAATAAACTTTCTAAATTAAATCTAGTAAGAGGTTTACCTATGAAAGATTTTCCTTTTTCAGAAAAGTGCATCACATGTGCCCAAGAAAAGCAGCATAAAAAGCCTCATAAGTCAAAAGCAGTGAATACGATATTGGCTCCTCTGCAATTACTTCACATGGATCTTTTTGGCGCAATTAGCGTTAAAAGTTTAGCTATAAGACCTTATTGTTTGGTGATTACAGATGATTTCTCACGGTTTTCATGGGTATTCTTTCTTGAAGCCAAAAGCGAAACGATATCCATTCTGAAGAGCTTCATTCCCATGATTGAAAACATGATCAAGCTGAAAGTCAACTCCATCAGAAGCGACAACGGAACTGAATTTAAAAATCATACGTTTGTCTCCTTCTGTGAAGATAAGGGAATTCGCCTCCAATACAGCGCTGCCAGGACTCCTCAGCAAAACGGGGTACCAGAACGCAAAAACAAAACTCTCATTGAAGCTGCAAGGACTATGCTTGTCGACTCTAAGCTTCCCATAATCTTCTGGGTTGAAGCGGTCAACACAGCATGCTATGTTTTGAATCATGTTCTTATCGTCAAACCTCACGGAAAGACAGCCTATGAACTACTTTTCAAAAGGAAACCTCTGATAGATTTCTTCAAACCATTCGGGTGTTCATGCGCACTTCTCAACACTGAAGACAATCTCATCAAGTTTGAAGCAGTCGGTGACGTGTGCTACTTCATGGGCTATTCATCTTCTCAAAAGGCATATCGATTCTACAACAAACGGACCAAGATGGTGATTGAATCATACTACGTTGATTTTCAAGAAGGAAACTCCACTAACTCTGGAAGCGCTCTGAACTGGTTTTATGACGTGGATATTATATTCAACACTTTCAGCATCAATGAACCCATCACTGAACCCGAACCTGCAGAATCCACTCCGTTGGAACCTTTGTTTGATGCCTCAGACATTGGTTTTACTCCATTTACAACCCGTTTCACCCCTGCCTCTGCCTCTCCTACTCTTCCGGTGTTCGAAGTAAATGCTGACACATCTGCTGAGAATGCATCTACACATGATGATTCTTCTTCACAGCAGGCTGTGGATGAACCACCCAAAGAAGACGAAACTCCAATCATCTACATCAATGAACACTTTTCTAATCTGCCTCAACAAGTTGAAACTCACACTAATGCAGGGTACAAGACCAATCGAAACCATCCAATTGAAAATGTCATCGGTTTTGTTGAAGATGGATTTCTAACACGTGGTCAAACACATACCATCAACACAGGACTGCATGCAGCCTTTCTTTCGCAGTCTGTCCCAAGGGATATCGAAGAAGCTATTCAAGATTTAAGTTGGGTACAAGCTATGCAGGAAGAATTGGCACAGTTTCGGAAACTTAAAGTCTGGGAACTCGTTGACCTACCAGACGAAAAGTATCCAATTGGTACCAAGTGGGTGTTTCATAATAAGATGGATGATCGTGGTGTAGTTATCAAGAATAAGGCTAGATTAGTGGTTCAAGGGTTTCGACAAGAAGAGGGGATTGACTACGATGAAGTTTTTGCACATGTTGCACGGTTAGAAGCCATCAGAATCTTCTTAGCCTATGCTTCGTTTAAAAACTTTAAGGTGTTTCAAATGGATGTAAAGAGTGCTTTTCTGTATGGGAAAGTGAAAGAAGAAGTTTATGTTTGTCAACCTCCAGGTTTTGAAGATCCTCATTCTCCCACCAAATACTACAAGCTTGACAAAGCTCTCTATGGTCTTCACCATGCTCCTAGAGCATGGTACGAGACTTTGTCAACATATCTTTTGGAGTGTGGATACTCAAGAGGCAAAATTGACATGACTCTCTTCACAAAAGGATTGGAGAAGATGTGATGTTGGTTCAAATCTACGTAGACGATATTATTTTTGGGTCGACAGATGAAGCCCTTTGCAGAGAATTCGAGAAGGTGATGAAAGCGAAGTTCGACATGAGTATGATGGGAGAACTCACGTTTTTCTTAGGACTAGAAGTGAGGCAACGAAAGGATGGTATTCTCATTCATCAGGCTAAGTATATCAGAGATATTCTTTCAAAATACAACATGAATGACTGCAAATCCGCAAGCACTCCTTTTGCTGCTCAGACGGAACTCACCTGAGATCTTCAAGGAAAGCCAGTGAACAAATCTCTCTATCACTCAATGATTGGCTCGTTAATGTATCTGACCGCTAGTAGGCCTGACATAATGTGGGTTGTCTGTCTCTGTGCCCGCTTTCAGGCAAATCCCAAAGAATCGCATGATGCTGCTGTCAAGAGAATCTTTCGCTATCTCAAAGGAACACCAAAGCTTGGTTTGTGGTATCCTAAAGATAGTAATTTTGATCTAATTGCTTATCTGACAATGATCATGCAGGTTGCAAAGTAGACAGAAAATCTGTCTCCGGAGGCTGCCAATTCTTGGGAAATCGTCTTATTTCGTGGCAGAGCAAAAAGCAGACAACAGTCTCTACATCTACCGCTCAGGCTGAATACACGGCAGCTTACAGTTGCTGTTCACAAGTCCTTTGGATATAGAATCAGTTGTTGGATTATGGGATCAACATCATGAAGACTCCAATATTCATCGACAATGAAGCGTGTCTGGGGATTGTGAAGAATCCTATCCACCACTCCAGAACGAAACACATCGAAATTCGCATTCATGCGGTTAGAGATGCGTACGAGAAAGGATACATCCAAGTGGTGCCAGTGGATTCAGTGCAACCAAAAGCTGATATATTTACGAAAGCCTTCGATAAAGCTTGATTCAACCAGTTAGTAACCTGGTTGGAAAGGGTGAACTTCCTTGAGTGGAATTGACTTTTGTTTAAAAAAAATAGTTTTCATAATAAATAACAAATCTCATAAAATGTGCCCAACAAAAAGATTTTCTGCAAGGTTAAAATTTCTTTCAAGCAATGGATTCTCGAAAATAAAATTTTAAGGGGGGAAGTTTTCTAGAAAATATTGTTGAGACTGAATCTTTTCTTTGGCACCTGCAAGAGAAATGATAGGAAAAACTGTCAACACTTTTGTTCTGATCTTAAAACAGAAAAAGATTAAGGCCTCAAGCAATGACGTGTCAGTAGATTCAGCAATACCTAGAAGTAAACTGCAAAAAGGAGACAAACCTTAATGATCACACAAGAATTCTGAATACCCACAATGTTGTGCATCTTGCGGGTAACACGTTGCAGCGTATGACTTAATGGTCTTAAATCTTGCATTGATAGATTGCCAAAGTCTGAGATTTCGGGTCTTTATATTGGCCAATCATTCGGGGATATCATAGTTGCTCTTCTGCTGCATCCAGATATATGCTGACCTAGACACAACTATGATCTTGTCAAAAAGAGCCTATGCGGCCAAAACCCTACACAATTGAAGCTCTCATTGAGAATCATTCAAGTCCTTAAATCGTATCGCATCTGGTATCTGCCATAGCCCTCGTTAGACCTTCGTCTCTTTGCTGTACGGAAGTACTGACCTGAACACCAACTGTCTAACGTTGAAATCTAAAAAACGAATGAAGTCAGTATACTCACCTGTTATGAGGAATCTTTGCGCATACCTTGATCGCGGGGGTATGTCCTGACATGGGACTCACGGGCACAACATCTGACTGTTTCGGCGTGAGTGGGGAACATTGAAGTTCTTGTCAATATCGCCGCGACATGATAAAAAGGCTCTCCGATCGCATGTTGAAAGATAGGTGCATGGATTTAAAAGGACAAACATAATGATAGTTTTTCTTGTGCCTTAATCATTTTATATATCTAATTTTTATCTCAAATGAACTAAGTGTTTCCAGTATGATCTTTTGCAGGAATGTCATAGGATTCAAGTCAGTTAGCATAAACTTTGTGTGAAAAAGGAGGCTTCCGGACTCAAAAACAACTTTCAGGATCCAGATTGCAATTTTTCTTTTCTCTTAAGTTTAATTTTAAAATTCTTGCACTATTTTTTATCAAAAAGGGGCACGTTTTTCAAGAAAAGTTAAAATTTTCGAGCGTATTTGTTTCTAAGTTTTCTTAAAGATGAAGATATCTTACAAACATCTCAATGCGGTGTATTTAACGTTGCAGCGTATTTAATAAATACGCTGGAAGGTAATCATGTATATATATAATTCAATTTCGTTTTTGTGCAACCTTTTTCAAATTCATCTTCATCTTCTTCTTATCACTAACAAAACCCACATCCATTTTCAATTTTCTCTTAAGTGAATCTGAAAGAATCGATGTCGATATGGTTTCGATATTCAAATGTGCTTTGTTCTATGTTTGTTTATGTTTAAATCATTGATTTCGGTCACTGATGTGTGTATATAGTTTCATTTGAATCTGGTTTTCCGGTTTTAAGGGGTTTATCAAGAAAAATTTGAAGTTAGTGTATTTATTATGAATGCAGCATAGATAATTTTGAATGTGGCGTAATTTTCACAAACCTGAGCCAGCGGATTTAAGTCTTGAACGCGAGTTCAAGCAACCGGCGTAATTGACAATTACGCCGGTAATCTAGCGTAGATAATCATCTTCGCTGGACTCATTCTCATGTCAAAGTTTAAATCTGCTAGTCGTGTGCAGCGTAAATAATACTTAATTAGTGTAGGTGTGTCTAAGTCTCTTGCTTAGTCTTGTGTCCGACGAACTTAGCTGTTCTGCCCGGCGTAATTATTAATGAATTTATCAGATTCTTTTGTATATATCTTTATATTATTATTATTATATATTTGTATATACTTATACTTATATATATATATATACATAAATATTTCTATGTACATAAATCTAACTTAGCTTGTTTTTTGATTTCAGAAATGGTGAAGGAGATTATTTGGGATAAAACCCGAAAGCACAATCAGCCCTGCAAGCTGGTCCCACCTCCAATCGATTTTGAAGATGTAGCAGAGTGGATAAATTCAAGTAGGATCAGCTACGCTGTACAAGCCGATCCGATCATCTACAACATCCACATCGAAGAGTTTTGGAAGACAGCCAAAGTGTCGACCGTAAACGAAATTAAAAGAATCACAGCTACAGTCAGAAATAAGAAGATCGTAGTTACAGAGGAGAACATACGCAGAGTCCTCAGTCTTGGAGACAAGAACAATGATTTGCTCAGAATGAAGAAGGACGACATCCTAGATGGGTTTAAAGGGATGAGGTATATTGGAGACTTTAGAGAGAAAAATGAGATCAAAAGAAAGGGGCTTACCAAGGACTGGAGATTCATTCTTCATGTATTTCCTATGAGCTTGGCACATAGGAAAGGAGGATATGACGGGTTGAACTTAGAATGGTCGGCTGCTATGCTTAGCCTCTGCATAAAGCAGTCATTCAATATCTCTAGTCTCATTTTTTACTGCATAATGCTAATTCCTCCACATGGGCCATGTACCCTCGTTTTGTTCAGCTCCTCATCAATTACTGTAACATTTGAAAAAAATCGGGTCTCCAAAACCCGCTCCGTTTTGTAATCAAGTACCAAGTTATAAAAGTGCATTAATTATTTATGGTTATTTTGAGTTAAAACGATACATAATTAATAAATAAACTAAACTATAAAAATTATATTTGATAAAAAGTTAAAATAAAATAAATAAAAATATATGAAGCTGCCGGGACTCGAACCCGGGTCAGCCGAGTCGCTGCAACAACTTAACACTCATTCCCTAAACCACTCCGCCACAATGTGTTTTCTGTTAACTCTAGGAACATAAATGAAACTTATACACAAACTCAGTTGAACCGATGGCGCCATCTGAAAAACGGTAATCGGCAAACTAATCGTCAAATCGTTGTTAAATTCACTTTCTCAGCTTATAACCGATGTGTGACGGTTTCTAATCAAGTTAAAATTGATTGAACTTTAAGTCTCATCATTTTCGGTTTTTGAAACCGAAAGTTCATCAAAGTTCTGATTTAATTCAAGCTTCAGACCATTCTCACGATTCAGAACTATCACAACAATACTCCATTCCAATTTCGTCGCATTTTCGGACCATCAGATCATCTGAATCAGCTCGCCGGAAAAACTCTGCCAGTCACCGGAAAACCGGGTCACATCCTCACGGTATTTCCTCTGACTCTTTCTGTTTAAATCATGTGATTAATCAGTCTCTAACACAACTCCTCCATCAGAATCGATCCTAGTCAACGTTTATTGGAAATCTTATCTTCGCCGGAAAACTTTTGGAATTGCCGGAAACTCGTTAACTACCGGTATGCACATTCCAACATACTGATAATCAATACTCACTAGTTCAATTTCATATCTAATACCTTAAACCTGTTGGTAGATTCTCTCAGCCGAAGTTTCAAAAACAGAGCCGACAAGTTTCGCCGGACTCTCTGAAGAAGACAACCTGTTCGGTATTTTTTTTTCCCCAAACTGTTCGGTTTAATGCATTCAAACTAGACATCATGTTTATTAACTAAAAAAAATATATTTTTTTATATTTTTATTTATTTAATTTAATTTAAAAATCAGTTAAAAATACTTAAAATAACATTTTTAAAGATAGAAAATAGCCATAAACTCACAAAAATATATCTAAAAATTTCATTAAAATCCTTAATAACATCCATCCATTTAATATATTTTTCCATTATTATTTAGGTTAGTATTCCTCGTCGACTAGCTCATCTAAATCGTGCGCATCTCACCATCTCCAATTCAACGCACCCAATGTGAGTGAATCTTTCAAATTCCCTGTTTTAATCACGTTTTTGGGGTGTATCATGTGTCTTTGTTTATATACATATTATAACTAAATTATTGTGCATACATCATATCATTGAACATGTGTATTTAGTTTGTTGCTGTTAAGTAGTTATTACTGGATGCAAATTATTGTTTCAGTACATGCAATTGCCGAGGCCGCCGCTCCCCATTTATGAGGTTTGAGCTTGTTCCCCATTTTATTATGCGGTTGAACCTGGCGTGCCCGCATACGATCGGCTCCGTTTGATTGAGCCTTGATCGCACAGTTCATTTTACATTTTCAGTACATGTAATACGATCGGCTCCGTTTGATTGAGCCTTGATCGCACAGTTCATTTTACATTTTCAGTACATGCAGTACGATCGGCTCCGTTTGATTGAGCCTTGATCGCACAATTCATTTTACATTTTCAGTACATGCAATACGATCGGCTCCGTTTGATTGAGCCTTGATCGCACAGTTCATTTATGTTAGTTATCGTATGATATTGGTATATTCATGTATGCTAGCAAGTGTTATTGTATGTTATAATTGTAACTGCTATTTGCCAATGCTTGATTATTTACATTTGTTCATTTATGATTATGCACAATATTTCATTGATAAACTAACCTAAAATCATTATTAAATGTTTATCTAATAAGGTTCACTCGCCAACTTATGTTGACCCAAAAACTCCCATTTTACACATGATACAGGTGAACCAGCAGCAGCTAGGAACACATAGGACCTGGATTAGAAGAATAAAACGATTTAGTATTAGGATTGTTATGTTTGGTTATTTCCTTTGTATTGAATGAACATGTTTGGATGTTTGAAAATGTAACTTTGACTTTATTAATTATGAAACATAATAGTAAATGTCATGTGCTTTGGTGATAACCCAATTATGCCCCGACTCTTATTTCCGCTGCGGGTCGGGGTGTGACAGATTGGTATCAGAGCCATGACTATAGGGATATAGGATAGGTTATTAGACCCTTAGAGCCTATACTATAGTCGATTAGAAACTTATAAGAATTTTGTGTGTTATATGCCAAATTTCATGATGTTTATATGTTTTATGTTAAATGTTACATTTGATATTGTGCAAGCATGTTCATAAGTATGTATTATCAAATAATGCCTATCATGAAATCGTATGCTCATAACATATCACATCCATGAAAGCACACACCACATCATGATTGATTTTACAATGATTTTCGTGTTTTCAAATCTCATCACAGTGAGTTCTCATGACGGGCATGTAGTAACTGGAAGGGTACCAGTACCGGTAGTCGGAATGTCCTGTCTAGGCTGGCATTCGTATAAATCCAAAATAAAGGACCAGTTTGCCTACCTGGGGACTAACGATGAGAGTACGAAGTACCTATTAGGCCAAAGCATGCTATACCAAACGTCGTGTGAGCTAATCCCACTTTGAGTTGTCATTGTGTCTATACCTGGACACGTTCCGACCAAACATCTCATGAACATATTTTGTGGTTTGCATTCGGGGGATGCGAGTGTTAAATTGCCAATACTAATGTGAATCCTACCAAGCCAATAGCCATGGGGGCCCACATGACTATATAGGTGAAGGTATGGGGGACATTTGAGGTCCAACATGAGCGAACCCAAGACATCCTATGGATGTAGTTGCATTATTGATATTTATGTTATTTCCATTTTCTTAAAGACACATGACACCTAAAAAGACACCATAAACTCACAATCTTCTCATTTTATGATCCTGTAGATGTCGTCTAGACAGCATCGAAGGGGTAAAAGATCGGGAAAGTCTCAGGAACGTTTGGCCACTCATATCGCGAAACAAATGGCCATGATATTGCCTGACATCGTGGTACAAGTACAACAAGCCCTTGCTACAAATCCTACTAACCCTCCTCAACAACAGACCAGAACATCGACAACCCTCCTACCAACAAGTGCTCTTACAAACATTTTAAGTCCTGTGATCCTCCAAAATTCGAGGGGACCGAGGGTGTCACTGCTCTCCTACATTGGTTCGAGGAGATGGAAAACGCCTTCCTAAACTGCGATTGTCCTGAGGATCGCAAGGTTCGTTACGCCACCGGGAGACTACTTGGTGTAGCTCTCACTTGGTGGAATACTGAGAAAGGGAAGAGGGGAACTGAAGATGCGATGGCCTTAACTTGGGAGGAGTTAAGGGAAATCATGACTAGGCGTTTCTGTCCTAGAAGTGAAATTAAGAAGTTGGAGGATGAATTTCATGCCTTAAAGCAAAAGGAGGGTGATCACTCTACTTACAACAAGAGGTTTTTGGAGTTAAACCAAATGGTTCCAAATTTATTTACTCCAATCTATCGTCTGATTGAACATTATATTCGAGGACTTCCCTCGAAAATCCAAGATTCGGTTCTCAGCGTTTCATCGGTAACACTTGAAGCTGCCATGGAGTTGGCAACTGAACTGACCGAAAACCGAATTCGCAATGGGAAGTTCAAAGAAGAGAAGAAGAAAGCCCCTGTTGAGGGACAAACCTCAAACCACCCCATTCCTTCCTCTAAGTTTGCTAACAAGAGGAAGCGTAACACCAGGAATTTTGCAGTCACCCAAACCAACACCCCTATTCCTGCTGCACCCATCACTCAAGTCACTCCTTCACCCGCGCCATACAGAAGACCCTACACAGGCCCATTACCAAAATGTAACCGTTGTCAGTATCACCACTCCCCTGAGCATCCTTGCCAATAGTGCATCGGCTGCGGTCGTGCAGGACATACTGTTCAAAACTGCCGCATGCCTCAACGAACAAACCGCCACCAACCTTTAACCCAAACCCACCAACAGTTAATGGGTCAAGCACAACAATAACTACCATTTCCACCCACCCAACATTTAGCCCAAACATACTATCAACCCAATTACCCTATGGGCCAACCTATGCGGGCTTGTTTCAATTGCGGCGACCCAAGTCATTTCAGAAACACATGTCCAAGGCTGGTTAATATTATTCATGCTCAGGCCCAAGCCAACCCAGTGAACCAAGCGAACCAAGCTCCTCCACCTGCAAGAGGAAGAGCTTTCAATATTAACGCGAACCATGCCAGAGCTGACGGCAACGTGGTCAACGCCTTATAAATGGTAGATATGCCTCTATGTTATTTGATACCTGTGCGGATAGAAGTTTTGTGTCATTAGAATTTGAACCCATCTTAAGCAAAAATCGGGATAAGCTCGCGGAATCCATAACGGTGGAAGTTGCGGACGGAAAACCAGTTTCATTAGACTCTATTTTACGCAACTGTACACTCACCTTAAACGACCACGATTTCTCAGTCGACCTTATTCCTATGAAGCTGGGAAGTTTCGACATCATAATCGGTATAGATTGGCTCAGTCAACATCATGCGGAAGTTGTATGTCGTGAAAAATTCATTCGCATTCCTCTTTCAAACGGCCAGACTCTTCGAATCATTGGAGAAACCTCGTCGAAAGGGCTCAACTTAATGTCTTGTCTTCAAGCTCAAAAATATCTTCGCAAGAATTATGTCGCGTTTTTAGCCCATATCATCAAGAAGGGGACCACAGAGAAGAAACTTGAAGATATTCCTGTAGTAAAGGATTTTCCACAAGTTTTTCCTGACGACATTTCAGGACTTCCTCCAATCAGAGATGTCGAATTCCGTATTGACCTTATACCTGGTGCTACACCAGTTGCAAAGTCTCCATATAGGTTAGCCCCCTCTGAAATGCAAGAGCTAGCCAGTCAATTGCAAGAGTTGACTGACAAGGGATTCATACGTCCCAGCTCATCGCCTTGGGGTGCACCTGTCCTTTTTGTAAAGAAGAAAGATAGATCTTTTCGTATGTGCATCGACTACAGAGAGCTCAACAAGTTAACCATCAAAAATCGCTATCCTTTACCTCGCATAGATGATCTTCTTGACCAACTACAAGGTGCCAGCTGCTTTTTGAAAATCGATCTTCGATCTGGCTATCATCAGCTTAGAGTGCATGAAGAAGACGTCCCTAAGACTGCTTTTCGAACTCGTTATGGCCACTATTAATTCATGGTTATGCCGTTTGGATTAACCAACGCACCAGCTGTCTTCATGGACCTAATGAACAGAGTCTGCAAACCTTACCTTGATCGATTTGTTATAGTTTTCATCGACGATATTCTTATTTATTCAAAATCTAAAGCTGATCATGAGCGTCATCTTCGACTCGTTATTGCACTTCTAGAAAAGGAAAAGCTTTATGCCAAGTTCTCTAAATGTGAATTCTGGTTAAAAGAGGTGCAATTCCTCGGGCATGTAGTCAATGACAAAGGAATACATGTTGACCCTTCAAAGATCAAGGCAGTTCAAGAATGGCAAGCTCCACGTACACCAACTGAAGTAAGATCTTTTCTTGGACTAGCTGGCTATTATCGTCGGTTCATTTCAAACTTCTCTCGCATTGCTGTGCCACTCACGGCTTTAACCTATAAGGGAAAACCATTCGTATGGGGACCCAAGCAAGAAGAAGCTTTTCAAACTCTTAAACAAAAACTTTGTGATGCACCAATCCTCACTCTTCCCGAAGGTTGTGATGATTTCGTAGTCTATTGCGACGCGTCAGGGCAAGGATTAGGTTGCGTCCTCATGCAAAGAGGAAAAGTCATAGCTTATGCCTCGAGGCAACTCAAGACACATGAAAAGAACTACACCACTCATGACATAGAACTTGGAGCCGTTGTATTCGCTTTTAAGATATGGAGACATTATCTCTATGGTACTAAGTGTGAAATATACACTGACCACAAGAGTCTTCAACATATCTTCAATAAAAAAGAGTTAAATATGAGGCAACGAAGATGGGTCGAACTTCTGAATGATTACGACTGTGAAATTAAATACTACCCTGGTAAAGCAAATGTGGTGGCTGATGCACTTAGTCGGAAGGGTTATGCGAACTCCATTCATCTTCTATGTTTGCAAATTATAACCGACATTAAAGATCAAATTCGAGAAGCTCAACACGTTTCAATAACAGAAGAAGATGTACGAAAAGAGATGTCCTGTGGAGCCGAGCTAAAACTTGAAACTAAATCAGATGGTATCCTGTATTACCTAGATCGTATCTGGATTCCTAACCACAACAATCTTCGTGAAACTCTTATGAATGAAGCTCACAAAACGCGATATTCTATACACCCAGGAGCCGATAAGATGTATCAAGACCTACGATACACCTATTGGTGGCCTGGAATGAAGAAGGATATTGCCGTTTTTGTTTCCAAGTGTCTCACATGCTCCAAGGTGAAGGCTGAACACCAAAGACCCTCAGGACTTCTAGTCCAACCGGAAATACCTGTATGGAAGTGGGAAAATATAACTATGGATTTCATTACCGGGTTACCTCGCACTTCTGGTGGGTATGACACTATATGGGTGATTATAGACCGACTTACAAAATCAGCTCACTTTATTCCTATTCGAGAAGATTTCAAGAACGAAAAGCTTGCTCGTATTTATATCAACGAAATCGTAAGCCGACATGGGGTACCATTAAGTATTATTTCTGATCGTGATGGTCGTTTCACCTCACGAACATGGCAAGCAGTACAATCCGCTATGGCCACACGATTAGATCTCAGTACCGCCTATCATCCTCAAACTGATGGACAGTCTGAGCGCACCATTCAAACTCTTGAGGATATGCTTAGAGTATGTGTCATAGACTTCAAGGGAAATTGGGACGCCCACCTACCGTTAGTTGAATTTTCGTACAACAACAGCTATCATTCGAGCATCGGCATGGCACCTTTTGAAGCCTTATATGGTTGAAAATGCCGATCTCCAGTGTGTTGGCACGAAATTGGGGAAGCACAAATTACTGGTCCAGAATTGATCCAAGAAACCACAGACAAGATTCATTAAATTCGAAACAATCTTCTAGCAGCTCAAAGTCGTCAAAAGTGTTATGCAGATAAACGACGGAAGCCCTTAGAGTTTAACATTGGTGATCATGTGCTTTTAAAAGTATCACCGTGGAAGGGAGTAGTTCGTTTTGGTCAAAAGGGGAAGCTAGCACCACGTTACGTAGGACCTTTCAAGATACTCGAAAGAGTAGGTCCTGTAGCATACAAGCTTGACTTACCAGAAGAACTCAACAGGATTCATCCCACATTCCACGTGTCGAACTTGAAGAAGTGCCTCGCTGATGAGAATCTCCATATTCCGCTGGAAGACATTCAGATTGATGAATCCATGCATTTTACTGAAAGACCAGTGGAGATCATGGACTTCGGGGAGAAGCGTCTTCGACGAAGTCGCATTCCAATTGTTAGGGTACGCTGGGAGTCGAAACGGGGACCTGAGTTTACTTGGGAACGTGAAGACTCAATGCGTGAAAAATACCCGCATCTTTTTCCTACTACTTCAACTATTTAAATTTCGGGACGAAATTCCTAAAAGTAGGGGATACTGTAACATTTGAAAAAAATCGGGTCTCCAAAACCCGCTCCGTTTTGTAATCAAGTACCAAGTTATAAAAGTGCATTAATTATTTATGGTTATTTTGAGTTAAAACGATACATAATTAATAAATAAACTAAAATATAAAATTATATTTGATAAAAACTTAAAATAAAATAAATAAAAAAATATATGAAGCTGCCGGGACTCGAACCCGGGTCAGCCGAGTCGCTGCAACAACTTAACACTCATTCCCTAAACAACTCCGCCACAATGTGTTTTCTGTTAACCCTAGGAACATAAATGAAACTTATACACAAACTCAGTTGAACCGATGGCGCCATCTGAAAAACGGTAATCGGCAAACTAATCGTCAAATCATTGTTAAATTCACTTTCTCAGCTTATAACCGATGTGTGACGGTTTCTAATCAAGTTAAAATTGATTGAACTTTAAGTCTCATCATTTTCGGTTTTTGAAACCGAAAGTTCATCAAAGTTCTGATTTAATTCAAGCTTCAGACCATTCTCACGATTCAGAACTATCACAACAATACTCCATTCCAATTTCGTCGCATTTTCGGACCATCAGATCATCTGAATCAGCTCGCTGGAAAAACTCTGCAAGTCACTGGAAAACCGGGACTCACATCCTCACGGTATTTCCTCCGACTCTTTCTGTTTAAATCATGTGATTAATCAGTCTCTAACACAACTCCTCCATCAGAATCGATCCTAGTCAACGTTTATCGGAAATCTTTTCTTCGCCGGAAAACTTCTGGAATTGCCGGAAACTCGTTAACTACCGGTATGCACATTCCAACATACTGATAATCAATACTCACTAGTTCAATTTCATATCTAATACCTTAAACCTGTTGGTAGATTCTCTCAGCCGAAGGTTCAAAAACAGAGCCGACAAGTTTCGCCGGACTCTCTGAAGAAGACAACCTGTTCGGTATATTTTTTTCCCCAAACTGTTCGGTTTAATGCATTCAAACTAGACATCATGTTTATTAACTAATTTAATCACGAATCGGATTGTTGATTGATGTCTGCGTTTCGTAATGAAGAAGACGAGTTCAGTAATGAGTTAAGATTAATTAAAATCGGAAGTTTAAACAGGTTAGACACACAGTCCAGCGGTGGACTGTGTGCAAACAAAAACCATACACGTCCCGAGTTCGATCCTTGCTACACGCACGCCTTGTGTAATAACATGCCTTTTTGATCAAGAACTAAACCGGGTTAAAACAGATAGTTGTTAAGTATAATAAAAACCAAGATTATAACCGGGTTAGACACACAGTCCAGCGGTGGACTGTGTGCAACATGAACTACACGTCGCGCGTTCGAAACTTGTCACGAGCACCGGTCCAATTGAATTAAAACGTTTTTGCAAATAAAGGAATTTTCGGTTAATTCAAATAAGTGTATAAATATAATTAAAAACGAGTTTTTTTCGGGTTAGACACGTAGCTCAGTTGGTAGAGCTGCGTGCACGCGAACGGAAGGTCGCCGGTTCGA
The DNA here is from genome assembly GCA_947069175.1 of Scalesia atractyloides. Classification (NCBI taxonomy): domain Eukaryota; kingdom Viridiplantae; phylum Streptophyta; class Magnoliopsida; order Asterales; family Asteraceae; genus Scalesia; species Scalesia atractyloides. The sequence goes on along the minus strand of CAMTDV010000023.1, from coordinate 40,543,825 downwards.
ATCCCACCCGGCGCAGGTTTATTCGCTGACCGAACCGGTCAACGGTCAACGGTCAACGCTTAAAAAATATATTTTTTATATTTTTATTTATTTAATTTAATTTAAAAATCAGTTAAAAATACTTAAAATAACATTTTTAAAGATAGAAAATAGCCATATACTCACAAAAATATATCTAAAAATTTCATTAAAATCCTTAATAACATCCATCCATTTAATATATTTTTCCATTATTATTTAGGTTAGTATTCCTCGTCGACTCGCTCATCTAAATCGTGCGCATCTCACCATCTCCAATTCAACGCACCCACTGTGAGTGAATCTTTCAAATTCCCCGTTTTAATCACGTTTTTGGGGTGTATCATGTGTCTTTGTTTATATACATATTATAACTAAACTATTGTGCATACATCATATCATTGAACATGTGTATTTAGTTTGTTGCTGTTAAGTAGTTATTACTGGATGCAAATTATTATTTCAGTACATGCAATTGCCGAGTCTGCCGCTCCCCATTTATGAGGTTTGAGCTTGTTCCCCATTTTATTATGCGGTTGAACCTGGCGTGCCCGCATACGATCGGCTCCGTTTGATTGAGCCTTGATCGCACAGTTCATTTTACATTTTCAGTACATGCAATACGATCGGCTCCGTTTGATTGAGCCTTGATCGCACAGTTCATTTTACATTTTCAGTACATGCAATACGATCGGCTCCGTTTGATTGAGCCTTGATCGCACAGTTCATTTTACATTTTCAGTACATGCAATACGATCGGCTCCGTTTGATTGAGCCTTGATCGCACAGTTCATTTATGTTAGTTATCGTATGATATTGGTATATTCATGTATGCTAGCAAGTGTTATTGTATGTTATAATTGTAACTGCTATTTGCCAATGCTTGATTATTTACATTTGTTCATTTATGATTATGCACAATATTTCATTGATAAACTAACCATAAAATCATTATTAAATGTTTATCTAATAAGGTTCACTCGCCAACTTATGTTGACCCAAAAACTCCCATTTTACACATGATACAGGTGAACCAGCAGCAGCTAGGAACACATAGGACCTGGATTAGAAGAATAAAACGATTTAGTATTGGGATTGTTATGTTTGGTTATTTCCTTTGTATTGAATGAACATGTTTGGATGTTTGAAAATGTAACTTTGACTTTATTAATTATGAAACATAATAGTAAATGTCATGTGCTTTGGTGATAACCCAATTATGCCCCGACTCTTATTTCCGCTGCGGGTCGGGGTGTGACAATTACCAACATCCAAATCTTCCTCATGACGGCAACCTATACAAGTTCCAGCTGCCAACAGGGCGTCAGATTACCGAGCTAAAAAATGAGGAATGGGTGCTGTTACATCAGTGGATGTATAGGGAGGAAAGATATCCTATCGTGAAAGCAGCCTATGAGAAATACAGAGAACGTGTTAAGAAAAAGAGACAAGGAGATGGTGATGAGGAAGTAGAGGAGGAAGAAGAAGAAACCGAGCAGCTGGTTAGAAAGAATAAAGGAAAGAACATCATGAAGGAAGGGGACTCCTCGAAGAAACGGAAAGATAGTACTCCTCAAGAACGATTGATGGAAAGCAGTTTGAGGGCCGGAGGCACCAGAGAATATCGCGAGCATATAGAGAATCTCCGTGCGATTCACGAGGCCGAAGAAAGAGAGAAGAGAGAAACTAGAAGAAAGAGACGTCATATGACAGAATCTGAAACACCGGTGACGGTTACCACCGAGCAAGAGCAGTTAGACGAGTTTGTAGATCAGTTGATTATCGATGGGAAGCCCCAAGTCTATCTCCCTCGCAGAAGCGTAAGAAAACTGGGGAAGGGCCTTCGACAGAGGAACCACCAAGACAAATGCCGCAACAAGCTCCTCGAAGACCTCGTCCATTTCAGGATTTGTAGATAAGCTAGCAAAAGACATTGGGAAAGATCTAGCTCAGGAAATCTGTCTGCTGAAACATCAAGTAAGCAACACTAATGTTATTCGTGAGAAGCTGAGGGAACAAAGAAAGAAAAACAAAGAGCTTCACGCATACGTCAAAGAACAGACGAGATTTGTGAGATTTCACCAAGATGGGATGGAAAAGATGTATCGTATGATCAGAGAACTCTGCACCAAAGTGGACATACCACCGATGTTCTCATCTACTGATATTTTTGATTATGAGAAGTTCAAGACTGAAGAGGAAAGACAAAAAGATGAGGCTGCAGAAGAAGAAAAAGCGCCTAGAATCGGCTGTGAACGTCACCGAGGATGACGAAAGTGAAGAGGAGGAGGTAGACAGAGATGAAATGCCAGCGAGATTTGTTGAGTAGGGTTTGGAAGATGATACTATTTATGAAACTGAGGACGGTGAAGCAGTAACTCCAATGCATCCAGAATGGTTCAGAAAAGAAAGGGAAAAGCTTCCAGATTTCTATCAGGTGGTCACCATTGAAAAATCTGAAGTCATTGATAGAATAATAAGCTGGAAGTACTGCAATCTCAAAGGGATGTTCATCGTAAAGAGACGAGGTGGTGTTATTCAACATTTTAAGACCGGAGCTGACATGAAAAGCCTTCCAAGATGGGACATTCGAGAACTGGGGAGGCAAGACCTGATAAACCCGACCAACATCAGCATCGGAGCTGACTTTGAAAGACTCATTTTAAGAGAATGCAATCAGGGCTTCACAGTTTTCAAGCCGCAACGACCTCGAAGAAGAGTGTCAAAGACGACAAAAGATTCCATCACAGGAAAAGGGATGGTTACATGGGTAGTTGATCCTGCTAAGGTCGAAACAAAAGTCAAAATTCCACCTGAACAACCTGTCATGCTTACACACTTCAAGAAATGGTTTTACGATGGGAAGACAGGAGAAGCAGTGATCCGATTAGTGTCTAACGAAGATATTCGAATTCTAGACCCGATGGATGTTTTCATGTTCTGCCTTTCCGATCTCAACATTCTCTTTGGTCACAAAATCCACGTTGGAGCTGGAAATGCGTACAGAGAAGAAGGAATGCTATTCCAAAGGGCTGTGGAACGAGCTCGAGACAGGAAGATAGAGATGATGGAAATTGTTCTCAGGATTCAGAGGCAGACAGAAAAGGAGGAGGCAAGAAAAAGAAAGAGGAAGCATAAGTCATCATCACAACAGAAAGCCTCCTCACCATCTCAAGCTGCATCTTACCATCAAACTCCGGTTTCATCCACATATGAAGCCACTACGGAGTTACAACAACCCTCAAGTGAAGCTATTGTTAATCTAAGCTCTGAAGAAACAATCGAAGCAACCACAGATCGACCTACCGTTCAAGCTGCACAAGACAAGGATGAAGGACCCGCCGAAGACCCAGAAGCTCGCAAGCAAGATTGAAGAAACCCAAGCACGCAACGGTCTAGGGGGATATTGTTAGAACTTTTGAGACCGTTGATGCTTGATTATGAATAGTTTGAGCTAGTTTGTATTAGTTAGTCAATGTTGAAGGGTCAAAAGTGTAATTGTGTGAATCTTGTAGTAGGCGGCGTATTTAATAGTCCAGCGTAATTATTAATTACACTGGATGATTAGTTTGTATAAATACTATGAACAATGAATGTATGTCCAAGTTTCTTGGACAAATTTTGGTGATCTTCTTGTGTTGTGATTTTTGCTATTGTGATCTCATCTGAATATCCAGGTGCTATTATTGATTACATGTTATTGGGATTTCATATACAACACTAGTTATTTGATCCAAACAAGATTCTTCATCTTCTTTGCTTGTTTTTTCTTAGTATTTGCACATTCAAACAACTAATTCATAGTTGTTTGGGTGAAAACAATCAACCACTGTGATCCAAATATGTTTTTGGGACTCACATTAACCAACACCTTTTCTTGTGCTCTCAAGCCTTCTTCAATTCTGAAGTGGCTTCCAAGTTCAACCAAAGTTAACTCTCATTTCTAGTGTTTCAGAGTGTGTTTCACATCTCTCCAGGAAGGGGGTAACTTGTAATTGATGCTTGAAACCGAGATGGATATCCATCTTCATGTCATGTTGGGCATACTACACCAGAATTCGCAACAGTTCATTATACTAACAAGAAACTTCTTACTAGAAGAATCTTCTGCCTTGTATTTTGCTTCCAAAGTGTACCACAGTAACTTCGCAGTTTCAACATTTTGATAAACATCAAACAGGGAATCAGACATACCATTTAGGATGTGGCCAAGACAGATGTAATTGTCGTTTTCCCACTTTGACTACTTCCTGATTTGTTCCAGATCACCTTCCTCCAGTGTCTTTGGGATTGGAGTTGTCAACACGTACACCACTTTCAGGGTTGTGAGAAGAAATGCATCTTCTTCTGCCATCTTCGGAAATCCTGCCCTTCGAGCTTCTCCAGTTTGTCAAACTTGCTTGTCATATCCTTCATCGATCCGCTTGCCATCTTCACAGAAATTAATTTGATCTTTGTTGGGAACTTTTAGAAACCAGATGATCAGAGAGGTGTGTAGTCACTCTCAGATCAAATTATTTGGGTGGTTTTACCGAATAAATCAATCGGATACAACTCTGAATTTTGGAGAATGAACAACAGTATGCATTTTTTTTGTGTAATTCGTATGAACCAATCTGACCAAAAAACACCTCACGAATTTTTGGAGATCATTCCAGATAACTGCCACTTGGACCACGCCAGGGATTGCCGCCCCTGGGACCCTGCTCCCGGGGGCGCTGCCCTCGGACCCCCGCCAAGGGGCAACGACAACTCAAATAAGCGTGCACTCCCGCACCTCCTAACTTGTTTGATGTACATCATAATTCTCTTTGGTCACCAAGTTAATCCCAATTACACTAAAATATCTAACACTCACCCCACAACCATCACCACCACCACTGCTATCGTTAGCACCTACAAAACCCCTACCTGATTCACGCTTCTACATTGACCCTTAGATCTCTGCATAATCTAGGATCATGGTCACTTGAGGCCATGTCTATTTGATCGATTCAGCGATTTTGAGGCGTACAGAGATGAAATCATTGCTTGTGATGAGCTTGTATGACAGAGGAGATTTATGAGTATTTTTGCAAGAACAAGAAGATGTATGGTGTCGTTTTAACTGTAGTGGAGTTGTCCTGTATCCCCAAAGGGCCTAAAACCCAAACCCAAAAAGAAACAGAAGTGAAGTCGATGACTTGTTGCATATACATTATCATAAAGAGTGTGTATGTAACATTTTCATTGAGATATTTATATATGAATGTATCCTTGTTCTTTTCCAGCTCCTTACTGAATTTTTGGGTTTATAATATTTGATGAGTGCTGAACAAAATTGATTGGTGGTGTTAGAACGAACTTGATTGAGTTTTTGTGGTAGATCAAGTGGAGTTTTTGTGCATGATTTATGAACATGTTTTGATGATCGAACCCAAGATCTGGTGGATTTGATTGCTGCCGTTGAGTTGAATAAAATTGATTTGTGATTTAGGAGTTGGGTTGAAGATGAATAAACACCTTAAGTTTTTTTTAACTTTGAAATATAAAAATATAGGTATTTAGACATTTATCAGTCAACTAACCCGATCTGTCAGGATGGACGTGATTGATTCAAATTGACAACCAAAGAGACTTGATTGTTTAATTTTACAGAACAGAGACTCAATGTGTTGTTCGTTGTTTAATAATATGGACTCAAATTATAGTTTACTCAAAAGAAAATTAAAAAAAAAATAAGTGTGTATATATAAATGTGTGTAACTGATTTGAATCATTACCGCATAGATTTAGTTGTCTATGCGATTCTTTAAATGGTACATTGGAACCATATTAATTTAGGGCCATTACCACTGCTTCCGGACTACGAAGGGGATGACGGACACAGCGGTGGCGGTCATTTTTTGAGGGTGAAACACTCTGCCAAAATATGACCCAGAGGATACTTGACATTAACTTCCAGGTTAAATTATATACTGTAAACAAAATAGTTAAAAACTTCACTGAGTTGAGTTTAGATGATCAATAGCATAAGTGTAATTCGTATATATTTATGAGAGTTTGAATTCATTATTATTGGAACTTTTTTATAGATTGTTTATATTTTACTCTGTTCTTTTTTGGCGTTTTAATGACTTTATGTGATGTATAGAGGGGCGACCGATTCCAACCAAGCTTCAAAACAAGGATGCTGCTCTTCGTTAAGCGACTGACTTTGAAGATGAACGAACTGCAGGTACGGTTCATTCTGTATGTTATATATAGTTATATACACACACACTTTAAAGAGAAGTTTGCGATGAATTCAAACAATTCACTTTGAAAAAAGCATTTCTCATTCTTGAAAAAATAGAACTTCTTTTTAGTGTAGAAAAGCCAGCCATCATTTCCCTTATATAATTTAAAAGAATTAGATAACCATTCGGAGTCAACTGATGCATACTTTGGTATAGAAGCATGCAGATTGATGATATTTTGGTCTTCAATACATACAAATATTATGTCCAAACTTTGTTGTGAACTTGTGATGGTAAATCTGCATTGAAGGTGTCAATATTTTTTAGACGTTTTGACCTATACCTTGATGTATTTTTTTCGCTACATCGTTTATATTGTCAAAACCGAGAGCGAATTGGTTTAGCGCTTTCACAACGCGCGCCGGGTATAAAACTAGTTACTTTTAATTTAAAGATACAAAAAATTAAAAATCAAAGAACAAAAAAATAAATGGGTAAATTGTCAAATCGTCCATCCTTGGGTTAGTGATACGTTTAAACTGAGTTAGTGATTTGGATGGATTTGTCAACAAAAACGAAACGTTAGGCCGTTAGCGGCCTGTTTGTGAAAAAAAAAAAATCCTATTTTTGATGTAACACACAAAAATTTCTAAACCTCTGGACGATTTTGACATTTTGCTCTAGAAATTTATAATAATTTCATAAACCTTATACGAATATAAAATAATAATAATAATAATAATAATAATAATAATAATAATAATAATAAATAATAATAATAAATAATAATAATAATAAAATAATAAATATAATAAAATTATAAAAAAAAAAATAATTATAAAAATTAATTACAAAAAATATGAAATGTTTATACTACATCAAATCAATCAAATAAACTGATAAATGATAATACAATTTAACTATTTTTCAGGTTTCAGATTACAGTCTCATAAAAAACACAGATAAAATAAGGGTCATATTATTGGCACACCTTGTAAAATTGAATCGACACCACCAATAAAGGTCGTATAGGCTGTATTAAGGTAAACTCAATTTTCAAGGTCAGTCAAAGGCTGACACTGTCTTCACATGCCTTGTTAATACACATCGTATAGTCCTATACGATACGTATTAGTAAAAGGTTATCGGTCAACTCTAACAAATAGGGTTCACATGCAAACCCTATACGGATCGTATAGGCGTATACGATACGTATTACGTACGAAGTTATTTTTGTCACTCAACAGTGACATAAAGTGATTGACAGGAACATTACGTCAGCCCTATACGGGTCGTATAGGCCTATACGACCCGTATTGGTCTGTAATTTTGTTTTTTTGCTTGGTCTTTATAAACGAGGAAGACGAAGACGCAACAAAATTCATTCTCTTCGTTCTTTTCTTTATATTCGATATTCAACAATATCTTGGTTCAACCTTAATTATCTTTTTGGCGAGTCGTTCGACACAAACCGAGCACGTTTATACCGGGAAGCAGTGTGGTATAGCTTTTTTCGACTTGTTTTGTTTATGAAATACTTTGCACATCGTTCGTATTAGGAGGGGTCTGTTGTTCCCGTGATGAGAGAGGAAATGATGATTACGCGGAGGCTGTGTCTGGCTTTCGTCCCCGTTATAATCAATCGTTATTGCCAGACCTCAATGAGGTAAGTATTTATTTAATTTTTTATATTCGACGTTAAATTTACCATTACCTTTTACCCGTTGTTTTTTTAGTTTGTTGTGCCCCGTCAACCGTTGTTGCCAGATTGGAATGAGGTAAAAATGGGTGAAAATATATTTACTTATTATTAAGAAGGTTTTTAGATATGCCGTTATCATTTAACCGTTGGTTTTTTTCAGGTTATTATGCATAGCGTTGATCATGGTTATGGGTGTCCGGATTATGAAGCCAGTTACGGTGCCTCGTACGGACAAGAAGAGTATGGCAATAACTTTTTCGTTAGTGGTGCGTCGGGCGTACAAGAAAACGTTGGTGCGCCTTCTTATGCGCAAGAGTCATTGGGTGATGAGCAACACCGCTTTCCCTGAAGTTTCGTACAAAACTGATCAGGTACGAATGATGTAGATTTTGTTAAAAATATTAATCTAAACATTATATATTTTCTAAAATGTATTATAAATGTTATATTTGTTTTGTTACAAAACTATTATAAATGTTATATATATTTTTCACTTAGGATTGATGTCCCGCAATGATTTGGAAGGTTGGGTAAAAAGAAGGGGTTTCGCCAACGAATACGTGGTTGTTACTAGACGGTCCAAGAATCACTGGACATGGCTCCAATGTTGTCGTAGTGGCGAGCATAAGAGTAAGGCCACAATTAGGAGAACCGGTGGTAAAAAATGCGCATGCCCTTTTATGGTGATAGGCCATCTCGACCAATGTTGTCGAGCTTGGTGGATAGATTTTCTGCACAAAAATTTTAACGAGAAGCATAACCACGACCCTGCTGAACATCTAAAGGGTTACGCGTATGCTAGGAGACTTACTCTTAACGAGTTAGACTGGTGCAAGAGCTGACAGATCAGGACATACACCTCATACAATCTACAATCTGGAAAGCCTTAAATGAACACAACCTTGAAAACAAATGTGTTCTAAAGGACATACACAACGCTCACAAAAAGATTAGGGCCTCAAAGTTCGATAAAAAAATGAATCCCATGCAGAGACTATAACAAATCCTACAGGAAAAAAAGGCTGACCTATTACATACAGGCGGAACCTTCCACCAATGTCGTTCAGAATATATTTTTCAGTCACGACAAGTCCTTTGAAATGTGACAGGCATTCCCACATGTGCATATGGTCGACCCGACCCTACAAAACTAACATTTACAATATTACATTTTTGCAAGTTGTGGGTATGACTTCGACAAACCAAACCTTCTGTGTTGCGCATGCATTTCTTTCAAACGAGCAGGAGGTAACGTATGTCTGGGTCCTGTAGATGATCAGGTCACGTTGCACGACTGTATGGAGTTGCGTGTAATTCTTACGGACAGAGACCAAGCACTAATAAACTCATGTAAAAAAATATCCCCTGCCGCACACAGACATCTGTGCAGGTTCAACATCTTACAAAATATTGTAAAGCACTATAAGAATTCATTTACTCAACCAGATTGGGAGGAGTTTGTTCGTCAGTGGAAAATAGTGTGTGATTCTGCTAACGAGGAGTTATACGATTATAACCTCACCAACCTTCGCAGATACTTTATCGATCAACAACATAAATGTACGTTTTTTTCTTAAGTTAATACATCCATTTAAATAGATATATAATTTGAATATGTTTTTTCATTACATGTGGGAGAACTGGTTAAACACACCCCGCTATAAATTTGTATCTGCATGGACCAATCAAACCCTAACATTTTACCAAACTATGACAAATAGAGCTGAAGGCCCACATGCTGCATTAAAGAAACAACTCAATACACCGAAATGTAGTCTGGAAACCCTGGTGAAAAAGGTAGACACCTTGGTACTAAAACAATATACGCAAATAAAGAAATGCTTGAATAAAGTCACACCAAGCGAATGAACCACCACCTTGAGATTCCTTTATTTCGCAACCTACTTTGTAAAGTTTCCATCCATGCTTTTAACCTACTAGAAAACGAGCTAACACGGAGACTAAGCACGTTGCGGTCATTTGGATCAACATGGGGCTGCTAGCTGTACATGGGTTGCGGGTTGTTATGTGCCTGTCGTTTGGAGAAATTGCAAAGTAGAGGTACTTATAGGCTTATAAAAATGTATATTGTATTAATTTAATATGCTTGTGTAATGCTTTTTTTTGTTTTGCGGAACGCATCTTTTAGCTCGATGATATAGACATTTCCTGGACAAAATTTGACCTGAATACATCAAATATTGACGATGAAGAGGTTGACATAGAAAAAGAATTCGAAGATGTGAAAATGTGTATCTAACCCCCGCAAGTGAAGAAAATCATCATATCGAAGATCAAGGCAGTGATTATCCCATTTATGAGCGACAAAAAACCGCCTATCGTACACGGAAACACTCGCAGGAGGCCAACGTCCAAGGTTAACAACAACAACAACGAAGAGAACAAACTTGACGAGAACTATCCAATGCCGCCACCTAACTATCTCTTGGTAAGACACCGAGACGAAGAAGCAGCACTTTGGACGCAAGACTACATGGAACGCAGAGCATGGTATGAAACAATAACAAGGCCTAACATTGACAAGACAACATATCTTGATTAATTTGTAATTTTAATAAATAATTTATTTGTATGATGTATTCCATTTGTATTAATTTTGCTACAATACGTCAAAATACGCTTAAAGACGTTAAAATATGTAACACCCCAAAAATATTAAATTATATAAATAATATGGGCATTTAACCTAGTTAACGAAAAACCCTTTTTAAAAGGGGGTGGACTTGTAACGTCCCTAATTTACATAAAATATTTAGTAATACTTAGTGATATAGTAAAATATTTCACACATGACTAATTTAGTGGATTTAAATTTTAATTAGTTACTTGTTGATAACTAATGAAACATTTGGGGTAGTGCCTTTGTATAATAACCAAAACATAAAGGACTGAATTGGGCACTTGGTAAACAGGTAGATATAAATAGAAAATTAAAACTGAAAAACACACATAAGTGTGTTTTCTTGGTCAACCAGTGCAAGGAGAAGAGGAAAGAACATCTTCTAACCCTAGAATCATCAAATTCTTCAAATTGAAAGAGAAATCAGGTCTTAAACTAGTGCATGAACTGAAATTAGCGATCATCCAAGCTAGGATATCTTAAGGTATGTTGAATTTCAATGTTTGTGATGATTATGTAGTTTGATGAATACAAATTTCAATTCAAGCATAAATTGTAGATGTGATAGTAGGATTTGAGATGTATATTACTCTAGGGGCAAACCCTTGATGAAAAACAGTGACCAAAGACTATAGATTAAGTATTTGAATGATAATTGATACTTGTAAACAATAGTATGGAATGTATATGTTATAATGATTAATTTGTGCCTATAAAGTTTGATAAACAGAAATCTCGAAGCGAATCGGATCATAATCGAATATACTTAATGATAAGATAAGAATGAGTAGATAAAGAATGCTTTATTTGTGTTATTGAAGTAACATGTAAATCCGTACTTACAAGGTGTTCGATAAATTACCTAAGTGAAAACATTATACTTGGTAATGTGATAATTAGATGAAAACCATATGTAAAGATTTTGACGAAGTTTGGTAGTAATAGCTTTTATATTGATCATTTAATAATTTGCCGTGTTGTTCGCTATAGGCAACTCGAGTGAAAAGACGGGTGATAAAGCCGGAGGTGATTTACGACTAAAAGGAAACCTTTAAGGTACGTAGCTTTAAGTTTTTGTAAGAACTTTTTAATACATTCGTATTTAATATATGTTGATGAATTAAGTAATATTCGTGAAATTCGGTTCATGTAAAAGCGATGGATTTCGCAAAAGTGAACCGAATGGATATATAGTAAAGAATGACGTGTTTGGATGTATAAAGCGATGGATTTCGCTAAAGTAACCAAAGGGTTAAAATAATGAATTAGATAATGGTTGGTTATATAAAGCGATGGATCTCGCTAAAGCAACCAAACGGGTCAAAATGACAAGTTAGATAAAAGTTTGGTTGTATAAAGCGATGTATTTCGCTAAATTAACTAAACGGGTTAAAATGATGAATTAGATAAACGTTTGGTTGTATAAAGCGATGGATTTCGCTAAAGTAACCAAAAGGGTAAAAATGACGAAAAAAGATAAACGTTTGGTTGAATAAAGCGAAGAATTTCGCAAAAGCAACCAAACGGGTCAAAATGAGGAAAGGATAAAGGTTTGGTGTAATAAAGCGAAGAATTTCGCTAAAGCAACCAAACGGGTCAAAATGAGGAAATGAATAAAGGTTTGGTGTAGTAAAGCGATGGAATTCACTAGAACAACCAAACGGGTAAAATGGAACATAAATGTATACCATAAAGTATACATAAATGTTTACTTTGTTTCTAAGTTGGCTAAAGGGTAAAATCGGAAAAAGAAGAATATGCATGTATAAAAAGTTAGTAGTGGAGATGTAAATTATAAGTTGTAATTCTAAAATATGAGGATACTTGTATAATTGACATTTAGTAAAGAATAATGTGTATGTCAAGTTCGTTTGCTAAAAATTAGTAAACGGGTCAAAACTAAGAAATTTACAAGAAATGGGATTTGAGTGATGTAAACACTCTAATGATAGTACGACAGTAATGGAATCAGGGAAAATCATTTTATGAATGATTTTTCTTAAAAGTTCTGAGTCGTATACTGATGTACGGAACTCGAAACGGGTAAAGCGACGATTTTACAAATTTGCAGAAAAATTGCTGCAACAGACACCGTCGTTGACGACACAATCAGCCGTCGCCGACGCAACACCATTCTTCTGACGCATTAAGCTACTACCTATGGCAATGTTGACCCGGCGTGACTTTTACATGGCGTCGCCGACGCGGCATTATGCCGTCGCCGACGCCATCCTGAAATCTTTGAAATTTCTGATTTAATAATGGATTTAATTATTATGTATATTTTTCATTATCGAATATTATCACCGCTAACAAATTGTAAACTTTTCAGTTAAAGAGAAATCACAGATAAGCATGGACGAAGATCAAGCCAAGTCAAAGAACCGAACACCTCTCAACTTCAAGCTTTCGCTTATTTTGTCTAGCTTACGAATTATCTTTTGTTAAAATTGTAAAGTACTTTTTAAAGACTTAAGAATTTTAAACAACTTAGTATTGGAATATAAAACGAAATTTTTATATTTCTTTAAACGAATGTGGTACTTTATATAAAATGCTTATTTTATATGTATGGGTTTTACAAGTTGGTAATCAAAGCTTAAGGTTAAAATGAAATGTGTTTGGTTCAAGGTTTGATCAAGACATCCGGTAAAAACTAGTTATAAAAGTAGTTCATATAAGAAAATGATAATAGAAAAGAAGATGAATTAAAGCATATGGGAGGAGTACATTAATACACTCGAACTCCAGAGATACTCTAAGTATAAATGATTGAGACAAGTTATATACTCATTCAAACTGAAAAAAGAATGATATATTATAAATACTATCGAATGATGAGTATAAAATTCCATACAATACTATGGAAACAATTAAATGAGTTATTTACCAAATTATTATGAACAATTTCAGTAAAAAGGATGTCGGACGAAGCTGGTGAAGACATTGTATCCATCGTTACGGAGGAGATACGAGAAAAGATTTCTGAGGAAGTCGGAAAGGCTTTAGAAACAGTCTACCCCAGTTTATGGATAGATTAAAAACCACGATTTTGTCATTGGTAGAAGAAAGGATAAATGAGTTGAAGGAAAGTCTTGTACAAGAAAAAGACAAGATTAAAGAAAAGAAAGCGTGTCCGTACGACAAGTTCATGGCATGTAAACCGCCAATCTATAATGGAGAAGTAGATCTGATCGTTTGCCAATGATGGATAAGCGACATTGAAGGAGTCTTCGAAAGAACTCACTGTGATGTAACCGATTTTGTGGCCTATGGGACCGGTCAATTAAAGGGTCAAGCAAAAGATTGGTGGAATAATATTAGAAAAGAGCAAGGGGTTGAAACCACAAGAACTATGACATGGGAGGAGCTAAAGTGCCTTTCCTTAAGCATCAAAATCCAAAGGCCATGATCAACAAGATAAAAGAAGAATTCATTCAATTAAGGCAGAAAGGTGAATCGATTGATAAGATTACAGGGGTGTTCCTTGACAAGCTCAGATTTTGTGATGAGCTGGTGCAAACGGAAGAGCAAAAGATTTTTTATTATTATAACATGTTGAGCGCGGAATATAGGGAGTTTATGACTTCCTCGAATTTGTCACACCCTGACCCGCAGCGGATATGGTAGTCGGGGCATGATTGGGTTTTCATCAAAGCTCATGACATTTACTATTATAAAAGTTTCATATTTATTTCAAATTTAAATAAAACATTCCAATCACCACATAATTCATATAAACACAAAATGTTCCAAACAAAACTTGCAAATATCAGTTTATTTCCTGTAAGGCCCATGTCCTACGTGATTTGCACTTTAAACTTGTATCATGTGTAAAAATAGAGTTTTGGGTCAACATAAGTTGGCAAGTGAATCCCATTAAATCATTAAGAAAAATGATATGTTTATGATTTTTAATAAAATGTGAATTAACCAAATATGAGAAACGTATATGTAATCTAAATCACAAACCACACAATCAACTAGCAATGTACATGTGAGCACGATAAGCGATGTGCAGTGAAATCAAGGCTCAATCAAACGGAGCCGATCTAATATATTAGGCAACGCGACGCTCCACCCGTAAATAACGGCCAACAAATGGGCCTAATGTGAGAGCTTGACTGTAATGAGAAATATAAACACAAATAACAATGAACAACAATATCACATAGCACATTCTAATGGTAATAGCACGAGATTTGAAATAGTGAGATAAACAAAAGCGACACATGATACACCCCAAAAACATGAATAAAAAGGGGAGTTGTAAGAATTCACTCACAGTGGGTGCGATTAAGATTCGATGAAGATTGCGCACGATTGAGATACCAAACGACGACAAGGTAACCTAAATATTCACATAATAATTTAGATAAACATATTTCTTTTGGTTGAAGTTAGTATTTTAAATAGCTTGCTATTTGTTAAACTTATTTAAATTGATTTATGATTACTATATATATTGATTTGTAAATAGAATTTAATTGATTATAAAATAGTATAGTTTTGGGGAAATAATTAAAGGTTTAAGTAATTAAAAAAATACGTTTTTCACTGAATTAATTTGGATCGAACCGGTTGGATTTGGCATCGTGTGGGGATCGAACTCGTGACCTCTCGCTTACGTCCATGCAGCTCGACCAACTGAGCTACGTGTCTAACCCAAAATACGTCTGATTTTAATTAACTTTATACACTTATTGAACCAACTATATTCTGATTTATTAAAAAGGTTTGGTAGGTTATAGGAATCGTGTGATGGAACCGGCTCGAACCCACGTCTGTTGTTTCGTGTGCACATAGCCCGACCAATTGGGCTGTGTGTCTAACCCGTTGGATATAAGATTTTTATATCTTTTATACACTTGTTACAAGTTTCAGAAATAAGCTTTTCTAAAAAGGTTTTATAATTTCATGGGACCGGATCACAAAACAGGTTCGAACTCGGGTCTCATCGTGTGTGTGCACACAGCCCTATCACTGTGCTGTGTGTCTAATCCGATTGTAATACGGATTTTATTTCATTTAAACAACAGCTCCAAGTCACCTTCTTCATTTAAAAAAACACAGAAATGTTTGAACCCGATTTGATTGTTCTGGTTAACAATTAAACCTACTGATGAGATTAAATAAAAGAATGAAAATGATTAAGTGTAATGATATACCGAACAGAGGTGTTTCTGATCTCCGGTGAGGATTCCGGCGACTGAATATGATTCCGGCGAAGAGTCTTTGATAAACAGAAGTTGCAGAGAGTTTGGAGTGAGTTCGTGTGTGCGTTCTAAACGAGTCTAGACTCTCTATTTATAGGTGAAGAGTATCGCACATACTAAGCTTCGGTTTCAATCACACAATCATGAAGGAGATGATTTCGAGACAAAATTGAATGCGTTTGACTCAGTTTCGAGTCTGGTCGCACGTTTAGAAAACGGTTTCATCCATTAGTTGCAGAGGAAAACGGTATGTGATGATTGCCGGTATTTAATCGCGGCTGTTACAAGTCTTCTTTTGAATCCGGATCAAAGGAACGAAAATATAAATGTTTATTTGCTTAGAAAATTTCAGATGTGAAGTGGGTGCTGCAGAAGTATAAACATCTCACGGAAATTTTGAATGCCACTCGAGAGCGTGAAATAGAGTTAAGAAAACAAGTGGAGAGGGGAGAGCGAAGGGCGTTGGACATGAATCCAAGTCCAACAAAGAAATTGAAAACAAATGAATTTTCTAAGAAAGTCAACATAAAAGGAGGAACACCAAGATGCAAAATTTGTGTCAGAGACCTTAAGGGCGAATGCTATTTCAAAAACAAGCCGTGTGTGGCATGCGGAAAGACGGGACATGTATCATTAAATTGCCCCAAAAGATATCAGTGTGCTATAAATGCTATCAACCGGGTCACAAGATGTCTGAATGCCCGGATTTGGTAGGAAAGAAAGTCATAGCCGAAAAAAGGTGAAAGTCTCAAAGTTAAAGGCAGGACCTTTCCAAATTACTGCGGCCGAGGCAAAGGTTGAACTCGATGTGGTCAAAGGTACTTTTACTGTAAATTTAATTCCTGCGCATGTTTTATTTGATACGGGTGCAAACAAATCTTTTGTTTCACATGAATTTGTTAAACACCCATCATTCTTGTTAACAAAATTACCAATGCCCTTAGAGGTAGAAGTAGGTAATAACAAAACTTTTATTGTCTGTGATATATGTCGGGATTGCAAATTGAACATTGAGGATGGGTATTACTTAGTTGATTTAATACCCATGTCGATGGGGGAATTCTAAGTTGTGATTGGAATGGATTGGTTGTCCCGCTACCACGCCAAAGTTAAAGGCAAGACCTTTCCAAATTACTGCGGCCGAGGCAAAGGTTGAACTCGATGTGGTCACAGGTACTTTTACTGTAAATTTAATTCCTGCGCATGTTTTATTTGATACGGGTGCAAACAAATCTTTTGTTTCACATGAATTTGTTAAACACCCATCATTCTTGTTAACAAAATTACTAATGCCCTTAGAGGTAGAAGTAGGTAATAACAAAACTTTTATTGTCTGTGATATATGTCGGGATTGCAAATTGAACATTGAGGATGGGTATTACTTAGTTGATTTAATACCCATGTCGATGGGGGAATTCTAAGTGGTGATTGGAATGGATTGGTTGTCCTGCTACCACGCCAAAGTTAAAGGCAAGACCTTTCCAAATTACTGCGGCGAAGGCAAAGGTTGAACTCGATGTGGTCAAAGGTACTTTTACTGTAAATTTAATTCCTGCGCATGTTTTATTTGATACGGTGCAAACAAATCTTTTGTTTCACATGAATTTGTTAAACACTCCATCATTCTTGTAACAAAATTACCAATGCCCTTAGAGGTAAAGTAGGTAATAACAAAACTTTTATTGTCTGTGATATATGTCGGATTGCATATTGAACATTGAGGATGGTATTACTTAGTTGATTTAATACCCATGTCGATGGGGAATTCTAAGTGGTGATTGGAATGGATTGGTGTCCCGCTACCACGTCAATGTGATATGCTCCCGTAAGGAAATACATTAATATCTCCAAGTGGAAAACACGTTAACATTTATGGAGAGAAGAGTGGTTACCCCATCATATGTTTGATAATGGATGCTCGTAGACTTATCCAACATGGGTGCAAGGCTTACCTGACTTATATACTCGATTCGGAAAAAGAATCACCAACAATTAGATATATACCGGTTGTGCGAGAGTACGAAGACTTATTTCTGGAGGATTTACCGGGGTACCACCCGAACGTAAGGTGGAATTCAGGATTGAATTAATTCTGGGCGCAAAACCGGTGGCCAAAGCACCATACAAATTAGCACCGTCTTAACTTCAAGAATTATTATCACAATTGCAAGATCAACTCGACAAAGGATTCATTCGGCCTAGTGTCTCTCCTTGGGGAGCACCGATATTTTTTGTTAAAAAGAATGACGGGAGTAGGATATGTGCATCGATTACCGAGAAATTAAACAAACTTAAGGTAAAGAATCGATACCCACTTCCGAGAATCGACGATCTATTTGATCAATTGCAAGGTGCGAGTTTATTTTCAGAAATCGACTCGGCTACCATCAACTGAGAGTGAAAGAGGAAGACATACCCAAGACGACTTTACGTACACGTTACGGACATTATGAATTTCTCGTAATGTCCTTCGGGTTAACAAATGCACCCGCATCGTTCATGGATCTTATGAATCGGGTTTGCAAGTCAATTTTGGATAAATCAGTAATAGTGTTTATTGATGACATTCTAGTTTATTCAAAAAGCAAAACAGATCATGCGTGTCATTTGCGTGAAGTATTAGAAACGCTGAGAAGAGAAAAGCTTTACGCGAAATTCTCAAAATGTGCCTTTTGGCTTCAAGAAGTACAATTCCTAGGGCATATCTTCAACGCTGATGGAATATTAGTCAATCCGTCCAAGATTGAAGCAGTGTCGAAATGGAATCCTCCGAAAAATCCGTCAGAAATCAGAAGCTTTCTAGGGCTTGCGGGTTATTATAGAAGATTCATTTAGGATTTCTCCAAGATTGCGTACCATTAACTAAGTTAACCCGCAAGAATGAAAAGTTTGTCTGGAGTGACGAATAAGAAAAAGCGTTCCAAACGCTAAAGGAAAAGTTACTAGTGCACCGGTATTAACCTTACCGGATGGCACTGACAACTTAGTGGTGTATTCTGATGCGTCACACCTAGGCCTTGAGTGCGTACTTATGCAACGGGGCAGGGTGATTGCCTATGTCTCTAGACAATTAAAAGTACATGAAAAGAAATATCCAACTCACGACCTTGAATTGGCGGCAGTGGTGTTTGCCTTGAAGATTTGGAGACACTACTTATACGGGGTAAAGTGTACTATTTTCACTGATCATAAGAGTTTGAAGTACTTCTTTAACCAAAAGGAACATATGAGACAAAGACGTTGGCTAGAAACGGTGAAAGACTATGCTTGTGAAATCCATTACCATCCAGGAAAGGCCAATGTGGTAGCGGATGCGCTAAGCCGAAAAGAAGAATATGCACCTATACGTGTGCGGTTGAACGAATCCGAGTGGTGCAAGCTGAAGTGATAAAAGAAAAAAATTGGAGAAAAAAACTGTGAAAGGTTGGTGAAAGATATTGAAGACGGAGAAAATGGAATGAAAACCCGATTCGGTAAAATTTGGATCCCGAACACTTGTGGTGTCAAGGATCTTCTACTTGACGAAGCTCATAAATCATGTTATTCGATTCACTCGGGAGCAACCAAAATGTATAAAGACTTAAAATAGAATTATTGGTGGCCTGGAATGAAGAAAGATGTAGCAAAATACGTTGAAAAATGTTTAACTTGTTTACAAGTAAAAACGGAGCATCAGAAACCTTATGGCAAGCTCCAGCCGTTAGAAATACCAGTTTGGAAATGGGAACACATAAGATCTATTGACCAAACTACCGAGAAAGGCTCGAGGATTCGACGCCATTTGGGTGGTCGTTGATAGACTAACAAAAAAGGCTCATTTTATTCCAATTCGAGAGACTTATACCTCTGAAAAGATGTCGGAGGTATATGTGAATGAAATTATAGCACACCATGGAGTGCCAGTATCGATTATATCCGATAGAGATACCCGGTTACTTCGAACTTTTGGCGTGACTTCCAAAAACAGATGGGCACAAAACTGTTAATTAGTACTGCATACCACCCCCAGATAGATGGACAAAGCGAACGAACGATTCAAACCTTAGAAGACATGCTTCGGGCATGTATTATTGATTTTGGTGGTAGTTGGTATACTTATCTACCGTTAGTTGAATTCTCTTACAACAACAGTTACCACTCGAGCATTGGTATGGCACCATAAGAGATGCTTTATGGTCGAAAATTGTAACACCTAAAAATCCTTATATATGTGACTATGTTAAAATAAGAATGTAAATAAGATTTTAACTTAAAAAGAAAAGGCTTGAGCCAAGAATAATAAAAACACTATAACTGAGGGACCAAATATGTATAACTTGAAAATAGTGCATAAAACACAATTAAAACACACACACACACATCAGTGGTGTGTGTATCGACCAATCATGAGAAGAAAAAAAGGGAAACCCCTTATTCAACACAAATTAGCAAAATTGATAAGGGAACTGGACCTCTAATTGATGCATGAACCAAGATTTATGATCATCTAAGTATTCTTATCACCAAGTAAGTTAAATTTCAAGATTTGGTGAATTTGATGAAGTGGGTTATGTATAATCTGTGAACGTTTAACGAAATTGAGCATGAACGCTAGGTAATATCAACATGTAGAGTTTTTATTGTGCTTAATTTAGATCATATTGATGAATCGGGGTAAAACCCACTTGCATGTTGTAGAATGATGAAGTTGGAGCAGATTATGTGTAAATTAGTATAATGTTAATGTTAAAGTTACATATGATAAGTAATTTTTTTGAATAAATCGATGTAAAACAAAAGTTACATGGTTATGATGTTAATTTGTGAAGATTTAATGATTATGTTAATCAATGCATGAACTACAAAGAATGTGCTTAATTTACTTGTACATTATGCTCTATTAATGATATGCACACAACATGTTAGATCACATGCCTTGATTGATTTAGTTATGTTTTGAGATGACTCCTTGGGATTTAATGTATTTGAATGAAAATGGAAGTGAATGTAGTTATTAGCTCCATAATGAATAAAGGAGCATGCATTTATGATGAATCTATATGAAAGCTAAAAGTGTGAAGTTGTAATATATAGGAGCGAAGAAGGAGGAAGGCACGAGCCAATCCAAGACATAAGTAACGCTAGATCATGGTAAGTTCATATGAACTCCGCTTCATTTGAACGTAAATCATGAATTTAGTTTCTTATCGTAATTACTAGCTTGTTAGTATTATCTTAAAGAATGGAAGTGTGATTTGAAGAACAACGAAGAAATAGTTAGAAAGTATGGAATAAAAATGTTTACAATTGATTTTGTTGTAAAAGTGTCAAGAAGAATGAAATGGCTATTGTATGGACCGGTATGAATGGGTCAGATGAATGGTGTATTTGTTATTAAAAGAATGAGACATTATGATTTCGTAGTTGGCGAAATTGTCGTACGTATGGAAAGTAAGTAAGAAGGATGATACAATACCATGATTTTGATAACGGGTCAAACAAGAGGATAAAGATAGATGAGAGTATTATGTAAAATGAGTATACTTATATTTGTAATTATGTTATGTATGATAGGAAAATTACAATCGTGATGATGGAGTGCTTGGAACGAACACACCGCATCATCCCTTACACGCTTCCGGTTCAAGCTTGGTACTAATGGGTCAAAACTAATACTTTCGGGTTGTATATGCCGTTTGTAACACTTATGTTTTATGTGTGCAAAGACTTAAAACTCGTGTTTTAATATGTTATCCAAGTTAATCCCCTCTATAGATCTTATGTTTTATGTTGGGATGTATCAAAATAAGGGGCATTTTGGTCAAAATTTGTATTACGATACGAAGGTCCATGTTATATAATGATTTGATCTATGTAAAGAAATGGGCGTTATAGAAATGTCAAACTCTAGTATGTTGGGGCAAAGTGGGACCGAGAGAACTTGCCCATAAAGATGTGATTAAGGCCATAAATGAAAAGATTGATACGGTTCGAGCCCATTTAAAAGCGGCTCAAGATCGACAAAAGTCATATGCGGATAAAAGACGAAGGCCTGTTGAGTTTCAAGTAGGCGATAGTGTAATGCTCAAGGTATCTCCGTGGAAGGGAATCATACGATTTAGGAAAAGAGGTAAGCTGAGTCCACAATTTATTGGTCCATTTAAGGTTATCGGTCGGGTGGGCAAAGTGGCTTACATACTAGAATTCTGGACGAATTAAGTGGGATACATAACACATTTCATGTATCACATTTCCGCAAATGTTTAGCGGATGACAGGGCATATGTACCCTATAGTGATATTGAAATCGATGACAAGCTTAACTATATAGCTAAACCGATTCAAATAATCGATTGAAAAGTCAAAGGATTAAGGAATGAGGAGGTTGACCAAGTGAAGGTCAAATGGGAGCATCGAAAGGGATCAGACACCACTTGGGAGTCGGAAGAGGAAATGAGACGACTCTACCCTTCACTTTTCGGTACGTATATGTGTTTTGGGGACGAAACCCCTTTTAAGGAGGGTGGATTTGTAACACCCCAAAAATATTAAATTATATAAATAATCTGGGCATTTAACCTAGTTAACGGAAAACCCTTTTTAAAAGGGGGTGGACTTGTAACGTCCCTAATTTATATAAAATATTTAGTAATACTTAGTGCTATAGTAAAATGTAGGTCCCCTAGTCCGTATGGATCTTGACAGAATCGTCTATCTAATCTATAGTGCGGAATCCCCTAGATCAGATTTCACAGAAACAACAAGAACACGAACAAGAATTCCTTTCCAACAGTCTTCTATTGATTATCCAACACAATGTGTTTACAACCAATACAAGACTCTCTAGAAATCTCTCAGCCACTCTCTGTAGATTTCTTTCTGTTCCAACTGTCTAACTCCCTAAAACCCTAATGCACAACATGTATATATAGTACATGTCTGCATACTAGGCTTTATACTGGGCTAGGCCATTCTCCAAGCCCATTACATCTCCAAACAAGCTAAACACAAATGCTAAGCCCAATACAAAATATCCAAAGACTAAAATATTAAACTATTAAGTTGTTGTCACAGAATATGCACCAACAGACTCCCCCTTGACAATAACTTTATAGTGTAACTTTGTCTTCAAACATCTTGTGATCTTTTTGGACTTTGGATAACTTCAGCTACATGTAGATTCTACAACATCAGACTCCCCCTAAGCTGATGCTTCCAATCTCCAAGACTTTCATTCGTTGTAGATTAGCAAGCTAGCATTTCCTGGTTAAGCCTTATCTCCAAAATCCTCTATATCTCCCTTTGCAATGTAGTAGAAGGATCCTACGATGCATCTTCACACATTTTGCACTCCACTCTTAATATGTACTTTACTTGTATTCTGCACTTCATTTTGATAACTGCATCAATTTGTTTAGAAACACAAGCAAGTAACTCAAAAAACCATTAGTTCTTTTCCACATTAAAGATAAACCAATATTTTACCTTATCATGCACAAACAAACAACTTATCAGTTCAAACTGGGAGACTTGTATATTTTTTTTATATTTTCTGAAAAACTAATAACTAACAAGAAAATAAACACTCTATTTTTGTGAGAATCACCGTTAAGAAGATCATATCAGCAACATCGAACTGTTTTCACACTATCTGATTATTTTATATGCAATATCCATGAAAAACAGTTCAAGACGATTACCAGTATTGTTTATCCACTTAAACACAATACATGAACATTTCAAGTACCATTACCTCGTGATATGGTTAGTTAATTTATACTGATATACTAGTGTGTCCCACTTCAGGACATACCCCCGCGATCAAGGTATGCATAAAATTCATCGTAGTAGGTGAGTATACCGAAATTCATCCTTTTTAATTACAACGTTAGATAATTGGTGATCAGGTCAGCACTTCCGTACAGCAAAGAAACCAATATCCAACGAGGGTTAGGACAAATACCAAATTTTGGTACGAATAATGCAATTTTGCACATTTGAATGACTCTCTAGGACAGCTTCTTCAATATTTGGGATTTGGCATTTTAGCTCTTTTAAGATATCCTGGTTGTGCCTAGGTCAGCATATATCTGGATGCAGCAGAAGGACAACCTTGATACCCCTGATGAAATAATGATACAAAGACCTAAAACCTCAGATTTTGGCAATATATCAACGCAAGATTTAAGGTTATAAAACCATACGCCACTGATATGTTACCCACTAATACACAGTTTATTATATTTGTATCACAAAGGTAAGTTGATTATTTCAGCCTTTTGCCTACTGGTACATCATATGATGAAGCTGCTGTCACACTTAAGCAATTTTAATTTTAGTTTCAGTGCGACAGTCTAACTTGCTGATGTACTATCATTTCTTCTTTTCCACACAGTGAAAACTCATTTTTCATTTTTAACAAAGACTTTAAACTTTTCAACTAACTCCCCCTAAACTCACGCACTAACTAAAATCTTTTTGGCTTAGGGAAATTTCTCCCCCTAAATTTTTGTTTTTATGGAGTAAAGTTTAGAAACAAAAAATTTAAATACAAACAGACTCCACTTCAACCTGACAAAAGGTTTTTCATTGTTATAAAGCATTTTCTATCACATAAGTAAATAATTCGTTACCATGTGTAACCTACTATTCACCTCAGATGATTTATAGGAATAACCACTGTTGAACACATCAACAATCCTTCTTGGTCATCCTACACACACCAACAACTTAGTTAGATTGGGGGACCCAAGCCTTAAAGGTCTTGGGTCGTCCAGATTCATCAACCATTGGAACATCCATCCAATATCCATCACACCCTACAGGTGTCTTGGATGTCTTCTAAGTTGTTGGACACGATTTATAATTTTCACGAGATCTTTGATCGCGAGAATTCTAATAAACTCTCGGATTTTCCGACCTCTGAAAATTATTATCTCGAAACCTTCTTCTCCCATTATCATAATTTGATCTTTGAAAAAGTTTTAGATTGTTTTGAACATTTGAGTTACTAAAACTCCTATATTCGTTTCTTCTTTGAAAGTTTCGATTACCAGAAGTTTGGTATCGATTTCGATATCCAAAACTTTTACTTTGAAAAGAATTTGATTGACCCTTATTGTGACATGACTTAGGAGAAGGGTTTCTTGAACCAACAAATCTTCTTGATGTTGAAGGTTTAGGTTGAAATCTCGTTGATTTGTCTGAAAACTTGATTTAACATTTTTATTTGAACCAATTTGATTTCCATCCTTAACAACAACCTCAGTCTCCATTTTCTTACCCTTTTTAAAAGGACAACAACTAGCCACATGCCCTTTGTTGTGACATTTAAAGCAGGATCTCTTCTTAAAAGTTTTCTTTCTGTTAGATCCCTTTTTAAATGTTTTGACTGTTTTGTCTTCAGTATCCTCATCCACTTATTGAGGTGTACTGTTGGACCTAACAGATTCTTTAAAGAACCTGGACTATCAGGTATGTCAACAGTTATCGGATCCAATATAGCTGGTGGAGTAGGCACAAAATTTGTTAGCTCATTTTCATTTGGTAAAAAGGAGTAATCCTAATTCTCAGAAGATGAAGCTTTACTAAACCCACTCCTGTTTTCTCATTACTCCGCTTCAAGCTTTTCTGAATTTGAGTCCTGACTAACGAGGATTTTCCAAATTTTGTGATGAGCTGGTGCAAACGGAAGAGCAAAAGATTTTTTTATTATTATAACATGTTGAGTGCGGAATATAGGGAGTTTATGACTTCCTCGAAGTTGTCACACCCTGACCCGCAGCGGATATGGTAGTCGGGGCATGTTTGGGTTTTCATCAAAGCTCATGACATTTACTATTATAAAAGTTTCATATTTATTTCAAATTTAAATAAAACATTCCAATCACCACATAATTCATATAAACACAAAATGTTCCAAACAAAACTTGCAAATATCAGTTTATTTCCTGTAAGGCCCATGTCCTACGTGATTTGCACTTTAAACCTGTATCATGTGTAAAAATAGAGTTTTGGGTCAACATAAGTTGGCAAGTGAATCCCATTTAATCATTAAGAAAAATGATATGTTTATGATTTTTAATAAAATGTGAATTAACCAAATATGAGAAACGTATATGTAATCTAAATCACAAACCACACAATCAACTAGCAATGTACATGTGAGCACGATAAGCGATGTGCTGTGAAATCAAGGCTCAATCAAACGGAGCCGATCTAATATATTAGGCAACGCGACGCTCCACCCGTAAATAACGGGGAACAAATGGGCCTAATGTGAGCTTGACTGTAATGAGAAAATATAAACACAAATAACAATGAACAACAATATCACATAGCACATTCTAATGGTAATAGCACGAGATTTGAAATAGTGAGATAAACAAAAGCGACACATGATACACCCCAAAAACATGAATACAAAGGGGAGTTGTAAGAATTCACTCACAGTGGGTGTGATTAAGATTCGATGAAGATTGCGCACGATTGAGATACCAAACGACGACAAGGCTAACCTAAATATTCACATAATAATTTAGATAAACATATTTCTTTTGGTTGAAGTTAGTATTTTAAATAGCTTGCTATTTGTTAAACTTATTTAAATTGATTTATGATTACTATATATATTGATTTGTAAATAGAATTTAATTGATTATAAAATAGTATAGTTTTGGGGAAATAATTAAAGGTTTAAGTAATTAAAAAAGTACGTTTTTCACTGAATTAATTTGGATCGAACCGGTTGGATTTGGCATCGTGTGGGGATCGAACTCGTGACCTCTCGCTTACGTGCACGCAGCTCGACCAACTGAGCTACGTGTCTAACCCGAAATACGTCTGATTTTAATTAACTTTATACACTTATTGAACCAACTATATTCTGATTTATTAAAAAGGTTTGGTAGGTTATAGGAATCGTGTGATGGAACCGGCTCGAACCCACGTCTGTTGTTTTGTGTGCACACAGCCCGACCAATTGGGCTGTGTGTCTAACCCATTTGATATAAGATTTTTATATCTTTTATACACTTGTTACAGGTTTCAGAAATAAGCTTTTATAAAAAGGTTTTATAATTTCATGGGACCGGATCACAAAACAGGTTCGAACCCGGGTCTCATCGTGTGTGTGCACACAGCCCTACCACTGGGTTGTGTGTCTAACCCGATTGTAATACGGATTTTATTTCATTTAAACAACAGCTCCAAGTCACCTTCTTCATTTAAAAAAAACAGAAATGTTTGAACCCGATTTGATTGTTCTGGTTAACAATTAAACCTACTGATGAGATTAAATAAAAGAATGAAAAGGATTAAGTGTAATGATATACCGAACAGAGGTGTTTCTGATCTCCGGTGAGGATTCCGGCGACTGAATATGATTCCGGCGAAGAGTCTTTGATAAACAGAAGTTGCAGAGAGTTTGGAGTGAGTTCGTGTGTGCATTCTAAACGAGTCTAGACTCTCTATTTATAGGTGAAGAGTATCGCACATACTAAGCTTCGGTTTCAATCACACAATCATGAAGGAGATGATTTCAAGACAAAATTGAATGCGTTTGACTCAGTTTTGAGTCTGGTCGCACGTTTAGAAAACGGTTTCATCCATTAGTTGCAGAGGAAAACGGTATTGTGATGATTGCCGGTATTTAAGCGCGGCTGTTACAAGTCTTCTTTTGAATCCGGATCAAAGGAACGAAAATATAAATGTTTATTCGCTTAGAAAATTTCAGATGTGAAGTGGGTGCTGCAGAAGTATAAACATCTCACGGAAATTTGAATGCCGCTCGAGAGCGTGAAATAGAGTTAAGAAAACAAGTGGAGAGGGGTGAGCGAAGGGCGTTGGACATGAATCCAAGTCCAACAAAGAAATCGAAAACAAATGAATTTTCTAAGAAAGTCAACGTAAAAGGAGGAACACCAAGTTGCAAAATTTGTGTCAGAGCCCTTAAGGGCGAATGCTATTTCAAAAACAAGCCGTGTGTGGCATGCGGAAAGACGGGACATGTATCATTAAATTGCCCCTAAAGATATCAGTGTGCTATAAATGCTATCAACCGGGTCACAAGATGTCTGAATGCCCGGATTTGGTAGGAAAGAAAGTCATAGCCGAAAAAAGGTGGAAGTCCCAAAGTTAAAGGCAAGACCTTTCCAAATTACTGCGGCCGAGGCAAAGATTGAACTCGATGTGGTCACAGGTACTTTTACTGTAAATTTAATTCATGCGCATGTTTTATTTGATACGGGTGCAAACAAATCTTTTGTTTCACATGAATTTGTTAAACACCCATCATTCTTGTTAACAAAATTACCAATGCCCTTAGAGGTAGAAGTAGGTAATAACAAAACTTTTATTGTCTGTGATATATGTCGGGATTGCAAATTGAACATTGAGGATGGGTATTACTTAGTTGATTTAATACCCATGTCGATGGGGGAATTCTAAGTGGTGATTGGAATGGATTGGTTGTCCCGCTACCACGCCAATGTGATATGCTCCCGTAAGGAAATACAATTAATATCTCCAAGTGGAAAACACGTTAACATTTATGGAGAGAAGAGTGGTTACCCCATCATATGTTTATAATGGATGCTCGTAGACTTATCCAACATGGGTGCAAGGCTTACCTGACTTATATACTCGATTCGGAAAAAGAATCACCGATAATTAGATATGTACCGGTTGTGTGAGAGTACGAAGACTTATTTCCGGAGGATTTACCGGGGGTACCACCCGAACGTAAGGTGGAATTCAGGATTGAATTAATTCTGGGTGCAAAACCGGTGGCCAAAGCACCATACAAATTAGCACCGTCTTAACTTCAAGAATTATTATCACAATTGCAAGATCAACTCGACAAAGGATTCATTCGGCCTAGTGTCTCTCCTTGGGGAGCACCGATATTTTTTGTTAAAAAGAATGACGGGAGTATGGATATGTGCATCGATTACCGAGAAATAAACAAACTTAAGGTAAAGAATCGATACCCACTTCCGAGAATCGACGATCTATTTGATCAATTGCAAGGTGCGAGTTTATTTTCAGAAATCGACTCGGCTACCATCAACTGAGAGTGAAAGAGGAAGACATACCCAAGACGACTTTACGTATACGTTACGGACATTATGAATTTCTCGTAATGTCCTTCGGGTTAACAAATATCGTTCATGGATCTTATGAATCGGGTTTGCAAGTCAATGTTGGATAAATCAATAATAGTGTTTATTGATGACATTCTAGTTTATTCAAAAAGCAAAACAGATCATGCGTGTCATTTGCGTGAAGTATTAGAAACGCTGAGAAGAGAAAAGCTGTACGTGAAATTCTCAAAATGTGCCTTTTGGCTTCAAGAAGTACAATTCCTAGGGCATATCTTCAACGCTGATGGAATATTAGTCAATCCGTCCAAGATTGAAGCAGTGTCGAAATGGAATCCTCCGAAAAATCTGAAGCTTTCTAGGGCTTGCGGTTATTATAGAAGATTCATTTAGGATTTCTCCAAGATTGCGTCACCATTAACTAAGTTAACCCGCAAGAATGAAAAGTTTGTCTGGAGTGACGAATAAGAAAAAGCGTTCCAAACGCTAAAGGAAAAGTTACTAGTGCACCGGTATTAACCTTACCGGATGGCACTGACAACTTAGTGGTCTATTCTGATGCGTTGCACCTAGGCCTTGAGTGTGTACTTATGCAACGGGGCAGGGTGATTGCCTATGTCTCTAGACAATTAAAAGTACATGAAAAGAAATATCCAACTCACGACCTTGAATTGGCGGCAGTGGTGTTTGCCTTGAAGATTTGGAGACACTACTTATACGGGGTAAAGTGTACTATTTTCACTGATCATCAGAGTTTGAAGTACTTCTTTAACCAAAAGGAACATATGAGACAAAGACGTTGGCTAGAAACGGTGAAAGACTATGCTTGTGAAATCCATTACCATCCAGGAAAGGCCAATGTGGTAGCGGATGCGCTAAGCCGAAAAGAAGAATATGCACCTATACGTGTGCGGTTTGAACGAATCCGAGTGGTGCAAGCTGAAGTGATAAAAGAAAAAAATTGGAGAAAAAAAACGTGTGAAAGGTTTGGTGAAAGATATTGAAGACGGAGAAAATGGAATGAAAACCCGATTACGGTAAAATTTGGATCCCGAACACTTGTGGTGTCAAGGATCTTCTACTTGACGAAGCTCATAAATCATGTTATTCGATTCACTCGGGAGCAACCAAAATGTATAAAGACTTAAAATAGAATTATTGGTGGCCTGGAATGAAGAAAGATGTAGCAAAATACGTTGAAAAATGTTTAACTTGTTTACAAGTAAAAACGGAGCATCAGAAACCTTATGGCAAGCTCCAACCGTTAGAAATACCATTTTGGAAATGGGAACACATAAGATCTATTGACCAAACTACCGAGAAAGGCTCGAGGATTCGACGCCATTTGGGTGGTCGTTGATAGACTAACAAAAAAGGCTCATTTTATTCCAATTCGAGAGATTTATACCACTGAAAAGATGTCGAGGTATATGTGAATGAAATTATAGAACACCATGGAGTGCCAGTATCGATTATATCCGATAGAGATACCCGGTTTACTTCAAACTTTTGGCGTGACTTCCAAAAACAGATGGGCATAAAACTGTTAATTAGTACTGCATACCACCCCCAGATAGATGGACAAAGCGAAGAACGATTCAAACCTTAGAAAACATGCTTCGGGCATGTATTATTTATTTTGGTGGTAGTTGGTATACTTATCTACCGTTAGTTGAATTCTCTTACAACAACAGTTATCACTCGAGCATTGGTATGGCACCATAAGAGATGCTTTATGGTCGAAAATTGTAACACCTGAAAATCCTTATATACGTGACTATGTTAAAATAAGAATGTAAATAAGATTTTAACTTAAAAAGAAAAGGTTTGAGCCAAGAATAATAAAAACACTATAACTGAGGGACCAAATATGTATAATTGAAAATAGTGCATAAAACACAATTAAAACACACATACACACATCAGTGGTGTGTGTATCGACCAATCATGAGAAGAAAAAAAGGGAAACCCCTTATTCAACACAAATTAGCAAAATTGATAAGGGAACTGGACCTCTAATTGATGCATGAACCAAGATTTATGATCATCTAAGTATTCTTATCACCAAGTAAGTTAAATTTCAAGATTTGGTGAATTTGATGAAGTGGGTTATGTATAATCTGTGAACATTTAACGAAATTGAGCATGAACGCTAGGTAATATCAACATGTAGAGTTTTTATTGTGCTTAATTTAGATCATATTGATGAATTGGGGTAAAACCCACTTGCATGTTGTAGAATGATGAAGTTGGAGCAGATTATGTGTAAATTAGTATAATGTTAATGTTAAAGTTACATATGATAAGTAATTTTGTTGGATAAATCGATGTAAAACAAAAGTTACATGGTTATGATGTTAATTTGTGAAGATTTAATGATTATGTTAATCAATGCATGAACTACGAAGAATGTGCTTAATTTACTTGTACATTATGCTCTATTAATGATATGCACACAACATGTTAGATCACATGCCTTGATTGATTTAGTTATGTTTTGAGATGACTCCTTGTGGATTTAATGTATTTGAATGAAAATGGAAGTGAATGTAGTTATTAGCTCCATAATGAATAAAGGAGCATGCATTTATGATGAATCTATATGAAAGCTAAAAGTGTGAAGTTGTAATATATAGGAGCGAAGAAGGAGGAAGGACACGAGCCAATCCAAGACACAAGTAACGCTAGATCATGGTAAGTTCATATGAACTCCGCTTCATTTGAGAGTAAATCATAAATTTAGTTTCTTATCGTAATTACTAGCTTGTTAGTATTATCTTAAAGAATGGAAGTGTGATTTGAAGAACAACGAAGAAATAGTTAGAAAGTATGGAATGAAAATGTTTACAATTGATTTTGTTGTAAAAGTGTCAAGAAGAATGAAATGGCTATTGTATGGACCGGTATGAATGGGTCAGATGAATGGTGTATTTTTTATTAAAAGAATGAGACATTATGATTTTGTAGTTGGCGAAATTGTCGTACGTATGGAAAGTAAGTAAGAAGGATGATACAATACCATGATTTTCATAACGGGTCAAACAAGAGGATAAAGATAAGATGAGAGTATTATGTAAAATGAGTATACTTATATTTGTAATTATGTTGTGTATGATAGGAAAATTACAATCGTGATGATGGAGTGCTTGGAACGAACACACCGCATCATCCCTTACACGATTCCGGTTCAAGCTTGGTGCTAATGGGTCAAAACTAATACTTTCGGGTTGTATATGCCGTTTATAACACTTATGTTTTATGTGTGCAAAGACTTAAAACTCGTGTTTTAATATGTTATCCAAGTTAATCCCCTCTTTAGATCTTATGTTTTATGTTGGGATGTATCAAAACAAGGGGCATTTTGGTCAAAATTTGTATTACGATACGAAGGTCCATGTTATATAATGATTTGATCTATGTAAAGAAATGGGCGTTATAGAAATGTCAAACTCTAGTATGTTGGGGCAAAGTGGGACCGAGAGAACTTGCCCATAAAGATGTGATTAAGGCCATAAATGAAAAGATTGATACGGTTCGAGCCCATTTAAAAGCGCTCAAGATCGACAAAAGTCATATGCGGATAAAAGACGAAGGCCTATTGAGTTTCAAGTAGGCGATAGTGTAATGCTGAAGGTATCTCCGTGGAAGGGAATCATACGATTTAGGAAAAGAGGTAAGTTGAGTCCACAATTTATTGGCCCATTTAAGGTTATCGGTCGGGTGGGCAAAGTGGCTTACATACTAGAATTCTGGACAAATTAAGTGGGATACATAACACATTTCATGTATCACATTTCCGCAAATGTTTAGCGGACGACAGGGCATATGTACCCTATAGTGATATTGAAATCGATGACAAGCTTAACTATATAGCTAAACCGATTCAAATAATCGATTGAAAAGTCAAAGGATTAAGGAATGAGGAGGTTGACCAAGTGAAGGTCAAATGGGAGCATCGAAAGGGATCAGACACCACTTGGGAGTCGGAAGAGGAAATGAGACGACTCTACCCTTCACTTTTCGGTACATATATGTGTTTTGGGGATGAAACCCCTTTTAAGGAGGGTGGATTTGTAACACCCCAAAAATATTAAATTATATAAATAATCTGGGCATTTAAACTAGTTAACGGAAAACCCTTTTTAAAAGGGGGTGGACTTGTAACGTCCCTAATTTATATAAAATATTTAGTAATACTTAGTGCTATAGTAAAATGTAGGTCCCCTAGTCCGTATGGATCTTGACAGAATCGTCTATCTAATCTATAGTGCGGAATCCCCTAGATCAGATTTCACAGAAACAACAAGAACACGAACAAGAATTCATTTCAAACAGTCTTCTATTGATTATCCAACACAATGTGTTTACAACCAATTCAAGACTCTCTAGAAATCTCTCAGCCACTCTCTGTAGATTTCTTTCTGTTCCAACTGTCTAACTCCCTAAAACCCTAATGCACAACATGTATATATAGTACATGTATGCATACTAGGCTTTATATTGGGCTAGGCCATTCTCCAAGCCCATTACATCTCCAAACAAGCTAAACACAAATGCTAAGCCCAATACAAAATATCCAAAGACTAAAATATTAAACTATTAAGTTGTTGTCACAGAATATGCACCAACAGACTCCCCCTTGACAATAACTTTATAGTGTAACTTTGTCTTCAAACATCTTGTGATCTTTTTAGACTTTGGATAACTTCAGCTACATGTAGATTCTACAACATCAGACTCCCCCTAAGCTGATGCTTCCAATCTCCAAGACTTTCATTGTTGTAGATTAGCAAGCTAGCATTTCCTGGTTAAGCCCTTATCTCCAAAATCCTCTATATCTCCCTTTGCAATGTAGTAGAAGGATCCTACGATGCATCTTCACACATTTTGCACTCCACTCTTAATATGTACTTTACTTGTATTCTGCACTTCATTTTGATAACTGCATCAATTTGTTTAGAAACACAAGCAAGTAACTCAAAAAACCATTAGTTCTTTTCCACATTAAAGATAAACCAATATTTTACCTTATCATGCACAAACAAACAACTTATCAGTTCAAACCGGGAGACTTTAAAAACAAATCTTTTTGTATATTTTTTTATATTTTCTGAAAAACTAATAACTAACAAGAAAATAAACACTCTATTTTTGTGAGAATCACCGTTAAGAAGATCATATCAGCAACATCAAACTGTTTTCACACTATCTGATTATTTTATATGCAATATCCATGAAAAACAGTTCAAGACGATTACCAGTATTGTTTATCCACTTAAACACAATACATGAACATTTCAAGTACCATTACCTCGTGATATGGTTAGTTAATTTATACTGATATACTAGTGTGTCCCACTTCAGGACATACCCCGTGATCAAGGTATGCACAAAATTCATCGTAGTAGGTGAGTATACCGAAATTCATCCTTTTTAATTACAACGTTAGATAATTGGTGATCAGGTCAGCACTTCCGTACAGCAAAGAAACCAATATCCAACGAGGGTTAGGACAAATACCAAATTTTGGTACGAATAATGCAATTTTGCACATTTGAATGACTCTCTAGGAGAGCTTCTTCAATATTTGGGATTTGGCATTTTAGCTCTTTTAAGATATCCTGGTTGTGCCTAGGTCAGCATATATCTGGATGAAGCAGAAGGACAACCTTGATACCCCTGATGAAATAATGATATAAAGACCTAAAACCTCAGATTTTGGCAATATATCAACGCAAGATTTAAGGTTATAAAACCATACGCCACTGATATGTTACCCACTAATACACAGTTTATTATATTTGTATCACAAAGGTAAGTTGATTATTTCAGCCTTTTGCCTACTGGTACATCATATGATGAAGCTGCTGTCACACTTAAGCAATTTTAATTTTAGTTTCAGTGCGACAGTCTAACTTGCTGATGTACTATCATTTCTTCTTTTCCACACAGTGAAAACTCATTTTTCATTTTTAACAAAGACTTTAAACTTTTCAACTAACTCCCCCTAAACTCACGCACTAACTAAAATCTTTTTGGCTTAGGGAAATTTTCCCCCTAAATTTTTGTTTTTATGGAGTAAAGTTTTAAAAACAGAAATTAAATACAAACAGACTCCCACTTCAACCTGACAAAAGGTTTTTCATTGTTATAAAACATTTTCTATCACATAAGTAAATAATTCGTTACCATGTGTAACCTACTATTCACCTCAGATGATTTATAGGAATAACCACTGTTGAACACATCAACAATCCTTCTTGGTCATCCTACACACACCAACAACTTAGTTAGACTGGGGGACCCAAGCCTTAAAGGTCTTGGGTCGTCCAGATTCATCAACCATTGGAACATCCATCCAATATCCATCACACCCTACAGGTGTCTTGGATGTCTTCCAAGTTGTTGGACACGATTTATAATTTTCACGAGATCTTTGATCGCGAGAATTCCAATAAACTCTCGGATTTTCCGACCTCTGAAAATTATTATCTCGAAACCTTCTTCTCCCATTATCATAATCTGATCTTTGAAAAAGTTTTAGATTGTTTTGAACATTTGAGTTACTAAAACTCCTATATTCGTTTCTTCTTTGAAAGTCTCGATTACCAGAAGTTTGGTATCGATTTCGATATCCAAAACTTTTACTTTGAAAAGAATTTGATTGACCCTTGTTGTGACATGATTAGGATAAGGGTTTCTTGAACCAACAAATCTTCTTGATGTTGAAGGTTTAGGTTGAAATCTCGGTTGATTTGTCTGAAAACTTGATTTAACTTTTTTATTTGAACCAATTTGATTTCCATCCTTAACAACAACCTCAGTCTCCACTTTCTTACCCTTTTTAAAAGGACAACAACTAGTCACATGCCCTTTGTTGTGACATTTAAAGCAGGATATCTTCTTAAAAGTTTTCTTTCTGTTAGATCCCTTTTTAAATGTTTTGACTGTTTTGTCTTCAGTATCCTCATCCACTTTATGAGGTGTACTGTTGGACCTAACAGATTCTTTTAAAGAACCTGGACTATCAGGTATGTCAACAGTTATCGGATCCAACATAGCTGGTGGAGTAGGCACAAAATTTGTTAGCTCATTTTTATTTGGTAAAAAGGAGTAATCCTAATTCTCAGAAGGTGAAGCTTTACTAAACCCCACTCCTGTTTTCTCATTACTCCGCTTCAAGCTTTTCTGAATTTGAGTCCTGACTAACGAGGATTATCCAAATTTGTCTAACTTTTCATGAAGTTCAACAATTTTGGCCTGTGCACCAGCCAATTCTGTGCACTTTTCAGAAAGCTCGTTAGTATTATCCTTCATAGTTTCACGAGCCAAATCAATGATCTGTAAGAGTTCATTGAATTTGCTGGTCAAACTGATGATTTCTTGTTCATTTGAATTGAGTGTATTTAAAAAATTGACTCCCTTTTACTCAAAAGAACATTTAACTCTTTCAGTTTTTCTAATTCAGCTAACAGAATTTTGTTTTGCTCCGATAGTTTGTCAACTTTACCCTGTAGTTCAGTGCAATTTTGACACGTATGACTTACAGATTGAAATTGTACCTGTACCTTTTCTGTAAGCTCATCTGTATCATCCATGCACACTGCAGTCTCGGCCTTTTCATCCTTGACTTCCATTCTCTCCTTCTCAGCTTCCTTCTTCTCTTCTATCTTAGCAGCTTCTTCACCAATTTTCACAACTGCAGTCTCACTCACACATGTACTTTGTCTTGAAGTACTCTAATAACGTTTTTCTAAAGCTTCCCACAGCTCTCTAGACGATCCATACCTATTACAAATGTTTTTCATATCAAATGGTAAGGACATCTTTATCGCTGCTAAAGCCTTCTTCTCAGCATCATATATACGTTTCTCAGAATCTTCCATCTTCTCATACGAGAGTACCATAATTCTTCCATTAATTCGACGTGTGGGAGCAATGTACCCATCGATCATACAATTCCACATCTTAGTATCTTCACTTTGAACAAATGCCTCAAACTGCTTCTTCCATTCTACATACTGTTCAGCATTTAACAACTTTGGCCAATTTTTAACACCCTCACTTAGATTGTTCAATTTTCCCATCATTAACATGCAGGTAACAATTTAAATGGATTTTTGTATACGTGTGTCAAAATCCAAATCTAACCCGCAGCTTATCGTAACCAAACCGTTTAAAAACGTTCAGAAATTTGTCCGAAAGGTGTGATTACCAAATTGTACCGTTAGACTCGTCTCGACGATACGATTCCAACGTATATAAGGTCCGATAGTGATTTTAGGAATTTTTTTTGTCCTGAAAATCACATGAGCCTAACCGTGCAACCAGTTTGTCAAGAATGTTTATGGATCAAATTCTATGTCTGAAAACGTTTAACTCTAGTTACGTCAGTTGGTTAACTTTCCACTTACTTAATCCTAACTCGGAACAGTAACAAATCCGAAACAGTAACTCGGATTTACAATCCGAAATGATAATCCGGAACAGTAATCCGAATTGCTAATCCGAATTGCTAATCCGAAATGGTGATCCGGAATAGTGATCCGAGATGAAATCCAGAATGCACTATTCTGATCCGAAATGGAAATCTGGAATAGACTACTCTGATCCGAGATGGAATCCGGGATAGTCCTTATCCGAGATGGAATTCGGAATGCACTTCTGATCCGAAATTCAATCCAAAATAACTTCTGATCCGAATTTCAGTCCGAAATGGTATCCGAAATGGCCTTTTCTGATATGAATTGCAAGTCTGATGATCCGAAATGCAGGTTATTAATCCGAAATTCAAGTCCTCAATTCGGAATACTGTGTTTTTTTATCTGGAATGCAAGTCTTCAATCCGAAATGCTTCACTTCTGATCCGAAATGCCTTCCTTTAATCCGAAATGCCTGCTGTTAATCCAAAATACGTGCTGAAACCCTAAAACAGCCATCAAAACCCGAATTCAGCCGTTACAAACTTCAAGAACAGCCTTCAAAACGCCCAAAAATCCAATTTTTCTGCTGTCATGATTCTGAACCGAGCAATAATGAAGAGCCGAATGCTCTGATACTAAATGTAGGTCCCCTAGTCCATATGGATCTTGACAGAATCGTCTATCTAATCTAGAGTGCGGAATCCCCTAGATCAGATTTCACAGAAACAACAAGAACACGAACAAGAATTCCTTTCAAATAGTCTTCTATTGGTTATCCAACACAATGTGTTTACAACCAATTCAAGACTCTCTAGAAATCTCTCCGCCACTCTCTGTAGATTTCTTTCTGTTCCAACTGTCTAACTCCCTAATGCACAACATGTATATATACTACATGTCTGCATACTAGGCTTTATACTGGGCTAGGCCATTCTTCAAGCCCATTACATCTCCAAACAAGCTAAACACAAATGCAAGCCCAATACAAAATATCTAAAGACTAAACTATTAAACTATTAAGTTGTTGTCACAGAATATGCACCAACATAAAATATTTCACATATGACTAATTTAGTGGATTTAAATGTTAATTAGTTACTTGTTGATAACTAATGAAATATTTGGGGTAGTGCCTTTGTATAATAACCAAAACATAAAGGACTGAACTGAGCACTTGGTAAACTGGTTGATATAAATAGAAAATTAAAACTGAAAAACACACACAAGTGTGTTTTGTTGGTCGACCAGTGCAAGGAGAAGAGGGAAGAACATCTTCTAACCCTAGAATCATCAAATTCTTCAAATTGAAAGAGAAATCAGGTCTTAAACTAGTGCATGAACTGAAATTAGCGATCATCCAAGCTAGGAGATCCTAGGTATGTTGAATTTCATGTTTGTGATAATTATGTAGTTTGATGAATATTACAAATTTCAATTCAAGCATAAAGTGTAGAATCATCAAATTCTTCAAATTGAAAGAGAAATCAGGTCTTAAACTAGTGCATGAACTGAAATTAGCGATCATCCAAGCTAGGAGATCTTAAGGTATGTTGAATTTCAATGTTTGTGATGATTATGTAGTTTGATGAATACAAATTTCAATTCAAGCATAAATTGTAGATGTGATAGTAGGATTTGAGATGTATATTACTCTAGGGGCAAACCCTTGATGAAAAATAGTGACCAAAGGCTATAGATTAAGTATTTGAATGATAATTGATACTTGTAATAAATGGGTTTTATGACAGTACGGAATGTATATGTTATAATGATTAATTTGTGCCTATAAATTTGATAAACAGAAATCTTGAAGCGAATCGGATCATAATCGAACATACTTAATGATAAGATAAGAAGGAGTAGATAAAGAATGCTTTATTTGTGTTACTGAAGTAACATGTATATCCGTATTTACAAGGTGTTCGATAAATTACCTAAGTGAAAACGTTATACTTGGTAATGTGATAATTAGATGAAAACCATATGTAATGATTTTTACGAAGTTTGGTAGTAATAGCTTTTATATTGATCATTTAATAATTAGCCGAGTTCTTAGCTATAGGCAATTCGAGTGAAAAGACGGGTGATAAAGCCGGAGGTGATTTACGACTAAAAGGAAACCTTTAAGGTACGTAGCTTTAAGTTTTTGTAAGAAATTTTAAATACATTCGTATTAAATATATGTTGATGAATTAAGTAATATTCGTGAAATTCGGTTCATGTAAAAGAGATGATTTCACAAAAGTGAACTGAATAGATACATAGTAAAGAATGAGGTGTTTGGATGTATAAAGCGATGGATTTCGCTAAAGTAACCAAACGGGTTAAAATAACGAATTAGATAATGGTTGGTTGTATAAAGCGATAGGATCTCGCTAAAGCAACCAAACGGGTCAAAATGAGGAAATGGATAAAGGTTTGGTGTAATAAAGTGATGGAATTCACTAGAACAACCAAACGGGTAAAATGGAACATAAATGTATACCGGAAAGTATACATAAATGTTTAATTTAGTTTCTAAGTTGGTGAAAGGGTAAAACCGAAAAAGAAGAATATGTATGTATAAAAAGTTAGTAGTGGAGATGTAAATTATAAGTAGTAATTTGAAATAGAGGATACTTGTATAATTGACATTTAGTAAAAAATAATGTGTATGTCAAGTTGTTTGCTAAAAATTAGTAAATGGGTCAAAACTAAGAAATTTACGAAAAATGGGATTTGAGTGATGTACTCTAATGATAGTACTACAATAATGAAAACAGGGAAAATCATTTTACGAACGATTTTTCTTAAAAGTTCCGAGTCCTATACTGATGTATGGAAATCGAAACGGGGTCAAACGGACGATTTTACAAATCTGTAGCAAAATTGTTGCAGCAGACATCATCGCCGACGGCCCAATCAGCCGTCGCTGACGCAACACCATTCTTCCGACGCATTAAGCTACTGCCTACAGCAATCTTTACCCGACGTGACCTTTTACATGCCGTCGCCGACGCCATCCTGAAATCTTTGAAATTTCTGATTTAATAAAGGATTAATTGTTATTTATATTTTCATTATCGAATTTATTGCCGCTAACAAATTGTAAACTCTTCTGTTAAAGAGAAATCGCAGTTAAGCACATACGAAGATCAAGCCAAGTCAAAGAACCGAACACCTCTCAACTTCAAGCTTCCACTTAT
The DNA here is from genome assembly GCA_947069175.1 of Scalesia atractyloides. Lineage (NCBI taxonomy): Eukaryota > Viridiplantae > Streptophyta > Magnoliopsida > Asterales > Asteraceae > Scalesia > Scalesia atractyloides. The sequence continues at coordinate 40,503,344 of CAMTDV010000023.1, read as the reverse complement.
TTTTTCTAGCTTACGAATTATCTTTTGTTAAAATCGTAAAGTACTTTTTAAAGACCTAAGAGTTTTAAACAACTTCGTATTGGAATATAAAACAAAATTTTATATTTCTTTAAACGAATGTGGTATTTTATATAAAATGCTTATCTTATATGTATGGGTTTTACAAAATACGTCAAAGTACGTCAAAATATGCTTAATAACGTCAAAATACGCTAAAATACATCAAAATACGCTTGAATAGTTAAAATATGCTAAAATACGCTAAAATGCGTCGTTAAAATATGCCAAAATACGCTAGAATACGCTAAAATATGTCAAAATACGCTAAAATACGTCAAAATACGCTTAAATACGTTAAAACACATCAAAATACCTAAAATACGTCAAATTACGTCAACCATAGCTAAAATATGTCAAATTTACGTAAAAATAGGTCAAAATACGCTTGAATACGTTAAAATGCGTCAAAATACGCAAGTAATGATATTCTAAGACGCGTATACATATAACACGACACTTAACAATACAACTTGATTCCAAACAAAATTGTTCGTAATCATAGAATACGTTAATCACACGCAACCAAACGTCACTAAAACGATGCGTTATACTTTATAAATTGACACATACGCCAATATTTGTCAAAATACAACACGTATACGCATCGACCCAAGGAAAAAACGATAAACTTGGAATTTAGTGTTATGGCCAATACGATCGTATAGGCCTAAGTTGTGTCGTATAGGCATAAACGATGCGTATTACCCCCTGATTTCTCAAAAATCAAGCAGGTGATATCAAATTTTAGGGGGTAATACGCATCGTATAGAGCTTTACGATGCGTATTACCCCCCTAAAATTTCAAAAAAACATGGGGCTTATATGCATCGTATAGGCCTATACGATGCGTATTATAGGTCAAAACGATATAACCCCGTGATTAACAGGGGGTTCTTATGTATGATCCAAACACACACTAAATACACACACATATGGTGGTCGGCATACAGCCAATATACGGATTGCATTCGAGTTTAAAGACAAGGTATGTATCTTCGAACCCTCGTCACTTATAGGTATTCAATTTTAGATTTTGACAATATTATGTGTGTATTTTGAGGTTAAAGGACGTATTGGGGGATTTTTTTCGTTGAATGTTGAAGCAATGGCCTATACGCATCGTATTGCTTAAAGAATAGTGTTTTTGTTTGAAATTATGGACTTATACGATACGTATGGGCCTATACGATGCGTATAGGCCCAAAAATCTTATATTTTTTTCTTTTATGTTTTTCTTTTTAAATTTTATACTTTTAAATAGGAATATATGTTATGTTTTTTAAAAAATAAATTAAAAAATGTTATATTTAATTATTAAAAACTGATATATATTTTTAAAATATAAAAAAAGGTTTTATTTAATATTAAAATTTTTATATTTTTTAAAATATAATAAAAGGTTTTATTTGATATTAAAAATTGTTATATTTTTTTAGTTTGATATGGCTAACGTTATCGGGAAGGGCGGAGCCGGGGTGGTGGAGGTGGAGGTGGCAGACGTGTTGGTGGAGGACGTGGTAGAGGTGGCGGTGTCAGGCGGGGTGGTGGAGGAGGTACGGGGGCGGAGGGAGGGGTGGAGGACATGGTAGGGGACGGGTACGTGGTCTTGGACGGGGGCGCGGTGGCCCAGATGTTGACCCGTTGCTAGATAATCCTTATCTAGCATTCGAGCAATGGGTCCGAGGATTTTCACAGAAGTTAAAAGTTTCGCCCAAATGTTGAGTGGTGGCCATGCGGCCGACGATTGGACGACCCTGGAGGAGGTGGACGAGGCGGCAAGAGCTCGAGATTTCATCGGACATGATACTTCGTGGTCGAAGTATACTATTTGTTACTTTGTTTTTATTTGTTTTGTATATGAAATGGATACTAACCACACTGTGTGAAAGATTGTTCGAGCTGGCATACTTGCAGTCTTATCGGGTGATGGTGTGGGAGTTCTTGGCATCCTTCGAGTTCACTTCCAAGCTTGCTGACTACGTAGAGGAGGATGAGGACCCCTTGGACCCGAGGGTCGAGGTTAGTTTTTGTTTAGGGGGTCAGTGGCATGACATGTCGTTGAGAGAGTTTGCTGTGCATACCGGTTTTTATACGTTGGAGGAGACAGACACCCCTCTCTACACCGAGGGCGTCCATATGTTACCCCGTACGACATTTGCTAGGTTCTGGCAAGTGATCGGTAGGGGTCGCTTTGGCCACCTGAATTCAAGGGTTTCATATATGATAGACCCCTTGTTTCGTTACATGCACAGGTTTATTGCCACATATATTGCACAACGCTAGTAGAGTCACGAGTTGTGCAATCAAGGGGATCTATTTTATATGTATTGTCTTATATGGGGGGGGGGAGACTTGCACCCTCCATTACTGCCTAGCCTAGTGGTTCGAGGCGGTGTTCCACCAATAGGACAGGTCTTTGTTATACGAGGGGCGTACATCACGCGTGGAGGGGTATGGTCCTTAAAACCATGCGCCTGCGCAGGATACAATACCCTCATAATGACAACAGGTCGCTTGAGTAACCTTGCGCACTGTGCGTAATGGTAAGTCAGCCCTGAAGACAGCAGGTTGCTTAACAAACCTTGCGCACCTCGCGCAACAGCGAGTTAGACCTGAAACCGCAGATCCTAAACCATGCGCTAATTAAGTAAGTTAGCTTCTAGCTGCGCATCTGACCATACTCAGAAAAACGCTTAGCTGTGACTTCTCAAGCCTTGCGCATACTAAGGCGAGAGCAACTCGTACTAAGTCTTGAAAAAAGAACTTTATCCCTACAAGTTCACGCTGGCCAAAAAGTGCAGATAAGGCCACACGGTAAAGAGAAGTGCAAAGAGGCATCGATTAAGTACAAAAGGTACAAGTGGCAAAGCTGTGACTCAATAGGCACTCAACACGTTGTATCCGACCACGTTGCATGATGAAAAGTCATACAACAGACAAAAAGTACACAAGGACATACACGTTGCACCAGCCAACTCGTGCCAACAACTGTCACATGATCTCCACTAACGGTTGATGACAGACCAGACAACTGCCAGGACACGTGGCCCCATCCACTGTGCGCCAAGTGCTTTTCCTCCCAGGGATCACTAACCGTCATGGCAGAAGGGATAGAATGGATTACTTGATTGTCGTTTCTAGGCCCAAGGTCCATCAGCCCATCTCCTGAACGTATCTCTCCGGCTATAAAGAAAGGACCTCACCTTCAGGTTAAGACATGATCATTCTTAGTCGCTCACTCATTACATACATTATCATTTACAAGTCACTATACTTATTCTCACGCCGGAGTGTGGTCACGGAGAGAACCCTCCTTCTCCCCATGGCGAGACTAACGGTGTTTTCAGTTTTGCAGTTAGTCTAAACTAAGATCTTCATATCGACGGGCAGACAAGAGATAAACCTTTACATGCAGAGACCTCTTATCACAACCTAGATATTTCTCGGATATAGTTTGGTTCGGTGTTTCTTCATTGGCGTAATTTGATTTTCCTTTCTTAACCTTTGTTTCTTGTTTGTTTTTCCAAAATCCAGTTTCCATGGCTGATGTCCCGTCGAATGTGCCACGAGGTCCTCGGGCCGAGGGCAAGAACCCAGGTCATGTTCCTCGGGTCGACGGACAAGTGGAAGAAGGATTCTCCGAGGACGCTGATGTTCATCACGATTCCAGTCGTGTGAACATTCCAGTAACTCTGAGGGTTCAAGCCGAAACTCCTTTTGTTCCAATTACGTCAATATTACCTCCCGGTGAGACTCCGATGTCATGGTACGCCAAATCTCAAATCGCTTTGAATGCCGTTTATGCGCAACTTTGTGCACAAACCAACGTATCGGCTGCACAGGTGCAACCGCCTACAGCTCACATGCATGCTTCGCGTGCCCCACGAGTATTAAGTTACAATTCGCCGCCTAAAGAAAATGTACCATCACACATTTATACCAGAGAAACAGAAGAGTATTTTCAGTCTAGATCAAGTTACGAGTCAAACACTCAGAGGCGAGCAGAAATTCATTCTCGCCTGGGTCCGCTTCCATCCCAAGGGTGGGACACCTAGTGCGAAGAATTTGAAAGAACATACGACGAATGTGACAGTGCTAGCGTGTTTCACCGATTGACAAAAGATCACACTGCGTACAAGCCTACTTCACGTGTTATATACATCCGGAGACCGAACATAATTACAATTTGATCTACAGGCCGGCCGAAGAAGCAAAACAATTCAAGTTTGTGAAGGAAATTGCATTGGCTCCACTTGAATGCGCAAAGTTACCTTCCAATGTGGGAAATTTAATGAATCACGTATCCAGATGATCACATGCGCTTGTTCACCGGCGCATGACTTATTGGAGGATGGGCGTTGCGTATGTGGTGTCATTTGTTTGTTCAAACCCTCACAGGTGTTGTGCTTATGGTTTGACAATCTGCCAACGGGTAAACTTACTTTCTGGAATGATCTTAAGGATAAATTCTTGACCCACTTCAGCCAGCATCGGTGATATGTCAGAGACTCCTCAGACGTTATGAATATCTGGCGGAGGGACGATGGAAGTTTGGAAGATTTCATCACGCGCTACAACAAAGAGGTCTTAGAGATCAGCGATGTACATGAAGACCTGATTCGCGTACAGTTCAAATACGTTGTTCGGTGTGATGAGATGATAAAAGTCTTGTCGGGAACGACTGGTCTCCCAAAAATTTGGGAAAACTTATGGCGGCAGCCAAAGTTTACACTCAAACTGATCACAATTTGAATTCTAACCGACCTTCCATGCCTCAGTATCTCCCGCTAGATATGAGCAGAAGTTTTGGGAAGAAAAACAAGTAGAATTGGAAAGAGTCAAACAAGAACTCTTTTCCTTATTCACCAATTGACCCGCGTGCAATGATAAACAAGTTACTACTCAAAGAGCGATAAAACAAGATAATCGAGACTGGCATTGGACACCATTAATGAAGAACCCAACAGAATAGTCAGCACGGAGGATCATCAGTTTAACCAGCTACAGCCGATGAGGAATAAAAAAGGTCAGGATCCTAACGTTTTTTTATTATCACAAGGATACGAGGCATACCACCGACAATTGCATAAGCTTGCGACAGAGATAGAGAAGGTACTAAAGAGTGGGAAGCTCACCCACCTGCTTCAGAATGTGCCCAAAGAAGTTCGTCAAATTACTCACGGTGAAGAAGGCCAGAGTAATAAGAAAATGAAGCAGGCCTTTGTTCATACGGTGCAAGGGGGTCCAGCGCGCAAATGTTGTCATCAGAAGAGTTGTACGTCGCATTGGCGCGAGCAGCAAGTAATTTTTCCCATAGTTCCCGGCGGTCCTCAGCAAGAGCGACCGATAGTGATAACTAGCATTTTCGGCCATTATCACACCGATTACATGTTCATCGACCCGGGAAGTTCTATGGATATCATTTATGAACAATGTTTTAAGTAGCTTGACCCAGAAGACAAAGCGCACTTAGAACTGGTTGATTTCCCATTAACCGGTTTCTGTAACGAAGCCGTTTTCCCCTTGGGCAGATCTCTTTCCTAGTCACTCTTTCAGACGGGAAACATTCGCGCACGGTTCCTGTCAATTTTATTGTGATGCCCGCAACATCTTGCCATGATGTATTACTCGGCCGTCGCACACAAAGGAATTTCAATATGATTACATCAGCTCCTCATGCTGCATGCGGTTTTCCAACAGAAACCAGCGTGGCAATCATGTACTCAAGGAAAGAAGTCCTGACCATAGAGGAGGAACCACCGGTGAAAGTTGCGAAGTCATCCCCGGATGGTGAACCATAAAAATGGGTACTCAACAACAAATACCCAGAGCAAACAGTGTTGTTAGGTCCCGCCATGACCCCCACAGTCAAGGCGCGACTTAAGCAGCTTCTTTTTTGCAATATGGATATTTTTGCTTGGTCACCGGTGGACATGACGGGGGTACCCAGGGATATCGCAGAGCAGGCGTTACAGACATTTCCATCTGTCGAGCGAGTTGTACAGAAGAAGCGTAGTTTTGGTATAGAGAAAACTCGCGCAATGAATGAGCAAGTTCAAACTCCTCAAAGCTGGTATTCTGAGAGAGGTGCGCTATCAAACGTGGGTAGAAAATCCAGTTATGGTCCAAAAGCACAACGGCAGATGGCGCAATTGTGTTGATTTCAAAGATTTGAACAAGGCATTCCCAAAAGACTGCTACTCTTTACTAGAGATCGATAAAAAGGTGGACTCTCTCGCTTCTTTCCGGTAGAAATGTTTTCTTGATTGCTACAAGGGCTATCACCAAATCCAAATGAAAAAAAGACGAAGATAAAACAACGTTCCGCACAGACAAAGGGATCTTTTGTTACACAAAGATGCCCTTTGGGTTGCGCAATGCGGGAGCCACCTATTAGCGCTTAATGGATAATGTCTTTGGAGACGACATAGGTGTGACTGTGAAAGTATACATCTATGACCTGGTCATCATGAGTCCAGATGAGGAGATGATGTTGACAAACATTCAAAAAACTTTCGCATCCCAGCGCAAGGTTAATTTGAAGTTGAATCCTAAAATGTTCGTTCGGGATGGAGGAAGGGAAATTCTTGGGGTTTATCATTACACGCGAGGCTTTAAGGTCAACCCTGAGAAAGTCAAAGCAATTCAGTGTTTGCATTCACCCTCAACCATCAAACAAATGCAACAGTTGGCTGGCGGACTAGCTGCGCTGAACCGATTCTTGGCAAATCACGCAACAAAATCCTTTCCATTCATCAGTACTTTGAGAAATTGTATGAAACAGAACAAGTTCCAGTGGACTCTAGACGCAGAAAAAGCCTTTAAGAAAATGAAGGAATGGTTAATTCAATTGCCTACTCTCACCGCTCCACAGAAGAGCGAACCAGTGATTCTATACCTTTCCGCATCAGACATTTCTATTGGCGCCGTCTTGCTTGTAGAACGCGCAGGGGTCCAGACTCCAATTCACTACATCAGCAAAAAGTTAACCGACATAGAAACACGATATCCAATGATGGAAAAACTTGCCTTGGCATTGGTTCATGCATCCCGTCGATTGCGTAGATATTTTTTGGCCATGTGATCACAGTTCTTACGAACTACCGTTTGGGTCACGTCTTATCCAAACCCGACATCTCCGGCCGATTAGCAAAGTGGGCGATCGAATTAGGGGGACACAACATTGTTTATAAACCACGTCTAGCTATCAAAGGCTAGATATTAGTCGACTTCATTACAGAAGTCCCAAGCAACAAGGTGAAAGAGTGTGAGGTTATTCAAAATCCAATGCCTGTTGTGGATAACCGTGTATGGACCCTCCACACTGATGGCGCATTCAACGATGACCGCGTAGGGGCTGGTCTTCTTTTAATAAGCCCTGATAATCAAGAGTTTACATACGCCATCCGGTTGAATTTCGGGAGCACCAAAAATGAAGCCGAATATGAAGCGTTTATCGCAGGCCTTCGGTTAGCCATCAAAATGGGCGCTAAGAATTTGGAGGCACACGTCGATTCTCTTTTGGCTGCTGGGCAAATCAATGGCCTTTATGATGCGAAAGGCGAGACGTGGCCATATACCTCGAACAGGCACAGTCTTTGATTAACAAAGTCCACACTTTCAAAGTGACCCACATTAATCGAAGTGAAAACAAACATGCGGATGTGCTTATTAAGCTGGCGGCAACCAGCTTCAAACATCTCGTGAAAGAAGTGCCATCGAAGTGCTAAAAAACCCCTTTATGCCGCTACGTTAAGTCAATATGATAGAAATGGGAAATCCTTCTTGGATGCCTCCCATCATCATGTTCTTACAGTCTGGGATGCTCCCAGAGAACAAGCGGAGGCAAGGAAAATCCAAAACAAAGCACTAAATTACGAAATGGCAGACATAATACTTTACCGGAAGTCATATCTTGGACCACTCCTTTGCGGCGTCGATCCACAGGATGCGCAGTACTTGATCCGCGAGATTCATGAAGGATTATGTGGAATCCATGCTGGCCCACGCATGCCAGTTGCAAAACTATGAATGCTGGGTACTATTGGCCAGGCATGCACTTAGATGCCGTCGAAACGCTGAGGAAGTGCGCATCATGTCACCGAGACGCTCCCAAGACTTTGCGCCCCAAAAATCCTTTGATCCCAGTGATAACAGTGTGGCCTTTTCAGCAGTGGGCAATCGATATGGTGGAACCTTTTCCTGATGCCTCAAGTGCTGTAAAGTTTACAATCGTAGCTATCGATTATTTCACCTAGTGGGTAGAGGCCAAGCCACTCGCATCAACCACTGTAATGGTAGTTCGTAAATTCATTTGGGAATACATTATCTGTCGTTTTGGTCTACCTCTGCGCATTGTCAGTGATAATGGCCCCAACTTTGCCTCCAAAGATTTACAAAGATGGACGACTGAGATGCACATTGAGCATGTGATTACCTCGGTCGCGCATCCCCAAGGGAACGACCAAGTGGAGAGTATCGATAAAAGTATTGTCGAAGGAATCAAGGCAAGATTAGGAACAGCGAGGAGAGGTTGGGTTGATGAGCTACCAACTATCCTATGGGCTCATCGAACTATGCCAAAAACCAGCACAAGCAAAACACCATTTAGCCTTGTTTGTGGGATTGAAGCAATAATCCCAGCTGAAATCGGTCTCCCATCACCGTGCATGATCGCTATGCGAACCCAGAATAACGATGAATCGCATAGGCTTGAGTGGACCTCTTGGAGGAAAGGCGTGAAAACGCCACAATCAATGAGGCTAGATACAAGTCAAGCTTGAAAAATATTATAATGGGCGAGTCCGCATATGTACCTTCCTTCCTATAGATTTCGTTTTAAGAGATAATGAAGCGTCTAATGCTGACGTCCAGGGAAGCTCGCGCCTAAGTGGGAATGCCCTTACGTAATCCATGAAGTCTTAGGAAAGGGGGCTTACACCCTCAAGCGTTTGGATAGCACAAGTATTCCTAGGACTTGGAATGCGTAACAATTACGGCGATGCTATATGTAATCTTAGCATCTTTACATGCATCGGCCTTGCGCCTTATCAGTATTGGTGCAAAGATCTCTACTTACAAATTTCTCATGGTCTGTGTAATATTATCGACTTTATACATGGCTCTTGCACCTTATCGTTAATAAAAAAACAAATTCTTTATAGGGCATTGATTATTTAAGTGTTTTGTTACAAATGCGCGAAAGCACTTTGGGTATACATAAAAACATTATGGTATAACACAAGTCTCATGAACAAAACCCACCTCAAATTCAGCTACCAAACATTGCGCGCGGATGGGGTTGTGACTAGTTCATGCATGAGCTCATTACCAATTTTATTTGCTCTACCTACATAAAGTGGTTATTTTCACGTAAATATTGTAACTCAAAACATATACATTAGATTACCATTACAAACATACCCTCATCGGGTCAAAAGTACAACGTCACATTGTCAAGTTTATCTCCTAACAGCCGTCCTAAACACTACACGTGGTAGAACTCACAACCTATCCCTACGACTCTTCAAATTTCGCTGCTTTATCATGGAAGAAGCTTTCAAACGATCAACGAAGTCATCATGCTGTAGCGCCTCACTCACAAGATCCATCACTTGTAATTGTAGACGAACATACTCCTGCTTCGCCCTAGTAAAGGCAACATTTGTATTGACTCCATGGGTAGCGGCGCGGCTGGTGTCCCAAGATATGTCCAAAGCATGAGTTACGTGGTGGCGCACTCTGCGTAGCCCTGCGCATAACCGTCATGGCGCGCCGTGACCATCATCTTGGCCACGACACTATCTAGCTCCACTGAGTTCAGAATCGAATTGGCAATCTGTATAGCGCATGGAAATGGAATGAGAATCAAGATAAATGGTGACCAAAGTAATAAAAAGTGTACTTACATTCACAACTCCATGTCGTTGCATCCAGAGCATGTTGTTCGTCAAAAGCTCAACTATACTTTCTGCTGTGGCGCGTGCCGCCTCTGAATCTTCCAGTTTTTGCTCCGCATGCTCGACGCATTTTTCACGCAGCACTTTCCTTCACCTCAGAGAGTCACAGTTTCTTCTGATCCTCCAAGTGCCGGCGCTGTAATTCAGCCTTCTCAACCTGGCAGCTTGGAGATCTTTCTTCACACCTTCAAGAGCCGCCTTAGTTTCTTCCTTATTACGCAATAAGGATGTAAGTTCGGAAATCTCTTGATTTCATAAAATAAGAACGGCGGAAATTTCTACGTCTTTCTGCTCACCACGCTCCCGATGAGACCTCGCCTCTTCGGCGGCAGCTATAGCCTCCTCTTTCTCCTTCTTTAGCGCTTAATTTTAGCGCGCAAGCTAACGTTCATTCCCAATGATATTTTCTTGTTATTATCCCTCTCACACACCTCCTTCCACAGCTTGTGTTCCTTAGCAAGCGTGGCAATGGCGTTTTCAGTTTTCTTTTTCCACCCCAACACTGACCATTCCTCGGTCTTCTGCGCCTTAGCGAACTTCGCCTTCTCGGCTTCAATTCTTGTTTCTGCGCAGCCATTTGGGCCTGATCGAGCGCCATCTTTTTTTTGCAGATTCAAATTTTTCCAGATCCCTATGCATACTGCGCCATTCACGAATGATCTTGTGAGTGTTGGAGGCGGAACTGGCGGCTAATTGTAGAATACGCGATACATTTGTTAATAACCTTGTTCTCTACACGCTCTCACCTCCGCTGGGGAAAAGCACCCTTAAACCACTCTAGGCATACCTGCCAGTGGCTGAACTTTTCGGCCTGCTTCAATTTCCAAACAGGCGTATGAATATCGGCAGCCCGCCTTTCTGAATAAGATCGATAGTAGTAGTCACCCGAGGTTTCCTCCTGACGAATTGGGGAACCTTCGTCAGATGGGTGCTCTCCAAGTTCCCCGGCATCACCCCCAGGTACTCGTGCAGCTGACTGAGTTTCGGGAAGAGAGGTATCTTGAGGAGCATCTTCAACTGGTGGTTCTTGGCCTTCCTCTTCAACCACAGTTTTTCCTTCCGGCACCACTGCCTCAACATCTATGCTTGCCTCCGTTACCCTTGCACTTGACTCACCACCTTCGGCACTTGGCGCCTGCGCAGCCTCATAAACGGGTGGTGGCATTGGTGCAGTCTCTACAGGTATGGCAGGAGAGAACGGCACAAAAACTGGTGTTTCATCTTTCCCTGTATAACAAAGGCGGCGAAATGGTTAAACAAGAAGAATAAAATTTTGAGCGGGAGATAAGGGTTTACCTGTTGAAAATTTGGCCGCAAGCGCATCAAGATTACCGTGTTTGCCTATGGTTTTCTTCCGTGCAACCTTCTTAGGCAGTTGCGCAACGCTATCTCCATTTGGAAGAGCTATTTTCTCGGATTTTCTCTTCAAGGGTTCTGGACTCGACTCCAGATCAATTGGATCGTCCGAGTTCGAGGCTGGTATCTCCGTCACATCCTACGGCTCAGATTTGGGTTTCCTCAAGCCTAGGCGCAAGGCTTCTAAGGAATCAGAAACTACTACATAGTCAACCCAAGTGTCAGGCACAGAGCACGTACCTTTGGGTGGGTCCGCCTTCGGCAGAGCAGGTTGTTTGGGCGCACCAACGCTGGCCCCGCGCGCCTTTTCTTTTTCGAATCTTGGCCAACTCCCAGGTTCCGCAGCGCACCTACATCATGGCGCAGCACGCACTAAGTAATCCGAAAGGATGCAAGTAACAAACAAATAACAGTTACCACTTCCGGACGGAGGAGCCGTTAAATCCTCATCTCGGGGCAACTCGAAGTTCCCTAGTATTTGGGAATACCAGGTTGGTTCCTCCGGATTAAGCAGAACATTCTTTATCCGCCCATTCTCCCTCTAGTACGCCGCAATGTACAACGCAACCCCTACAAAAAAGCGCATGGGTTAGCAATAATGTACAAGGAGAAGTAACACAATAATTGAGCTTTCTCTTATCGCCTTCCATATAAACCGGCTTCTCATGGCGGTCAAATTTCCACAGAAGACTCATCCCCGCGGCAACCAACGCCCTCTCCGGCAACTGAACGGCCGGGATCTCTTTAATATCCTGAAACCATGATTCATGGTCAGGAACGGAGATGGTCTCCACCGGAATGTCTTCAGCTCCGCGGAAGTGCATCTTCAGAGGGATGACCCCAGCTTTGATGTAGAAAATTTTTTGCTTCCAAACGTGATAAGACTTGGGCGGGGTATGCAAGAGTTTCTTCGCTTGAATGCGATGTTGAAAAGAGTAAAACCCTAGAGAGCAATGAAGTTGGTAAAAAGCCGGAACCGGTTTACGGTTGGGTGGATGCCCATTGAGTGGCATAGAAATTCAACATGTTTGATCCTAAACATTCCCATTGGGTTTAACTAGGAAATGTGAAATCAGTAGTGGTCGAGGACATCCAAGAAAAATTTTGTTGCCGGCAGCCGGAAGTTCACTTCGGCAAAATGATCAAAAAATAAAGTGATGTAACCGGGTGGGGCGTTTGCAGTAGTATCCCCTTCGGAAGGTACCGAGCACCCCATTCTTCAGAAATCGAAACCAGCGACAAGTTTTTGAAAAATGTTCGCTGACCATTTCAATACCGGCAACGAGACGGTCGTCTCTTCACCGGAGGTACTTTAAGGTCTCTCTTCGGTCGTCATTTGTGATTATCGAGCGGAGAAGGGATCAAAGAAAGTTTTGGAGAAGAGAAATATGGGAAGAGATACAAAGAGATGGAGAAACGAGTGAATTTCCATCAAGGCGAATCACGTATTTATACTCATCGCATTTAATGCTATGGGGAAACGTGACGCATCCACACACCCAGAGACGAATCCACAAATGACATGTGGAGGGCAAGTGGGAGACTGAGAGGTGCCACACGCACGTGGCCGGTATTCTTCTGCGATTCATTAATGAAACAGCAGCTGACATTGTTGACAGCTTGCCACAGCCATCAGAGGTCACTTCCACCCCACTTTTTTCTCAAGAACTTGCTTACAGCCTGTCAGCTTTATGAAATTTAAATTTCAAAGACCTTATCATGAGCAATGGCTTCCTCCACTGAAAGGTTTTCTTTATTTTCTTCCACACAAAGGTCTTTAATGATTTACACCTGTTGTAAACAAGGCGCACAAATGATTTTTTATAGTCCAGCGCTCCACCTATTTGCTAAGTTGTGCATAAGAGCACCACTGGACTGGGGGACTTGGAGGGATATGGTCCCAAAAACCGTGCGCCTGCGCAGGATACCATACCCTCATAATGACAGGTTGCTTGAGTAACCTTGCGCACCGTGCGCAATGGTAACTCAGCCCTGAAGACAGCAGGTGGCTTAACAAACCTTGTGCACCACGCGCAACGGCAAGTTAGCCCTGAAAAGCGTAGATCCTAAACCTTGCGCTAATTAAGTAGGTTAGCTTCTAGCTGCGCATCTGACCATACTCAGAAAAACGCTTAGCTTAGACTTCTCAAGCCTTGCGCAGACTGCACAGCCCTTTCGGAAGTTGCACATGAGGCTAATACTAAGGCGACAACAACTCGTTCATGCTGGCCAAAAAGTGCTGATAAGGCCACACGGTAAAGAGAAGCGCAAAGAGGCATCGATGAAGTACAAAAGGTACAAGTGGCACAGCTGTGACTCAATAGGCACTCGACAGGTTGTACCAGACCACATTGCATGATGAACAGTCATACAACAGACAAAAATTACGCGAGTACGTACACGTGGCTCCAGCCAACTCATGCCAACAACTGTCACACGATCTCCACTAACGGTTGATGACAGACAAAACAACAAGGACAACTGCCAGGACACGTGGCCCCATCCACTGTGCGCCAAGCGCTTTTCCTGCCAGGGATCACTAACGGTCGTGGCAGAAGAGACAGAATGGATATACCTTATTGTCGTTTCTAGGCCCAAGGCCCATCAGTCCATCTCCTGAACGTATCTCTCCGGCTATGAAGAAAGGACCTCACCTCTAGGTTAAGACAGGATCATTCTTAGTCGTTCACTCATTACATACATTATCATTTACAAGTCATTATGCTTATTCTCACACCGGAGTGTGGTCACGGAGAGAACCCCCTTCTCCCCGTGGCGAGACTAACGGTGGTTTTCAGTTTTGAAGTGAGTCTGAACTAAGATCTTCATATTGAAGGGTAGACAAGAGATAAACCTTTACATGCAGAGATCTCTTACCACAACCTAGATATTTCCCGGATATAATTTAGTTCGGTGTTTCTTCAACGCACATTGCCATGTCGCAGTGCCTTTTTCCCCAGAGGAATCAGTGTTCACCGAGGAGGCACGGCTGAGCCGACAAGGTTGACACCGCATATGCTGATCGCATGCACATTACGCGTGAATTCCCTGGGCTTGGGCTTTCGTTTATAGGGGAGGACGGCCAGTTGTTTGTCCCCCCGCCCTCCCAGACGAATTACTAGAGTTGTTGCCAGAGCCGGCAGGTGGTAATGTCGACGACGATAACACTGACGCCACTGGTGACTAGGCTCAACCGCCACCTTTGCCACCACCACCACAGCCGAAGCCTCAGTACCCCCAGCACGTTTTGTAGGATTAGCTCCTACCAACTGTGGCACTTGCGTTACAGCAGATGGAGGGCTGGTTGTATGCGCGAATTGATGCCCATCATTCCCGTACTGAGGCCCTTTTCATGTGGGTGATCCAGGCAAGATACAGGCGGCTATTGAGTGTGGTCATACCCCACTGCCGATATAGACATTGCCGCCTCGCCCTGGAGAAGATCTAGGGTCGTCATGCGTTACTAAGGGGGCGGGGCCCATGGCACGACTCAGGATGTAGATCCAGCAGTTTAGATTGTTGAACTTGGTTTTTGTATTTTGACCGGTTACGTATTTTGGACGATATCATGATATATATACAAACTTATTATATAGTTAAATTTGCAGTTATATTTGTGATTGTTTGTTTTGACTGTTTAGATTCTATTGTTTGGTAACGTATAATGTATAATGTTATAACATCAATGTATAATGTTATAACATTAAAAATGTGATATGATACGCCACGATACGCTATAATACAATACATAACGACACAATATGATACAAGGATGATACAATATCAAACGACATCATACGACATGTCACTATAAATATTAAGAAGTTAAAAATGTGATACGATACGCTATCATACGATACAAATGATAAAAAATAATAGAAATTTTAAAACTCATTAAAACAAAAATAACCAACAATAAACACCAATAACCAACACAAAATACCAAAAACAAAACCCAACACACCAAAATTCAAACCTTAAAAAATTCAGGGCCTCAATACGTATCCTATAGGCCTAAACGATACGTACAAGCCAGCCGCCAAATATCCCCTGAACCTATTAGTCTGCCATGTCTTAACTTTATCCAATACGGATCGTATAGGCCTGTATGATCCATATTGAAATGTCAAAGGTGTAATAGATGGGGCCGGTGTGGCAATAGAATCCTCTAAATTAGAAGAGTAAATTACAAAAGTTGTCGTTTATGTTGACAATAGATTGCAAAGTGTGTCCTTTGTTTCAAAAAGTACAAAAAAACGTACTCGATGTTTGCAAACCCTTACACGTTACGTACTTTAGCCATAACTCAGTTAGTTTTCGTGGTTAAGTTTGACCAAATGGAACCCACATGAGAGTATTTTAGTGATTTTCCCTAAATAATAAACTAGATAATTATAAAAGATAATAAATAAAATAATTATATGTTTAAAAACATATATATACACATAGATTCTCACTCTATTCTATCCATATCTCTCTACCCATCACAACCTTCCACCACCGCCAATACCAACCCACCACCACTGTCGCCACTACCAACCCACCACCATTACCGTCTTCCACCACCGCTGTCACCACCCACCCCACCACCTATCACAACCTTCCCCCATCATCATCACAACCCTCCACCACACCACCGCAACTACCTCGCATTTTCCCACCAGATCCACCACCAACCCCCCCCCCCCTTCTCTCTCTTTCTCTCTCTCTCTCGTCTTCATCACTTAAATCACCAAAAAAACCCCAATTTCTTAAAAGTTACCAAAAACCCTCTATTTTAAAGGTTTGAATAGAAATTAAAGGTTGCAGGTTGTAATAGATTTAGGATTCCAGCTGTGAAACGTCTGATTTGGGTAATGACCGTCGGATCTAAATCAACAATTTCATAGGATGCTGTAAGCGATTTAAGGTTGTGATTGTGGGGAATCCGTTCACAAAATAAACTAACATAACAATTTTATTCATCAAATCCAATTACATTACATAACCAAAAACTGAAATATACAGAATGTAACTACACAACAATACTGAACTAAAAAACACATTACAAAGAATATAAAAACCAAAGGTGACTGAGGTACGTGAAGGACACGCTTCCCTTAAAACAGATTGCGGGTCACCCAGGTAAACCCATCTGTTTCCCAGGGTACAACAGCCTAAGCAGATTGTACTACCAGGATTAGTCTAGCACCTGAAAGAATACCTGAAACAAGACTGTGTAGAGATTCAAAGTTAGGAAATTTGTTGGAAGTGAGAGTTGTATCAACCATACGATTTTCAGTGTGTATTCAAAACAAAGCACAAAGCTTTTATTCTACTGAATAGAATTTGAAATGATAAGTCACTATTAAATACACAATTCAATAAGATTAATTCTCAAATTCAATGGCATAAAATTATGTGACTTAATCATTTAAAGGTAGGAACTTGAACAGTCTCTAGCTGACAACACCAAGCCAAGACACATAAAAAATAATAAGGCGGCTCTAAGCGGCTTGCGGTGATGCGAGCGTGCGAAGTGCAAAGTGCGCCATCAAACGACACATTGCGTCCATCGCCCTCGTCCCGGTACCCGGTCCCGGACGCGGGCGCGTGCGCGTGTCGGTGCTTTGCACCCTCTTGGCTACCACTGGGTGTGACTTGTCACATAGGAATACAATCGTGTAGAGAATTATAGATATAAATCAACTAAAGATTTATCTCTCCTCCAATATGGGACAAACATAACTTCCCACACATTAAAGTTCCAACATACAATTAAAGCATATGATCTCTCATTCATTTTGCTTTAATCACTAAATTATTTATCATAATTTCCAACAATCCCCCACATGAATGGAGATCATCCCATACACTCAAGTGTCACGATAAAATTTTAGCGGTTAAGTAATGCAGGATAGGCAAGTTTCCTTTTGAACCCTCCTTTGTGACATATATGTAGTCTACTAGCAATTAGTAGACGCGATGTCCTTGAACCAACTCCTTTTTACGTAGACGTTATTACACATTACACATTACTCTTCCTGGTCTGGCTAACCCCTCATAGTTGTGTCCGTTATGGTCATGGAACACTATCTTTGTTCTGCTAGAGCTCTAGGAATTGTGCCCCCAATTCCATTTAAAGCAACCCCACTTCTCTCTAACATAGGTGATTTATAAATCATTAAAAGCCATATGCTTTACCTCTCTTGATATCACTGATTTAAGTAGGAACGGACTAGGATGTTTGTAACTCCCTTTGTATGCTGAGGTACTCCCCCACAATGACCTCAGTTCGTACATTTAGGTGGTCCTATTGAGTCTAGATCATGGGATCTCCAATCTTCTAGGACAGGTTTTCCATTATACAAACTTACTCCAAGGGCTTTAGTCCCATTCCCATTGATGACTTATATACTACCTCTCTGCTTAAGCCTTTTGTAAGCGGATGCGCAATGTTATCCTTTGACTTCACATAGTGAATCATGATAACTCCAGTTGAGAGAGTTGTCGTATCGTGTTATGCCGAGGTCGTATGTGCCTTGATCTGCCATTATACATTGCATTTTGAGCTCTACCAATAGCTGATTGGCAATCACAATGTATACAAATAGCCGTCACAGGCTTAGGCCATCTTGGAACATATTCCAGAATTGACATAACCATTCTGCCTCTTCTCCAGCTTTATCTAACATGATAAACTCATATTCCATCATGGATCTAGCTATATTGTTTGGACGACTTCCAAGATATAGTTGCTCCTCCAAGGGTAAACACATAACCACTTGTAGCTCTGTAATTTTTTGTATCGGATATCCAGTTGGCATCACCAAATCCTTCCACAACAGCTGGATTTTGGCCATAATGCAGTCCATAGTTTCTCGTGTATCTCAAATACCTTAATAATCTTGTCATACCCTTCCAATGCTCTGAACTAGGATTACTAGTATATCTACTTAGCCTACTCACAGCATATTATAAGTCTTGCCGAGTACATGACATGAGATACATAAGACTGCCAATGATCCTTGAGTATTCCAATTGAGCAACACTCTCGCCTCTACTTTTTGACAAATGTTGAGAGGTATCAATTGGAGTTTGAGCTACACTGTCCTCTGGATTGAACTTCTGAAGGATCTTATCAACATAATGAGATTGACTTAGCACCAAACCAGTTTCGGTTCTAATGATCTTTACTCCAAGAATCACATCAGCTAGACCCATATCTTTCATGTCAAATCTCGCTTTCAACATGTCTTTAGTAGATCTGATCATCTTATCATCACTCCCAATGATAAGTATATCATCTACATAAAGGCATAAGATCACATAACCTTTAGAAGTATCTTTCACATAGACACATTTATCGCGTTCATTTATTTTGAAACCATTGTTAAGCATAACTTGGTCAAACTTTTGATGCCATTGTTTTGGAGCTTGCTTCAAGCCATATAAAGACTTGACGAGTTTACATACTTTTCCCTCTTGGCCAGGAGCAAAGAAACCCTCTGGTTGCTCCATGTAACTCTCTTCCTCTAATTCCCCATTGAGAAATGCGTTTTTACATCCATTTAATGTATTTCCAAATTTCTCAAAGATGCAATTGCAAGCACCAATCTAATAGAGGTTATTCTAGTTACAGGCGAGTATGTGTCAAAATAGTCAAGACCTTTTTTTCTAAACCCTTTGATCACAAGCCTTGCCTTATACTTGTCAACAGCATCAACTTACATCTTTTTCTTAAATATCCATCGATATCCAAGTGGCTTGCACCCTGGTGGAAGATCTACTAGCTTCCAAGTATGATTCTGTAAGATAGAATCAATTTCACTCTTGATGGCTTCTTTCCATTGAGGTCCATCTGAAGAGGTGACTGCTTCTCGATATGTTTGAGGCTCACTCTCAACTATGTATGTAAGAAAGTCAGGCCCAAAGGATTTCTTAGTCCTTTTCCTTTTACTTCTTCTTGGCTCACCTTCTTCAACCTCTGATTGTTCTTGAGTTCCCTCTCGAACAATCTCGTCAACCATTGTTGATGAACTTGCATGATTTGAAGAACTCGCAAGAGTTTGTTCTAACATTGGAAACTCTTCTTCAAAGTAAGTCACATTTCCTGGCCTTGTCTCTATGATAGAGTCCTTGTGCACATCAAGATTCTTGGAATTATATACAAGAAAACGATGTGAACTACCGTTTTTCGCATATCCAATGAAAATGCAATCAACAGTTTTGGGCCCTATTCTAAGAGCCTTAGGGGTCTAACTATCACCTTAGCCAGGCACCCCCACACTTTCAACTATTTATAGGATGATTTATGACCCCACCACAACTCATGAGGTGTTACATCCTTATTCTTGAAAGGTATTTTGTTTAACAAAAAATTGGCTGACAAAATGGGTTCCCCCCCACATGTCCTGGCTCATCCCAGAACTTATCAACATGGCATTCATCATTTCTTTTAGTGTACGGTTCTTTCGCTCCACGATGCCATTTGATTGGGGTGTGTAAGGTGGGGTACACTCGTGTATTATGCCACTTTTTGCACACACTTCCCCAAATGGTGAAACATATTCACCTCCTCTATCACTTCTAACACGTTTTATTTTCTTGTTTAGTTGATTCTCAACTTCAGCTTTATACAAGATAAACTTGTCAACTGCTTCATCCTTACTCTTAAGTGAGTATACATAACAGTACCTTGTATTGTCATCGATAAAGGTAATAAAATATTTACTACCACCTTTGGTTGGAATTGATTTTAAATCACACACATCAGTGTGTATCAAATCAAGGGGTTCAGTTATTTTTTCAACTGATTTGAAGGATGATCTTGTGTGTTTAGCTTCAATACATGTTTTACATTTTGTTTTAGAGTCAATGGCAAAAGTTGGTATGTAATATAATTTAATTAAACGACGCATCGAATTAAAATTTAAATGACCAAGACGTCCATGCCAAACATTAGGAGACTCAACCAAGTAAGCAGAAGTACTAGCATTTCTATTCATGTTTTTCTTAATAGACATTACATTAAGTTTGAACATGCCATTTTGGGCATAACCCTTTCCAACAAACACACCACGCTTGCTTAAAACAAAAGTATCACTTTCAAAAACTAAACGAAAGCCAAACTTGTTAAGCATCCAACCCGACACAAGACTCTTGCGCAAATCAGGAACATAAAGCACATTCTTCAAAGTGAGCTCTTTCCCAGAAGTCCACTTTAAGATCACATCACCTTCTCCCTTGATATCAGCTATAGCAACATTTCCCATCTACAGCTTCTCTTCTCCTGCCACCTCTTTAAACGTATTAATGAGGGTCTTGTCTTGGCACACATGGTGGGTTGCCCCAGTGTCAACCCACCACACTTTTGCCTCGTTAGCCACCAAATTTACCTCCTCCATCATGGTAGTGAGGTCTGAAATCATGGCCACTAAAGGCATACCATCATCATCAACCATAAGAGCCATGTCACGTTTAGGCTCTTTGCATTGGTCAGCGCGATGACCAGTTTGTCCACAGTTGTAACACTTCCCTTTAAAGGGACCAACCTTCTTCTTCACACCACCTTTCTATGGCCCAAGATCAACACCTTTGTTTTTCCCTTTGCCATTAAACTTGTGACCTTTGTTACCTTTGTGACCCCTTGAGGATTGACCATGTTGCACATTGTTTGCTTTGCAGAAGCTTCAACTTAACTTCCTTTGTGTGGCAGCCTGTTTTCTTCTTCAACGCGAAGACGAACCACAAGGTCTTCAATGGTCATTTCCTTTCGCTTATGCTTAAGGTAATTCTTGAAGTCCACCCAACTAGGAGGCAACTTTTCAACAATTGCTGCCACTTGGAATGTTTCACTAGGATTCATTCCTTCAGACAAAATGTGACTAAAATAATCTGCAATTCTTGAACTTAACTCATAACAGTCTTTGAATCAATGATTTTATAGTCCAAAAATCTAGCCACAACATACTTTTTAGTACCCGCATCCTCGGTCTTGTATTTGCGTTCCAACGACTCCCATAATTCTTTGGCAGTTGGAACCTTCAAATACACGTTATACAATTCATTTGATAAGCCATTCAACACATAGTTGCAACATAGGTACTCAGAATGTTTCCATGCATCAACAGCACTCACTGATTGAACATCAGATGACGCTTCTGTGAGAACAGGAGGGGACTCAGTCAGAACCTCGGAAGGTTTAGAGTCGTCAAATAGAACAACATCTTCTGTTGCCATCTCTTAAAATTTAAACCAGTAAATTTCTCTAGTTTTTAGTGTAACATCCGTCAAAAACGGATTTACCAAACCCGCTCCGTTTATCAACCGAACAGTCAGTTAAAATTTCCGTTGCGAATTAAATGCCCAAAATAATTTTAAACGATACATAATCAATTATTACACGGGAATATATATTTAGTTTTTGAAAAACTGTTGAAAATCGAAAAATAAAAATAAAAAGTCCGTGCCGGGTTTCGAACCCGGGTCACTACCGATCCAGCAATCAACCTTAACACACCACACACAAACCACTGCGCCACTTGTTTTGTTTGTTATATATTGAAATCATTTAATTGATAAAAAGACGTTACGAATTCAAAACCGGCGTCCAAAAGTTCAGTCGTCGGAATCCCGGTAATCTCGCGAGCTTTTAACAACATTTTCAGTTATAACGTAAATTATTATTAGAACATCGGTTATAACCGACGTTTGAGTCCGCGACAGTTTCTATAACCGCCGGAGTTTTTATAATTTACGAATCCAGTCGGAAATCGGGCCAAATGCATTGACGATTTGTTCTATAAATTCACCCACAACCCACTGCAAACCTTTTCGCTCAAAACCACACTTTTTCTCGGCGTAATTCCACTCGCCGGAATTAATCTGTTCGTCGCCGGAAAACCGGTTTCCTCATTTCCGAGCCTTATTGAACCTCCTAAGCTTATACCGAAGTCACCCGCACCCTTTGTAAGCTTTCCTGAGACTCGCTGCTGCAAGACACCTGACGCCGGAGCCTATTGCTGTCGCCGGAGTTCTGCCGGAAAACAGAGAGTCCAGTCGGTATACCTCTTCGCCTAATATCTTTATCTTTTCACTCATATCTCACCATAATGAACTGAAACACACTAAAGAACATGTTTTAAACCTCGAACCAGTTTGTTGTCGAGTCTGGTTAAAACTCATCGAAGAAGATGAAGTTCGGTATCTTATAAGTATAATTAAAATCAACTTATTACTCGGGTTAGACACACAGTCCAGCGGTGGACTGTGTGCACAATAAACACAGAAAGGTCTCGAGTTCGAATCCGGTTCCACACACGCTGCTTCAATAAAAATCATTTTTTTGTTAAACTGAACTGGAGTCGCCACAGGTATATGTTAAGTATATTAATAATCGGAATAATAACCAAGTTAGACACACAGTCCAGCGGTGGACTGTGTGTATGTTTAAGTCGCACGTCACGAGTTCGAGTCCGGTCTTCTGCATCGACCCGGACAATTATTAACCTTTTTAAATAAAGTCAGAAATGAAAACAGATAATTTATATTTAAGTATAATAAAAGTTGGAATATATAACATGTTAAACACACAGTCCAGCGGTGGACTGTGTGTTAGTTTAAGCCACAGGTCCCGGGTTCGAGACCTGTGGAGCGCATTGTCCGAATAAATTAAACTGCTTTTAAAATAAAATGATTTTCGGTTTAAACTAATTAATATATATATAATTAAAATCAGATATATTACGGGTTAGACATGTAGCTCAGTTGGTAGAGCTGCGTGTACGCGTACGAGAGGTCTCGGGTTCGAGCCTCACTCAGCACACTTATATTCCGATTCGAACCGGTCAACGGTCAGTCAACGGTCAACGGTCAGAGAAAAAAAAATCAAATTTTTTTTATTATTTTATTTAATTATTTTAATTAAAAATCAATTAAAAATACTTAAAAATAACATTTTTAAAGTTAGAAAATAGCCTTAAACTCACAAAAATACACCCAACAATCCTACTAAAATAGATTAATAAAATCCGTTTACTTACCAAACCATAATGCGATTTATCTAGGTTAAACTCACTCGTGGTTAAAACCACTTCGCGTGCATTCAACGTCATCAACCGAACGCACCCACTGTGAGTGAATCTTACAACTCCCCCTTTTAAATTATACGTTTTGGGGTGTGTCATGTGTTATGAAAATAATTAACTTATTTATTTAAACTTGTGCCATACCACATCATGACCTAAACTTAGATTGTTTATATTGTTGTGATTACTTATTTCCTTTTGTCAAATTATATGAAACTCATTCATTAAGCCCATCAGTTCCTCGTGGGAGACGAGTTGAACAACGCGTGCCACAAATCAAATTCATTATTGTTTATGTGTGTATCATTGAGTTTATATTGTTTGTAGTTGTGTCATTCATATTATCATGTTTATGCAAATCATTCATTAGGCCCCTCAGTTCCTCGTGAGAGACGAGTTGAGCATCGCGTGCCTCTAAATGTTCCATTATTGTTCATGTGTGTTTCATTTAATATCTTATGATTGTTGATTAAGTTTACATCTATTTTTACTCATGTATGGTTGTGCACATATTTCATAATCAATTTAAATGAATTTGTTCAAATGTTTTCCATAGGATTCACTCGCCAACATTATGTTGATCCAAAACCTTTTTACACATGATACAGGTGAACAGGTTGAAGCAAAGAAAACATAGGAAATGCCTTAGAAGAGAACAAAGAAGTTTAGATTGTTAGTTAGAACATGTTGTAACATTTATTGTAAATTTCCATTTAATTTGTATTAAAGAATATGAAACGCATAATAAATGTCATGAGCTTTGATGATAATCCAATCATGCCCCGATCACCTTTTTCCGCTGCGGGTCGGGGTGTGACAGATTGGTATCAGAGCCATGACTATAGGGATATAGGATAGGTTATTAGACCCTTAGAGCCTATACTATAGTCTGCCTAAATTTTAATTGATTAGGTGGTTACATACAAACTTGTGATATTTATTTGTTTCATATTTGTTTACATTTATAGTCAAACATACATGCTTATATACATATTCATTATACATATATACATATTCATTATACATATATCGATGTTCATGTATTCAATTTATTTTCATACTCTCATTATCCAAAGATTTTGTGCAATTTTCAAATCTCATCAAAGTAAGTTCTGCGACGGGCATGTAGTAACTGGAAGGGTACAAGTACCGGTAGTCGGAACGTCCTGTCTAGGCTGGCATTCGTATAAATCCAATATAACGGACCAGTTTGCCTACCTGGGGACCAACGATGAGAGTACGAAGGACCTATTAGGCCAAAGCATGCCACACCAAACGTCGTTCGAACTAACCCTACTTTGAGGTGTCACCGTGTCTACACCTGGACACATTCCGAATATCACACGTTGTATACATATTTCTCGATTTTCTCCGGGTTTTTGTGTACGCAACCTGGCAAACCCGTGCGAACCATATGAAAAACCGGTATTCATGGGGGCCCACATGATTACACAGGTAAAGTATGGCGGCATGTAGGGCCTAATGGCGAGCAAACCCAAGACATCCTATGGATGTAGTAGATTTATTTTTCTATAATTATTTTATGAATGTTTGTTCCTAATGCGACCCATGAACCCAAAAACATTCAACTCATACTCTTGTCATGTATTCCTTGTAGATGTCTTCTAACCTCGCTCGTAGGAAGACGAGAGCAAGAAAAGCCCGCGAACGCATGGCTGCCTTAATCGCTCAACAAATGGCTGCCGTAATACCCAACATTGTAATTCAAGTTCAACAAGCACTTACCGCTAATCCTGTCAATCAAGCAAACCAAAACATTATCAACTCTCCCCCAAATACCACTAAATGCACCTACAAGCACTTCAAATCATGCGACCCTCCGAAATACAAAGGGACTGAAGGCGTCACCGCTCTCCTCCATTGGTTTGAAGAAATGGAGAATACTTTTCTAAATTGCGATTGCCCTGATGATCGCAAAGTGCATTATGCTACCGGTCGACTATATGGGATAGCACTTACTTGGTGGAATACAGAGAAGGCCAAACGAGGCGTCGACGATGCTATGACCTTAACTTGGAACGAATTGAAGGAAATCATGACCAGACGATTTTGCCCAAGGAGCGAAATCAAGAAGTTAGAAGATGAATTTTACTCATTGAAGCAAATGGAAGGAGACCACATCACCTACAACAAAAGATTCCTCGAGTTACATCAAATGGTTCCCAACATGTTCACTCCCCTCTACTGTTTGATCGAGCACTACATTCGTGGTCTTCCGTCAAAGATTCAAGACCCTGTAACAAGTGCCAAGCCTGCAACTTTGGAAGCAGCAATGGAGCTAGCAACAGAGCTCACCGAGAACCGAATCCGAAACAAAGACTTCAAGGAGGAGAAGAAGAAGGATAAAGAAACGACTGAAACCTCCGATTCCACTCAAACCGAATCCCCTTCTCAACCCAATCCTAAGAGAAGAAGAGACGGGCAACTTTTCGCTGCTACCCAACGAAATCAACCAGTTTTACACGCTATACCCATCCGAGCTATCCCAATCACCCAAGTGGCACCCGACTCAGCTTACCCAAATAAGAAACCATATCTTGGACCTCACCCTCGATGCAACAACTGTTTTTATCACCATCCTCATACCCTACCTTGTCGTCTATGTGCAACTTGTGGACGCTATGGTCATTTGAGCAATGTTTGTCGCACCTTTCAAGACCAAACCTTTTCCCCTACTCAAACCATAAACCAAACCTATCAACAACCCCAATACCCCATGTTCCCATATGCTCGAGCTTGTTTCAATTGTGGCGACCCTACCCACTTTAGAAACACATGCCCTCAATTGGTTAACGTCATCAACACTCAAGCCCAATCAAACCCAGTTAACCAAGTAAACCAAGAAAACCCAAACACTAGGCCACCAGCAAGAGGAAGAGTCTTCAATATCAACGCCAATCCTGTCGAAGATAATGACGGCCCAAGCGAAGATACTCAACTAGTCCTCTTCGCCGAAGATCCAGATTCAACTCCTATCGTTTAGTTTTATGTTTTTCCATGTGTAGACTGTTAGAGTAATTATGGTATATTATATATTATATATATTGTTTTCAGTATATGCTTTTGCCGAGGCCGCAGCTCCCCATCCATCGAGGTTGAGCTTGATCCCCATTTTATTATGCGGTTGATCTTGGCGTGCCCGCACGATCGGCTCCGTTTGATTGAGCCTTGATCGGTTATTTCATTTTACATTTCAATACATGCAATACGCTCAGCTCCGTTTGATTGAGCCTTGAGCGCACAGTTCAATTTACATTTCCAGTTCATGCAATACGTTCGGCTCCGTTTGATTGAGCCTTGAGCGCACATACATTTTCATTATCAGTATCTTGTGGTTGTGGTGTTTGTAGTAGAGTCGCATAGAACTAATCATAACTTGCGGATAAAGTCAATGAAAATTTGACAAGAATATGGTGGATACGCCGCTGGTACTTCCTATATATAAGTATTCTTGTCAAATGATCGGAGACATTATCAGGCGGTTATGAGAGGTTCCATGCATAGGCTGTTTGTGTGATTGTTGTTTAGATCAAGTGGTTCATTTTCAGTACATGCAATACGTTCGGCTCCGTTTGATTGAGCCTTGAGCGCACAGTTCAATTTACATTTCCAGTACATGCAATACGTTCGGCTCCGTTTGATTGAGCCTTGAGCGCACAGACAATTTCATTATCAGTATCTTGTGGTTGTTGTGTTTGTTGTAGAGTCGCTTAGAACTAATCATAACTAACGGATAAAGTCAATGAAAATTTGACAAGAATATGGTGGATACGCCGCTGGTACTTCCTATATATAAGTATTCTTGTCAAATGATCGGAGACATTATCAGGCGGTTATGAGAGGTTCCATGCATAGGCTGTTTGTGTGATTGTTGTTTAGATCAAGTGGTTCATTTTCAGTACATACAATACGTTCGGCTCCGTTTGATTGAGCCTTGAGCGCACAGTTCAATTTACATTTCCAGTACATGCAATACGTTCGGCTCCGTTTGATTGAGCCTTGAGCGCACAGACAATTTCATTATCAGTATCTTGTGGTTGTTGTGTTTGTTGTAGAGTCGCTTAGAACTAATCATAACTAACGGATAAAGTCAATGAAAATTTGACAAGAATATGGTGGATACGCCGCTGGTACTTCCTATATATAAGTATTCTTGTCAAATGATCGGAGGCATTATCAGGCGGTTATGAGAGGTTCCATGCATAGGCTGTTTGTGTGATTGTTGTTTAGATTAAGTTGTTCATTTTCAGTACATGCAATACGCTCGGCTCCGTTTGATTGAGCCTTGAGCACACAGACAATTTCAATTTCAGTACATTCAATACGTTCGGCTCCGTTTGATTGAGCCTTGAGCGCACAGATATTTCATTTTCAGTACATGCAATACGATCGGCTCCGTTTGATTGAGCCTTGATTGCATAGATATATTTCATTTCAGTAATTTATGTTTGTTGTATTGGTTGTAGAGTTATAGGACTAATCATAATTCACTGATAAAACCAATGAAAATTTGACAAGAATATGGTGGATACGCCGCTGGTACTTCCTATATATAAGTATTCTTGTCAAAGGATCAGAGGCATTATCGGACGGTTATGAGAAGTTCTATGTAGGATTTATTAGTTCTTGGTAACTAATCATAACTTGTGGATAAAACTAATGAAAATTTGGCAAGAATATGGTGGATACGCCGCTGGTACTTCCTATATATAAGTATTCTTGCCAAAGGATCAGAGGCATTATCAGGCGGTTATGAGAAGTTCCATGTAGGATTTAGTATTGCCTTGGTTGGAATTTGTGTTACATTTATATCATCATGCTATTTAAAGAGATTGGATTGTGTTCCATTTCTACATAAACTAACCTCTCCATCATAACAAACGAGAGAGGAACTTCCACCATTCAAACATATATGCTATCAGAATGTGGATTCAAATATTTGCTGTTGTGTTTTTATTTATGTTCCATGTAGGTTGTAGTGTTAGAAGTTTTGCCTTAGGATATAACCATACTTTCCCAAACGTATCTAAACTCTTATGCATGATATCATTTTTAGCAAATCAATTCTGCTTATCAATACTTATACAGTAGGCAACAAAAAGCGATTCCTGAATAGGGTACTTAACCCTTACAAGGAACGTTACCGCCTCGAACAAAAACTTAAACCCTTATTTTTCTAAGCATACAACTGTCAAACTAAACATCATCATCCTTTTAGTCAAAATATATCATTATTTAAATTTCGGGACGAAATTTCTAAAAAGCAGGGGATACTGTAACATCCGTCAAAAACGGATTTACCAAACCCGCTCCGTTTATCAACCGAACAGTCAGTTAAAATTTCCGTTGCGAATTAAATGCCCAAAATAATTTTAAACGATACATAATCAATTATTATACGGGAATATATATTTAGTTTTTGAAAAACTGTTGAAAATCGCAAAATAAAAATAAAAAGTCCATGCCGGGTTTCGAACCCGGGTCACTACCGATCCAGCAATCAACCTTAACACACCACACACAAACCACTGCGCCACTTGTTTTGTTTGTTATATATTGAAATCATTTAATTGATAAAATGACGTTACGAATTCAAAACCGGCGCCCAAAAGTTCAGTCGTCGGAATCCCGGTAATCTCGCGAGCTTTTAACAACATTTTCAGTTATAACGTAAATTATTATTAGAACATCGGTTATAACCGACGTTTGAGTCCGCGACAGTTTCTATAACCGCCGGAGTTTTTATAATTTACGAACCCAGTCGGAAATCGGGCCAAATGCATTGACGATTTGTTCTATAAATTCACCCACAACCCACTGCAAACCTTTTCGCTCAAAACCACACTTTTTCTCGGCGTAATTCCACTCGCCGGAATTAATCTGTTCGTCGCCGGAAAACCGGTTTCCTCATTTCCGAGCCTTATTGAACCTCCTAAGCTTATACCGAAGTCACCCGCACCCTTTGTAAGCTTTCCGGAGACTCGCTGCTGCAAGACACCTGACGCCGGAGCCTATTGCTGTCGCCGGAGTTCTGCCGGAAAACAGAGAGTCCAGTCGGTATACCTCTTCGCCTAATATCTTTATCTTTTCACTCATATCTCACCATAATGAACTGAAACACACTAAAGAACATGTTTTAAACCTCGAACCAGTCTGTTGTCGAGTCTGGTTAAAACTCATCGAAGAAGATGAAGTTCGGTATCTTATAAGTATAATTAAAATCAACTTATTACTCGGGTTAGACACACAGTCCAGCGGTGGACTGTGTGCACAATAAACACAGAAAGGTCTCGAGTTCGAATCCGGTTCCACACACGCTGCTTCAATAAAAATCATTTTTTTGTTAAACTGAACTGGAGTCGCCACAGGTATATGTTAAGTATATTAATAATCGGAATAATAACCAAGTTAGACACACAGTCCAGCGGTGGACTGTGTGTATGTTTAAGTCGCACGTCACGAGTTCGAGTCCGGTCTTCTGCATCGACCCGGACAATTATTAACCTTTTTAAATAAAGTCAGAAATGAAAACAGATAATTTATATTTAAGTATAATAAAAGTTGGAATATATAACATGTTAAACACACAGTCCAGCGGTGGACTGTGTGTTAGTTTAAGCCACAGGTCCCGGGTTCGAGACCTGTGGAGCGCATTGTCCGAATAAATTAAACTGCTTTTAAAATAAAATGATTTTCGGTTTAAACTAATTAATATATATATAATTAAAATCAGATATATTACGGGTTAGACATGTAGCTCAGTTGGTAGAGCTGCGTGTACGCGTACGAGAGGTCTCGGGTTCGAGCCTCACTCAGCACACTTATATTCCGATTCGAACCGGTCAACGGTCAGTCAACGGTCAACGGTCAGAGAAAAAAAAATCAAATTTTTTTTATTATTTTATTTAATTATTTTAATTAAAAATCAATTAAAAATACTTAAAAATAACATTTTTAAAGTTAGAAAATAGCCTTAAACTCACAAAAATACACCCAACAATCCTACTAAAATAGATTAATAAAATCCGTTTACTTACCAAACCATAATGCGATTTATCTAGGTTAAACTCACTCGTGGTTAAAACCACTTCGCGTGCATTCAACGTCATCAACCGAACGCACCCACTGTGAGTGAATCTTACAACTCCCCCTTTTAAATTATACGTTTTGGGGTGTGTCATGTGTTATGAAAATAATTAACTTATTTATTTAAACTTGTGCCATACCACATCATGACCTAAACTTAGATTGTTTATATTGTTGTGATTACTTATTTCCTTTTGTCAAATTATATGAAACTCATTCATTAAGCCCATCAGTTCCTCGTGGGAGACGAGTTGAACAACGCGTGCCACAAATCAAATTCATTATTGTTTATGTGTGTACCATTGAGTTTATATTGTTTGTAGTTGTGTCATTCATATTATCATGTTTATGCAAATCATTCATTAGGCCCCTCAGTTCCTCGTGAGAGACGAGTTGAGCATCGCGTGCCTCTAAATGTTCCATTATTGTTCATGTGTGTTTCATTTAATATCTTATGATTGTTGATTAAGTTTACATCTATTTTTACTCATGTATGGTTGTGCACATATTTCATAATCAATTTAAATGAATTTGTTCAAATGTTTTCCATAGGATTCACTCGCCAACATTATGTTGATCCAAAACCTTTTTACACATGATACAGGTGAACAGGTTGAAGCAAAGAAAACATAGGAAATGCCTTAGAAGAGAACAAAGAAGTTTAGATTGTTAGTTAGAACATGTTGTAACATTTATTGTAAACTTCCATTTAATTTGTATTAAAGAATATGAAACGCATAATAAATGTCATGAGCTTTGATGATAATCCAATCATGCCCCGATCACCTTTTTCCGCTGCGGGTCGGGGTGTGACATTTAGCATGGTTAGCAACCGCTTGAGCCACTTAGGTACCAACTAATGGTCCCATGGTAGTGGATGTGAATCCAACATCGAGTACATTTTTGTACTTTTTGAAAAAAAAAAACACTTTACAATCTAGTGTGTCAATATAAAGTAAGACTTTTCTAATTTACTCAAAATACTATTGGGCTTATATTAACAAAGGTTCACACATTAGAGCTACATTTGGGCTTTAATGGGGTTTTTGGGCTTCCTAGTGCCTTGTGGGCCTAGGGTTGTAATTGTTGGACTTAGTGAGTAGTATAAATACATGTCTTAGGTCAAGGTTAAGTGGTTAGAGTGTTGTAATTGCAAACTTGTATCAGACACTTTTCTAGTGTATGCAAGTTGTTCTTAATTCAAGAGATTGTTCTTCTTCCTAATCATCATTTCCGCTACTAATTAGTTTGTGATACCTGTTAGATCCGATATCGGGACTTACAATTGGTATCAGAGCCTGCTGTTCAATACAGGCTCCAAGTATCGCTGATTGAAGAGCTGTTTGAAATGGTGTTGCTGCTGTTCATCCGGATTACTGTTCAGAATCGAAGAATTACTGGTTTTCTTCAGAATTGCTACTGTTCCGAAGAACTCGAAGACGATTTGAAGATTTCGGATCTGCTACTGTTACGGATTCCGAAGAACATGAAGGAGATCATCCATCTCGGATTGATCCCGGACTATTGTTCAATCCGAATTTCTACTTTTCCGGATCCGAGATACTGTTGGTGGTTATCGGTTGCTTGAAAGTCGGATTACTGTTGCTTAGATTTCGGATCACTGTTGCATTCGGATAAGGATTGGATTCCGGACTGATTTCATTCCGGATCTCTTTATTCCGGATTCTCATTATTCGGGATTCTCTTTATTCTGGATTCTCTGTATTTTGGATCAACATCATTTCGGATTTCTCATTTCGAATTTCAAATTTCGGACACACAGGTTTTCGGATCATCAATTCGGATTTTTCAGTTTCGGTTAGACCATTTCGGATCAATATCATTCCAGATCAATCATCTCAGATTCATCCAACTCGGTTTCATCCAACTCGGATTCATCCAACTCGGATTCATCCAACCCGGATTCATCCATCTCGGACTATTTTCGGATTTGTCCATCTCAGAGTTGACTATTCCGGATTGATTTCGGACCAATCACTGTTCATATTAGAAAACTTGAAATTAACTGAATTGAAATCTGCTTGGTAATTTTAATTAATTTAATCATGATGAACGGCTACATGACAGCACAAGATTTAACCAATGCCACTTTGGCTGCCTACAATCACAGACTCTGGCCCTCCATCAGGAATTAGATCAAGTGATTGGCACTTAAACTAAAGTGCCTCGTCTGTTGTATGAAGATGAGTATTACGAATGGAAGTTTAGATTCGAGCAATATTGCAAGGCAAAAGAGCCTGGTGTGTGGAGGTGGATTATGAATGGTCTGCGAACGATAGTTTAAAGTACCGATCAAGATCCGGACACAAAGATTCCAAAGCCCAGTCACCTGTGGACTCCAGAGATGTCAAAATAATTGAGGAAGATGAAAAGGCCTCGGTTGTACTGACTATGGCGCTTGGACTCGATATTTCTATTGCGGTAAGAAATTACAAGACTGCTAAAGAAGTATGGAGTGAATTGCAAAATCTCTACGAGGGAAATGCATATATGAAGGCGAGCAGGGTAAATCAGCTGAATCAACAATTCAGCTCATTTAATCACATTTACGGGGAAACCATTGAGAACCAGATTCGTAGATATGTAAACCTTGTTTCCCAGATGATATCAGCTGAGATTACTCTCACAAATAGTGCTATGAACAGACAGTTGTTAAATTCACTGCCGAAGAGTTGGGATGTGGATGTTGGAATGATCAAGAAGACGAAGAACCTGAATGATGTCACTCTCACAGAAATGATAGCTACTATTAAATCGTTGAGATCGATAACAAGCAAAGAGACATCAATCATCAGAGCAGTTTGATGGGCGCCGGGATAACAGGGCAAAATGCAGCATTGATGTCACAAAATCTGGTTTATAGCCTTCTGCAAGGAAATTCTCAAACACCGGGTAGCTCAAATGTGGTTTACAGTCCTCTCGCCACGCCACAGAAAACCCAATACGTCTATGGTCTTCAGTCTCAGACTCCCACCTATAATTTCTGTTGCTCAAGTTCAGACACAGTACCATGCTTCGTATCCCAACATGGTTTTCAGTCCTGCCATTCCTCAAGCAGTTCAACAAGGCGGCATTCCAAATCTGCTGCTCTAGTGCCTGCACCTGCCCAACCTATGTCCAACTCTGCTTTTCTCACTAAAGAAAACGAAGAGAAATTGGCTATTGCAGCTTCGATGATCAACAGCTTGAACGCCTTTTTAGCCGGTGATCTGACTCCTCCATCCATTCTTCCAACGAAGTAGATCAAATAATACAGGAGGATCTGGACGAGATCGATGTGTCCTGGAATCTTGCAATGGCTGCCTTTCGTGTCAACAAGTTTCAAAAGAAGTATGGACTGCAACCATTGTCAAATCTGAAGACTGGTCTTACAAAGGATAAACTCAGGTGCTACAGATGTCACAAAGCCAGGACACTTTGCCAGGGAATGCAAGAAGCCGCCATCCGGATATGTGTCATCCAGAGTGGCAGACATACAAAGCAGCGACAAACAGTGGGTGCCAGTCTCTCCCACAAAGTCTACTACGAGTCCCTCGAGCAGCTCGGGCGAGAAATCAACAGCATTGGTGGCACAACAACATGAAGGATTCAACTGGGTAGATGCTGCAGCTCAGATGGAAACTTTGAATCTCTCCAAGAACAGCAACCACTGCATGATGGCGCAGACAACTGAGACGCCCGATCTTTCGGAAACGGTAAATGAATTCTCTGTTCTGATAGTTGTCGTTTTAAATTATCACAAATGCGCGCCCATAATTCAACTCTTGTAGCTGAATACCAGCAAGCTGCGTCACAGAACATCGACCTTAAACATAAGAACAAGCTTCTTATGGAAAAGGTCGAAGCTCAAAAACAAGATATAGCTCAGCTAAAGCTAGACTTGAACCAACAGCAATGTTGGGTATACGACTATAAGCGAAAACTAGCTGAAAAGGACGTAGAACTTCAAGCAGCCTTAGCCAAGCTAAATTCCTTAACAGAGAAGTTTCACGAAAATGAAATAAATATCAAAAAATTTGAAACTTCCAGCAAACTAGTCAAGGACTTGTGCGATCTTCAGCTAAATTACCAGAAAAATTTCACAAAAGGTCTTGGGTATAATAAGGCTCCTCCACCGTATAATCATAACTATACAGAATGCCTGAATCTGATGTTGATCTAGAAAATGGAGAAAAATGATTTATGGTAAACCTTCAGATTATCTTAGTCGCTGCATCTATTAAAGACACTCCAATAGTTGATGCTCCCATTTCATCTGAACCAACAACAACTCATGTTGTTACGCATTCCACAGTTGTTTGATTCCGGCAGACTCAGTATTACACATGATGGATTTTGGAGGAAATTCGATGGATGTTGCAGGGTCTGGGGCAGGTGGAAGTGGTATAGGTCGTGCTGACGATGATTTCGCGGAATACTTGCGAAAGGTCGGAAAACGTGCGTTTGAATTTGGTGGATTGGATAGTGATGATGAAGATATGGAAGTTGATGTTGTAGATCTGAAGAAACGAGTGGTTGTGTTAGAGCAAGAGGTTATATTGAAAGATGCTCAGATCGCTTTGTTACAAACACGATTGGATGTTAGAGACCAAACAATAGATCAACTGCAAGGAGATGTTACTATGCTGATGACTATGGTGTTTGATTTGAAAGCGAAATTGGAAAACAAGTTTGGGAGGGAATTTTCTGACCCTACTGATGATCCGATGAACATAGAGCACAGACACCGAGCTGCTAAACAACGAGCGGCAGAGGAAAGTGAGGCAGAAAGGTTAGCGGCAGAACAGTTGGCTTCTGAACGCCAAGCTGGATTGGATGACTATCTGGGCGATCCACGAAAGAAATATACTGCAAGTCAGAAGTGTCCAGCGACTCAAAAGAAGAATCAGATGGTATTGATGAAGAACGTTGACGTTAATCCTCTTGATGAAAACTTCCAGTTGAAAGATCCGACAAACCAATCTGAACGATATGTGATGGAGCTTGGTTCTAGCTACTATAGCAAGGTCAGGAATAAATCGAAGGTATTAAGCTGGATGTATGATCATGTTAAGAAAATGTGGATCATTGTTCGCCATGATGGGACTCAGGAGTATTATTCTAAGGAATCTCAGTTCGAGACATCGACGAAAATAGCTCTAATTGATTTATTGCGAGCTCCGTATTCTGATGACGATACGATTGAACGTGGCCCCGGCTGGAGATTCTTTAAGAAATTGTAACACGAGGTGAAAAACGGGTTCAAGGCGATGAAGACAGCCGAACCATATTTGCGAGCTGCAAAGGGAGTCCGTGATACGCGAACAGGGAGAAGGTTCAAGTCAGTGATGTGGCCGCCAATGGATAAGGAATTGGTTATACCGGTCACTCCAACTTTTCCACGAGGGATTTTAAAGAACTTTAACTTCTGGTTGTATGATCCCAAGGTCGGTAGTGTCGTGATTGTAACAAAGGAAAAGGCGTTTAGGGTGAATGACGTGGTTGACTTAGTAAGCTTTCACGATAAAGACCTGCAGATTCTTGCTTCTCATCAGATCCGAACTGCAGAGTTATATGAAGTATGTGCAAAAGATTGGACAGCCGCTGTGGCAGGTATTATTGCTGGAAGGCTAGGAGTGGACGCACAACCGAAAGACTAGAAGGCCTAAACATAGGGGGAGATTGTTGGGCTTATATTAACAAAGGTTTACACATTAGAGCTACATTTGGGCTTTAATGGGGTTATTGGACTTCCTAGTGCCTTGTGGGTCTAGGGTTGTAATTGTTGGACTTAGTGAGTAGTATAAATACATGTCTTAGGTCAAGGTTAAGGGGTTCGAGAGTTGTACTTGCAAACTTGTATCAGACACTTTTCTAGTGTATGCAAGTTGTTCTTAATTCAAGAGATTGTTCTTCTTCTAATCATTATTTCCGCTACTGATTAGGTTTGTGATACCTGTTAGGTCCGATATCGGGACTTACAAATACGAAGAGAACCCTTGTTCAATGATTTGAGTAGGTACTGATTGTGTTGCACAACTTTGCATTTGAAATAATTTGTTGGATACATTTACTTTTAGGCTTAAATAAAAGAAAAGCCCCATTAAACAATAAAGAAATAGGTAAACAACTCATTATCTTCATGTTGATCTCCCCATTGAACAATAAAGAAATAGATAAACAGCTCATTTCATGTTGATCTCCAAGTCCCAACTGTTGCCAGTGCATAGCAAAGAAATCAGGTGTTCTTTATTCATTTGTCTTATTTCATTTCAACTGCTCTGTGTTACATATGTTGAGGGTCAAGCTAAAAAAAGCCGACCTTATATACTCTTAACAACGGATAATACAAGTCAATGGCCGAAGGGTGAAACATGATCTCACATAGTGGTTAATCGATTTATCTATTGTTTATTTATTTATTTATTAAAAAAAACATCTCCGAATAGTAAACTTATAATTTTTATCTTTTTTTATTTAGTCTCTTTAATAACTATTATTATTATTAATATATTAGAAGGTTATTATACAAAAGAGGTTTATCCTACAAAACGTAAGAGATAATCTGAATAATCGATTTCCAAGGCCAATGGACTAAAATATTGCAGTGACACTATTATAAATTGAAAAAAGGGTATTATGGTATTTTCCCAAGTGACCTACTTTCTCTCCTGATTTTCAAACGATTATATTTTCATAAGATGATATTTTTTATTACACCATATTAATGAGCATTTCATTCTCTTTAATTTGAGAAGGCTTGCTATAATTTTCTTAATTTTTTATTTTAGAAGCTATAAAGTTACGTAATTGTGTACTTTATATGATTATGTTCCAGTACGTAAATACTACATCTATAATCACTTACCAAGTGATCAATTTATACTTAAATCACGTATAAGATAGTCAGTGTATACCTAAATCCAGAATCACATACCATATGTGCAAAAACAGTAACAAATACTTGATGTAATAATCACATACCATGTATGCAAGCAATGACAAATGCTCCATGTAACACTACATCTATAATCACGTAACGACTTATATTATAATTTTAATCACGTAATAGTATAAAAACAATTAAGTTCTCATTATATTAAATGTATAATCACGTAATAAGCATATTTTTCGTAAAAAAACGTTACACAATCAAAAAAATATAATACCACAATTATGTACTGATACATAATCACGTGACATTATACTTGTTACATAGGTACATGATTATAGTTGTAGGGTCACATTGAGCATTTGTTACTACTTGCACATATAGATGTAGTTACGTACTAGAACATAATCACATCATGTTACACAATCACGAAATTGATAGCTTGTAAAATAAAAAAATTAATTAAGAAAACTATAGCAATAATCTACTCAAATTAAAAAGAACGAAATGTTCGTTAATACGCTGTAATATTTTCTAAAAATATTATTGTATAAAAAGTTATAGCCGTTTGAAAATCGGCGATGAAGTTGTTCATGCGAGGAAAGACCATAATACCCTTACCCATCTAAATTAAAAAGAATACATGTCGCCCTGACATTATCCCCTACGTTTTGTATGACAAGATTGTCATGTAATAATCCAGCCCTGTTAATATATATTGTAAAAATTATATATTGTAAAAATTGTATAATGCAGTAGATCTAAAAGTGAATTACAAGAATTTGAAGCACAAGGTACACGAAATAATGCAGGATCATCAAAATAATGTATTGGACAAAACTCTCAAGTCTCATCCATACACATCAACGGGCGTACATGTTAGATTGACTTGAAATCTGTATGGTTTTGTATGTTGTGAGAGGCCTGGTGCCTGTTAAAAAGGTTCAATTAAAACCATGTTACGGTCAGAAAATGGAGAGGCAGCTCTAGCTTGTTCGTATCTAGATAACACCAAATGAAGAGGGAAATCTCATCATCAATGGATGGACCTCGAGATTACTTCAACTAAGAGTCTTCTAACTAGAGAAAATAGTACTTGACATCATATCTGATCTACTCACCAAAATAGAATACCGTGAGCCTCGCCACAGTAAAAGAGGTTTTACTGTGAATAAGTACTAGATCGAAAAAGTATACTTGTAAAGTGAAGATAAAGAGAGTCTAGAATAGCATACCTCAATCTCTCTTTTACATTGACTATTTTCACAAGGGAATTTATGGTTGGTATTACTTTTACACGATGTAGTTCGTAGGTGTGTATAATCGTTTTGATAATGACATCTCTTATTATGTTGGTTGAAATTGAACATATTATTGTCATTATTGTACCTATTTTGGCACATCACCATAAGACCACATGGCGTTGGCTTATGTCCTCCGCCACCTAAGCACCATAGCACCCTAACACCGCTATAAAGGCGCAATATGAGGGGGGTGCTATGGTTGATGTCGTGTCCTTCACGAGTACCAAGGGGTTGAATGATCTGTAAAAAAAAATTTAAGTTTTTTTTTAATTTTAATTCCAGTCTCTTTATAAATCCCATCTTATACAACAACTCTCTAACTTTTCATACTACAAAATCAATCATCTCTTCACATCTTCTACCATTTTATGTTGAACTGATAGACCGAGGAAGAGGACGTCGGTTTGGCTATGTGTTGGGTGCATGTTGCGGAGCAAGGGCAGCCTCCAGATTTTGTTTCTTTTTAGAACGTGATTTTGACACATTTTTGTCAATAAGTGGGTGTAAACAATGGTAAATTGAATCACATTACTGGTAGGTTTATTATGATGCGAACAATTTGTAGAAAATTCGAAAGACTCTTTATCAATGCCATGGACAACGAAGAGGGCTTAAGTAAAGATTAAGCGATTGAGGTGACCCGTGTCGAGTTCCAACAACTTCAAAGCACTAGTGTTTGTCGTCTTGTGGCTTGGAGAACTTTGTGTGCCCATTTTAATTAAGCCGTTTATTTTAATTAACTTTTTATGTATTGTTTTTTAATTAAGTTGGCTTGTAATCCTTTTTATTCAAGTTTAATGGAACTTTTTATGTTTTACTTAATTATTGTTTTAAAACTTATGTTTTTATATTATATTTATTATTTTTTAAATACATCTTATGTCACACCTTGATCCGCAGCGGAAATGGTAGTCGGGGCATGATTGGATTTTCATCAAAGCTCATGACATTTACTATAAAGTTTCGTATGTATTATTTCCAATTTAAAAGAGAAATTACATCAAACATATAAGCACGATATGTTCTAAGTACAACATTCATGAACTCTTTATTTTTCTTCTAAGGCAAATTCCTATGTATTCCTTGCTTCAACCTGTTCACCTGTATCATGTGTAAAAATGGTTTTTGGGTCAACAAAAGTTGGCGAGTGAATCTTATATAAGCATTTGAACGAGTTAGTTATATTGATTATTTGAATAAAAATGTGCATAACCAAATATGAGTATACGTATATGTAAATTTAACCACAAAACACATAATATCAATTAATGCACACACATACATATCAAATGATGAACAATGAGATCAAGGCTCAATGAAACGGAGCCGATCTAAGGAGGCACCTGATGCTCAACTCATCTCCAACGAGGAACTGATGGGCCTAATGAATGATTTGCACGCAACTTGACGAAAATGTAAACACACAACACAACAATAACATTTACATCACACGTTAGATCACATAATGGTAATAGCACAAGTGTTTGGATAAACGAAATGTATAAACGACACATGATACACCCCAAAACATGAATAAAAATGGGAATTTATAAGGATTCACTCACAGTGGGTGCGTTTCCTTGATTGATGACGAGTGCCACGAATTGAGGATTTAACCAATGAAGAAATCTAACCTACATAATAACGCAATAATTCGATAAAAATAATATTTTGTTATAATACTTTTTGTTGGATTTTTAGGTTATTTTCGTGGTATTTATTTGGATCTTTAAGCCTCCAAAATCATGCCTTTAAGTGTTTTCTAAATAAGTTTTAAATAAAGTAAATATACCAAAATTAATATTTTTAAAATAAAATAAGAATAAAATAAAATAAAATAAACCTTGTCAGACCGACAAGGTGAGGTGTCAAACCGGTTTAACTGTGGAATTGGATGCGTGTAACAAGATTCGAACCGTGACCTCTCGGTTGCGTGCACGCAGCTCTTCCAACTGAGCTACGTGTCTAACCCGTAAGGATTCCTATTTTAATTACTCTTATATACTTGTTACCTTATTTCAGAAATTATTTTATTTAAAAAGATTTTAAATAAGCGAACCGTTGGTCTCCCACCAGAATCGAACTTGCAACCCCTGCTATACTATGCACCCAGCCTACCAACTGGGTTGGGTGTTAACCCGGTTTATCTCTGAATTCAATTACTTTTGAATACTTGTTATCTGCTAGGAAAAACAATGGATTTTTTATTCAGAGAGTCGGCGACGTGTTTAGGATTCGAACCCGGTGTTTTTTACATGAAATGCACACAGTCCACCACTGGACTGTGTGTCTAACCCGTTTAAAATATCAAGTTTAATTATACAAACACTCTGTTGTAAGCTCTTCCTCTCGCTTGTGGTGGAGCTGGGTTTTCTTGATTTGCTTGGTTAACTGGGTTTGCTTGAGCTTGGGCGTTAATGATGTTAACCATCCTAGGGCACGCGTTTCTAAAATGGGTAGGGTCGCCACAATTAAAGTAAGCTCGAACATATGGAACTATGGGGGTTTGGGGTTGTTGGTAGGGTTGTATCATGTTTTGGGTAGGGGTGAAGCTTGGTTTTGATACGATAAGTTTTGCTCAAATGACCATACTTCCTTCCTGCGGAGAGGGAAGAAGCGGCCCAGTTTAATAGATTCAATGGTCGACTTGCTTGAATCGAAGAGGAAGGCTAGTGCTTCTGACTGTGAATATGAGAGGGAGTTTCCGAACTATGGATGTTAGAAAGGGGCTCGACTATGCAAGTGCTCTCTTATCTCAGCTTTCTTCCTTCCTCAATTGCTCAAGGAACAAGATGAAAGAATGCTTCCCACAATTAGCACACATTCGACAAGGTATTGTAGGTGGATGGTGATAAAAACAGGTGTTGCATTGAGAGTGAGGTCCAATGTAAGGTTTCTTATTTGGGTAAGTAGGGTT
Organism: Scalesia atractyloides; assembly: GCA_947069175.1. Lineage (NCBI taxonomy): Eukaryota > Viridiplantae > Streptophyta > Magnoliopsida > Asterales > Asteraceae > Scalesia > Scalesia atractyloides. The sequence goes on along the minus strand of CAMTDV010000023.1, from coordinate 40,461,681 downwards.
GGGTGCTACTGAGTGATTGGGATAGCTTGGAAGGGTACGGCTTGTGGAGCTGGTTGATTGCCTTGAGTGACAGCGAAATTTTTCTCATCTCGTTTTCTCTTAGAAGTGGGTTGAGAAGAGGATTCGGTTTGGGTCGAGTTTGAGGTTTTGGTTGATGCTTTATCCTTCTTCTTCTCCTCCTTGAAGTCTCCATTCCTAATGTGGTTTTCGGTGAGCTCTGTATCTAACTCCATTGCTGCTTCCAAAGTTGCAGGGGTGGTACTTATTACAGGGTCCTGAATATTTGAAGGAAGACCCCGAACGTAGTGTTCAATCAGACGGTAGAGAGGAGTGAGCAAATTAGGGACCATTTGATTCAACTCAAGAAATCGCTTGTTGTATGTGGTGTGGTCGCCCTCCTTTTGTTTCAAAGAGTAGAACTCGTCTTTTAATTTCTTGATTTCGCTTCTTGGACAGAAACGTCTTGTCATGATCTCCCTCAATTCTTCCCAAGTCAAAGTCATAGCATCCTCAGCACCTTGCTTGCCCTTCTCTGTGTTCCGCCATGCAAGTACTACTCCAAACAGACGACCAGTAGCATATCGTACCTTGCGATCATCGGCGCAGTCGCAACTTAGAAAAGTGTTTTCCATCTCTTCAAACCAATGGAGGAGAGCGGTGACACCTTCAGTCCCTTCGTATTTTGGGGGATCGCAGGATTTGAAATGCTTGTAGGTGCATTTAGTGGTATTTGGGGAAGGGTTGGCAACGTTTTGTCCTTCTTGGTTGATTGGATTGATGGGATTTGCGGTAAGGGCTTGCTGGACTTGAACTACGATGTTGGGTATTACGGCGGCCATTTGTTGAGCGATTTGGGCAGCCATGCGCTCGCGTGATTTTCCTGATCTCCTACCTCTACGAGGGTGACCAGAAGACATCTACAAGGAATACGTATCGAGAGTATGAGTTTGACATATAGGTGTCATGTGTCGTATAAAATGAACATCTACAAAAATGAAAAATAAAATTTGCTACATCCATAGGATGTCTTGGGCTTTGCTCATGTTTGGGCTCCCATTTGTCCCCATATTTGGCCTTGGTAGTCATGTGGGCCCCCATGACTACTGGGCTCTGGTAGGGTGCATATTGGTGTTGGCCTGTTAACATTCACGCTACCCGAATGAAAATCGTAAAATACATGACTACAAGGTATAAATCGGAGGGTGTCCTGGTATAGACACAGTGACAACTCAAAGTGGGGTTAGTTCGAACGACGTTTGGTGTGGCATGCTTTGACCTAATAGGTCCTTCATACCCTCATCGTTAGTCCCCAAGTAGGCAAACTAGTCCGTTATATTAGATTTATACGATTGCCAACCTAGACAGGACGTTTCGACTACCGGTACTCGTACCCTTCCGGTTACTACATGCCCGTCGTAGAACTTACTTTGATGAGATTGAAAAACGAAAACACCACAAAATCTTGAATAAAGTAAATACGGGAATGTTATGAATATGTGAGAATTGAAACGTGCGTGATGAATGTATATGTAAGCATGTTATGTTTGACAATATGTATAACTCATTAAGTATCACACAAAATGGAAGTGCTTGCATGCATTGGTGTGTGTAGCAAATATGAAACAAATAAACATCACAAGTTTTGCATGTAACCACATAAGCAATTAAAATCTAATTGACTATAGTATAGGCTCTAAGGGTCTAATAACCTATCCTATATCCCTATAGCCAAAAGCTCTGATACCAATCTGTCACGCCCTGACCCGCAGCGGAAATGGTAGTCGGGGCATGATTGGGTTTTCATCAAAGCTCATGACATTTACTATAAAGTTTCATATTTATTATTTCCAATTTAAAAGAGAAATTACATCAAACATATAAGCACAATATGTTTTAAATACAACATTCATGAACTCTTTATTTTTCTTCTAAGACAAATTCCTATGTGTTCCTTACTTCAACATGTTCACCTGTATCATGTGTAAAAATGGTTTTTGGGTCAACAAAAGTTGGCGAGTGAATCTTATATAAGCATTTGAACGAGTTAGTTATATTGATTATTTGAATAAAATGTGCATAACCAAATATGAGTATACGTATATGTAAATTTAACCACAAAACATATAATATCAATTAATGCACACACACACACATATCAAATGATGAACAATGAGATCAAGGCTCAATGAAACAGAGCCGATCTAATGAGGCACCTGATGCTCAACTCGTCTCCAACGAGGAACTGATGGGCCTAATGAATGATTTGCACGCAACTTGACGAAAATGTAAACACACAACACAACAATAACATTTACATCACACGTTAGATCATATAATGGTAATAGCACAAGTGTTTGGATAAACGAAATGTATAAACGACACATGATACACCCCAAAACATGAATAAAAAGGGGAATTTGTAAGGATTCACTCACAGTGGGTGCGAATCGAGTGCGCACGAATTGAGGATTTAACCAACGAAGAAATCTAACCTACATAATAACGCAATAATTCGATAAAAATAATATTTTGTTATAATACTTTTTGTTGGATTTTTAGGTTATTTTTGTGGTATTTATTTGGATTTTTAAGCCTCCAAAATCATGCCTTTAAGTGTTTTTCTAAATAAGTTTTAAATAAAGTAAATATACCAAAATTAATATTTTTAAAATAAAATAAAATAAAAAAATAAACCTTGTCAGACTGACAAGGTGAGGTGTCAGACCGGTTTAACTGTGGAATTGGATGCGTGTAACAAGATTCGAACTCGTGACCTCTCGGTTGCATGCACGCAGCTCTTCCAACTGAGCTATGTGTCTAACCCGTAAGGATTCCTATTTTAATTACTCTTATATAATTGTTACCTTATTTCAGAAATTATTTTATTTAAAAAGATTTTAAATAAGCGAACTGTTGGTCTCCCACCAGAATCGAACTTGCAACCCCTATTATACCATGCACCCAGCCCTACCAACTAGGCTGGGTGTCTAACCCGGTTTATCTCTTAATTCAGTTACTTTTGAATACTTGTTATCTGCTAGCAAAAACAATTGGTTTTTATTCAGAGAGTCGGCGACGTGTTTAGGATTCGAACCCGGTGTCTTTTACATGAAATGCACACAGTCCACCGCTGGACTGTGTGTCTAACCCGTTTAAAATATCAAGTTTAATTATACAAATACTCTGACCAACGTCATCTCTTTCATCTAAAATAAACCCAGTACTGAATTCGATCTTGCCCGATTAAAAGTATGTTGTTATTGTGTTGGTTATACCTTAAACATGTTAATAATAATCTACAAGAATGTTAGAAGGTTTACCGACGATCGTAGAGTTCCGGCAATGGATTCCGGCGAGCAAAATTAAGTTCCGGCGAACATAATCGAATTCCGACAAGAACAGAGGATGTGAACAGTGTGATCTCGAGGAATGATTTGAAAGTGCGCGAACTTTGAATGATTGGTATGAAGTATTTATAGGCAAAAGTGATTTAAGTTTCTGTTATGATATCACGGTTACGAGTGAAATTGATTTGAGTTTTCGGTTATAACTGATGTTTACCATCAGTTATATCCGTTTGTAATCAACAGAAACCGTTACTCTCCATGAATTACGCGAATTGATCTTGACGAGTGATTAGGAGTTGAAACTGTAGTTGCAGGTTTGTTTACCAACTCTGCTTTATAAGTTTTCTGTTTCCGGTTTAATCACCAAAGTGTGTGTAGTGTAGTGGTGTTTGATGTGGGTGTGTACACGGGAGACCCGGGTTCGAAACCCGTTTTCTCCATTATTTGTTTTAATATTTCTAAGTTTATTTAGTTCATTATTATTATTGTTATTTATTAATTTACTTCATTTTGTTATATATATTTTAATTTATTTATCCCTTGTTGAATATTATTTTAAGTATGTATTTTTTGTTTATTAATTGTAAAATAAATTATTAAATACTACTAAATGCATAACAAAACATTAAATACTTAAATTTTCAAATTGAGCAGGTTTTTGAGACCCATTTTACATAGATGTTACATCTTATAAATAGAACAATTTGAGTAATGATGGTAGAGGCTTTATCCCACTAAATGACAATTAACAATAAAGTCCCCTAGTGAGTTGTTGCCTACGTGACGTTAAGGTGACGTAATAAAATGCCTAATGGCGTTTTCCCACACCAACTAGCCTAATAAAATGATACTTGAATTTGAATATGTGTGGGTTATTCTTGGTTGACTTTTCGGAGGTCAAGTATATTATTTCTATTTACTTGGTTCAGGTTTTTTGAATGGCCAACTAATCACTGGATAAACATCCTGTGATGCACTCAATCAAGCAAATGCATTCACTCTTTCATAATGGTTAGAGTTGGATTCATACCTAAGCCACCAGTTTCGGGGAAACCCGCTGCCCGAAGGCATACTGTGGTAAAACCCGGCCTGGCTCGGTTTTGAACTGGCGACCTCCATAGGGGTCTAGTTCTAAACTTCGTTACCACCACCAATGTCCTTCAGAGTGATGCTAGTGTGAGTTGAATATGGGATCTCTAGGAGAGAAACCAAGTGACTAACCACTAGACCAACTAATTAGAACACTTGGTTTAGGGTTTTAACCTTACGTCTTCACTTATTACAATTTAGTAATGATTTGTTGGTAATTAGATTTTTGTCGGCAAACTATTTTTTTCTTGGCAAAACTTACTGTTCAAAAGTTTCTTTTTATAGTAAAGTACAGTTTCAATCATTGAGCTTTACACTCAATCGCAGGTTCAGTTTTCAATTGAAAAAACCAACAGTCCGGTCCCTGACGTTGTCCATTTGATTCAATCAAGCCCCTGGTTCAAACTGCCGTTAGTTGACTAGGGTATTGTTGTCTTTTTACTAAAAAAGAAGGGCAATATCATCATTATATATTTTCTAACCCAATATAGCACATACCATCCCTCTCAAAACCCCAAATTAAACAATTCAGTTCTCCCATCTTCTCCATTAACTCTCTCAGTAAACACTAAACCCTAGTTTGACAACACTCATCCAGATGAAATTAGGGACCATTTACTTTTGTTAATGTTACTGTCTTCAGATTTACTATCGTTAGTGAATCATGATTTGGATATGTTTTTGGTTAACACATATACTGAGTGAGAATTTGCTTGTGATGGAAACTTTGAGGGAGCTTTTTTGATAATTGGTTACATTTATAGTGCTCCAGGTTAGTATTATATAAATGCCAACATGAACACGCAGAAAGTAGATGATTTAATTTACATTTTACACATAAACAAACTTAGACTGAAGTTATGTGGTGACAGGGCTTTCAAATAGATTGAATTTTTTTCAAGTGAGGACTGAACCTACGATTAGATTAGATAGATTAGATGTAAACCCTAGGGATTGAGAATGTACTTTACTCTTCTTTTTATCTACAAATCCAAAAAACCTCTTTTTTCAACCGAAATAAAATGTCATACGAAATCATTGCTTGGACTTTGGACCGTTTAAATTGAAGTTGGACTGAGAAGTTCTTTTAGACATTGGGCCAGGATTCTAAATGCAATTTTAGAGTGGGGCAAATAAAAGAATACTGCATGATTTCATAACTTGGAGATGAAACAATCGAGTTGATTTATGTTTATGGTAGATCGTGGTAATCTGCAAATAACGATGTAAATTGTATATTAACCATACTAGACGGTTGTAATCTGCGAATGGTTGTAAACCATGTAACAATCTCTGTAGATCATAGTAATCTGTAGACACTTGTTGATTGTTTATTAAACGCAGTAGACTGTGGTAATCCGCCAACGATTATAAATCCGCTATAGACCATGATAATCCACAAATAAATTTATAATGTTTGGAAATTTGTGTCCTCTTGAACCAAATAATAAGATTGAATAGAATCTTGTCACAACCACAAGATTCACTATCCAAAACACTAACAAAATCGCCAACTTCAGTTTATTAAAAAAAAACAAAAAATTGATCTTCTAGTTTAAATGTCATTTGATGATAAAGGTGATTAATTAATTGGAAATATGATATAAAGTTTATTAAAAAAAACAAAAAATTGATCTTCTAATTTTAAGAAAGTAAAGAGCATATAATTATGTTATATGTAAGTGTAATAAGCTACTGGACAATAAAAAGAATTGGTGCATAAGCCTCCTATAAAGTTATACATAGGGCAATTATCATCAAAATGTTGCCATGTCATCATCAATGGACAAATTGATGACAATTGCATTGTACAGAATCTCAAAAATACAAATATCAAAGACACCATAATCATAAAAACTTGACATTTAAAATATAACGCCAATCTTACAGGCATACTGATAACATCAAAATTTGGATCAACAAAAGGAAAATGAGATTCAACTCACACAATGAAACAACACATAATATGATAATTATAAAAATAATAATAATAATATATCCCAACACAGAATAGTAACATTAATAATAATAATCATATCCCGAATACAATTCGAGAAGAACTAAACAAATCAATGATTCGGTTGGAGGCAATGGAGAGAAAGATGATAACTGCGACCAAGAACACCGGCACCAGAACAATCACCTGAATCGAGGGTGGTGCCACCGGTCCCATCCCCAGCGGCAGAAACAACATGCATCCGACCACCAAAAGCATCGCCACGACCGATCCAACGCCCCACCCGTACTCCATGTTGTTATCCATATCTTCTTCTCGATCGAATTGGTTTAGAAGGGACAGTTAGTTCCCTTGGTTTCTTCTGCCCTGCGAGTAATAATTATGTGTATCTCACTTGTTTGTCTGAAAGTGTGCATGAAAGTTGTTTATATACAAGTGTGAAGGGGTACGTGCCTGTTCGGAGAATGTTTGTGACGGTTAATATATGCATATACATATATTTTTTTATGGTTGTGACGGTTAATGGTTAATTGCGGTTATTTGGTGATGTACGTGTGAGAACAGCGGTTGTGTGTGATTTGCAAAGGACACGTAGGTTGAGGCATGCATGCATGCATGCTACGTACTCTGGAGGTGTAACTTTAATAATGTGTAACAGTTTTATGATGAAATGATTTTGTGGCAAATGTGTGATAGGATTGATTTTGAGATGTTTTTGCGACGTAATTGTTATTATGACGGATTTATTGATTACCGAGGCCTTCTAATTTTTTAATTTTTCTAACCGTGGGAGTTTATTATTAATAATAATAGAAGTGGGCTAGCAAGAAGCTAGAGAACACCGGATACAACCGAAAATAATTTAAAGCATTGGGATGTTTACAATATGGGTAGCATCCGACGGGATGATCTACACACTAATGACTATGTGGGTGTGGGTCAGAGTGAGCAAGTTGTTAGTCTGGATGGGTGGGCTTATGGTTGACGCAACATATATTGTTGGCTTTGAGCACAACGCTATGATGTCAAAGCATTGCTCTAATAGTACGGGGTAGGCACCTCGTAATTCTCCTGATCGGGTGGAGCTTGGGTTCAAAGCGTGATGGGTAATTAAGTCTAGGTGGTATGAATTATTTTTGAATGTTTTGTGTTGTTTATGTAATCCAATGTATGTTGTATTTGTCTGAATTTTCAGGCTTTTAGACTCGACTATACACCCCTACTCGGCTACTCCTACACTAATCTTTGCCAAGTCACCTCGGCATTTAGGGTGTTGTTTTGTGGTCTTTGGGCTCATTGGAAAGACGTCCCTGAAATCGAATATGCATCCCTAAGGTTGATCGCCGACCCATGTAACAAGCCGTTTGTGCAATTATATAATTTAGAAGTGTTTTAATTATTGCCTTTTTAGTTTTTAAACTTTAATAAAGATAAGTGTATGAATAGGGGGAGTTAACTTAATCACTTTGGTTATAACTACTCACTTTGGTTAAAACTAGGTTTAGGCAATAAAGTTTTGGATTTCTAGATTTTCATATTATTGTGGTTGCTAGATGTGATCTTGACCATCCGACATCATTCCCTACAGTTTTGATTATTTTCATGTGTGTTCATGCTTGGGAATTCACTGGATATGCCTATTGTCTGTTAGTACAATTAGAACGTGTGCATTTTTTTTTTAAATTGATTAAGCTGGAATAGTATCAAATACAAACCAGATTTCGTATACAAACTGTAAGAACCATTTAAAAAATGTCATGTGACATCCAACTAATTATAAAGAAATGGTAAAATAATAAACTAAATAATATCAATCATATTGAATTTCCTATAATTGTGCTAACAAGCAATTAATTATTTATTTGGATCTTTTTTTTTCAATGTGCTGATATAATTCTTCTTAAAGAAAAGTGTTGATATCATTCACATATGTGCTAAATCAATTATCTTGACTAATTCTTATGTGCTAATATAATTCAAAAGTGTTACTTTTATGTATATATTGTTTTAGTATGTGCTAATTTAACTTTTTAAGTGCAGGATCTTTCTTACAGTTTGTATGATAAATATTATTTGTACCGTAACAAAACTGATAACCTAGTCACATTCTTGAGAAACTAAAAGACCCTAGTTTAATCGAAAACTTAGCATAATTCAAAGTGTACTTTTATGTATATATTGTTTAGTATGTGCTAATTAATTTTTTTTATGCAGGATCTGTTCTACAGTTTTAGGAGAAATATATTGTACGACAACACCTTGATAACCTAGTCCACATATTCTTGATGAAACTAAAAGACCCTAGTTTATATCGAAGAAGCTTAGCATAATTCAAAAGTGTTACTTTTATGTATATATTGTTTTAGTATGTGCTAATTTAACTTTTTTAAGTGCTAGGATCTGTTCTTACAGTTTGTAGGAAAATATTATTTGTACCGTAACAAACACCTTGATAACCTAGTCCACATATTCTTGATGAAACTAAAAGACCCTAGTTTATATCGAAGAAGCTTAGCATCCTTCAAAATCTTATTTGGTCCTTATACATAAAAGTCAACCTAACATGAGCACCACTTATTGATTACAAGGGAATGACCCATCCGTAGCCCCAAATAACAAAATTCTAAAAGCTTCTCCGATAAAGCTCGCTTTTTGGGTCCAAAAAAGTGTAATATAGTTGGTGTCTCAACATGGATTACTTATAAACCTTTGAGAAAACTCATGAATTTGGCTACTATTTATCATACTTTGTTATTTAAGAAAAATGAAGCATAAATGATCAACAATGATCCCAACAACAAGATACAAATACATACATACTCAAATGAATACTCTGTAATGGACAGAAAACTACACGACACAAGCAAACGAGAATTGCTCCATCAACTTGATGAATATGTGAAGTGTTGAATACAATATATATGACATACAAGAAATGTGTCATCTGTTCATTTCTATTTCTCCACCTCTTGTAATCTCCATTGAGTTCCGAAACTTTTCAGCTTCTCTTGCTATTTGAATATCACAAGGCTTACAGTGCTGCATAAACATCTTTACGATGATTCGAGGAATCATGGATGCTATCAGAATCCCAAGTAGGCAAGCCCAAAACAATCCGCTGCTTGCAAGAATAAAGATAGCCCTGCAAACTTATGATAATTTATTTAGTAAAACAGGCAATTTGACTTTGGAGTTTTGGTCAAACCCACCACTTTTCATATATATTTTCTTTTAATATTCAAAAGTAGTTTGTTTCAAATTTTCATTGAGATTTAAAACTAGAAAACCATGGTGTTAATTTATGAAACAAATTAGAGATTATATTCGCATAGGCAAACGACCAAAATGAGTTAGTTGACTTTTGTGGTCAAATCCATTCATTTTCTACTCCAAATTGGGGCATTTTTTTTCAATAACAGCTTCAAGATTACACTGCAGCATACAAATATGACATGTTTGTGTCAGTTTACAAATGTAAATATGTAAGTCTTAGTTTAGAAATCAAAATAGGAACTTATAGTGGTAGAAGACAACGATTAGCCTCCAGTAACAAGAGCCCCCTTTCCCCTAAAAAAGAGTCAGTTTGACTTTTAAGGTCAAACCACCTATTCTCAATTTTAATTTTGCTTCATTTTCGTTCATTTTTAGCAACAATATCTAGGGGTGTTCAAAAAAATCCGGATCCGAGATATCCAAAATTTCGTATATGGATTTCGAAAATTTTCGGATAATCGGATTATCCGGTATCCGAAAACTAATAAGTTTTTTAAACATATATAGTATATGAACACTAAGTTTAGTTTGAAATATAGTAAATAATCGGATTCGGATGTGGATTTATTAAAGTTCGTTGTTTTTAACGTTGAAAACTTGGAAAACCAAATATAGGTTTAGTTTTAATCTATGCACGAAACGAATTTTTGATTTTTTTTTTATGAATTCGGATATCCGTTTGGATATCTGAACCCGTATCCGAAATTTCGGATATCCGAAAACCAGATAATCCGATCTTGAACACCCCTAACAATATCCATAATAAAAATAAACAAACTATAGATTATAAGTGATTGCAAGAAAAATTGAGGTTAATGTATCTTTGACCATAAAGTTGACTTTCAAAGTGCATTGACTATGCAGTGCCGTATACCTATGATATGTTACAAGCTAGGAACCATTGCATGTATTGTCACTCTATACGTGAGTTAAGAGGTTTAAAGTCATGCAAGGAATGCATGTATGTGCGTGAATTAAAAATAAGCTTTCGGACAACCGACATATACTCTGTGCCTAATGAGAGATGCAGTTTGACCTTTGAGGTCAAATGCAGACTTTCTACTTCTGAAATTTAAACGAGAATCGGGTAAGAAATTAAACGTACCAATAACCAGGCAACACTGGAATAGCATCAATGATGACAACACAAATGCAAGTAGCAATAATAGATCCCCAAATTGACGCATGACTGATCCAAGTCCATCTGATAACATCCATAGCTAAGTGAATATTTACCATAAATACCACCGCAAGTGTCCACAAATCTCCTAAGCTTGAACTATCAATATCACTTTTCCAATAGGCCAATACTGGAATAAAAAATGCAACCACACTCTGCCACAATGTGTCCGCCATTGTAACCCAAAATAGTTTTACATTGTAGCTTTCTTTTCTCTGTCCGGATCCATAAAGCTGAGGATATGTCATTAGAGATTTTCTACTTAAATCTTTGTCCAGTATCCCAATAACAATTGTCGGTATGGCGGTGTAGATTATTGAATATAATACACTGCTCCATTATGTGATTGCTGTGGTTTAATGTGAAACCCGTGTATAGCACATACCTGGAGCCAGATTTTAAAAAAAGAAAGACAATTTAAAGAAATTTGAAAGGTAGTTTAATGTTTTTATTTTAGAGTTAATCATCAAATAGTTTCTGTGGTTTAGCGAAGGTAACACATCTAGGTCTAACTATACAAAATTGCATGTTTGAGACATGTGTTTTCAGTTTGTAACATGTTTGGATGCAAACATTATCTTCTGTTAATTCTTTTAAAATGACGGTTCTATTATTCTTTTTGAGTAAACTACATATATAGTCCCCATGGTTTATCATAAGGGTAAAATAGTAATTTTACAAAACTTAACAAACTTTTAACAGAAAACGGACCAGAACAAGACAAGGACGAAGAGTGCATTTCTGTAGAAATTATAGAGGATCATGTAGGCCATGCGTTGGTAATTCCAAGACCATGGACCAACAAAAGTGGAACCAAGAATCTGAACTGGCCCATCGCAAAATCTGATGCCATTACAGCTTGGCGACCCTCTTGGCCACTGATGCCAACTCCTACGTCAGCCATTTGGATCATTGAAACATCATTTGCCCCTGCATCAATCATATGGGTGGCCATTGTTAGAAAAAAGGTTGACTTTTTAAGTCATACTGATGAACTTCCAATACCAAATTGGTTATGATTCTCATAAGTTTTAGTAAAATACTAGCTTTGATTCTGTAAACATATCTACAACTATATTGATTTCAAAAGATACGGTGCTTACCATCTCCAATGGCAAGGGTCATGTCGTCTGTCCTGTTCTTTATTAGAGCTACAATACCAGCTTTTTGTAGTGGGGCGACTCGACAACACAAGACCACAGCACATTGACTGGCTAACTCGAACAGCTGGATGACGGGAAAGGAAAGAAATTCAGAACATGAAATCTAGATATGGCAAAATGAGCATGTGGGAAAAGGGTCAAACCATAATTTTTTGTTTGTGTGGTTGACCAAACGCTTTTGCCCCAAAAAAAGTTTAAAGTACTATATATATTAATAACAATAATTATTCCGTCAAATATGATTACAGATGGTGTTTTTATTTCAGTAATAATCTAATGCTTTAAATAAAATGATTTATAACCGATTTGACCACTTGAACCGTTTCCTTTTAAGCTATTTTCTTATCTTACGTGTTAGATATATAAGGTAACTCGAATCAACCCATTCACAAGTAAACAGGTCGAAACCGTCATCTCTAACACAATTAAACAAGCAGAAGAAATATTGGGTTTAAAGATTATTCACCTGCTCTTCAAGGTCAGAGTCAAGGATATAAACAAGACTTGTTCCATCAATGATTAGGGCAACAGAACTTGCATCATCTTCAGAAGCATGTGTAACATTAATAAGCTTTCTAGATATAATCAGTGCATCTTCCAAACTCCTTTGACACGTCATTTTAGAGTTGTTATTGATAACAATCTTGTCATCTTGCTTGTTAAAAGCTTAGAGGAATACCCAATTGAAATGGCAGTTTCTTGTTTATCACCAGTCAAAACCCACACTTTAATGTTGGCTTTCCTCAAAGACTGGATTGCTTCAGGAACACCTTTTTGCAGTCTATCTTCAATGGCAGAAGCACCCAATAAACTCAGATTATTCTCTAAATTGATTGCAACTTTACGAAGTAAGCCTGCCCTACCCATTAAAGCAGTACTTGCAATCTCATACGATGTCTGCCACGCGTCAAATTCTGAAACGCTCAGTGCACGCATTCCCACAACTAGGGTTCTTAAACCAATGGAAGAATATGAATGAAGATGGGTTTCAGTGGCTCTTACTACATCCAAGTTTAAGGATTCATCTATAACCTTAAACATTGTGGTGTCTGCACCTTTGACAAACACCTTTACTGTGCTGTCCGGGTATCCTAATATAACAGAATCCTTTTTCTGTCACTATCAAACTCATGCATGCCAAGAAGTTAAATCTGCACTGCCAAATTATACAGAAATTACAGCAAATTAGAAAGATCAAGACTTTCCGAACTATAAGTGTTGACCCCATATTAGAGGTGGTGTTTATATTTCATTAATTAGTCGATTCAAATAATGTAATAACCGTCACCAAAATTGTAGTTCTTAACACATACCTAAATCATTTTATTAATTATTGACATATTATATTTTTGTGATCATATTTCACACATTAATTGTTGAGAAAAAGTCAACCTTTTGCAAAAAAAAGTGGTCCTTGTCAACCCAACTTGTTAGACCCTGCCCATTTTGCCATGTATAATCTCTATCAATAGAGTTAAAAGTAGAAACAAAACAATAAAAGCACACATGACATGTTTATGTAAGAAGTCTAAAAGGAATACACATCACACCTTTGTCTTTCTCCTTGAATATCAATAACAATGTGACCAGATGTTCGCTCAATGAGCATAAATCCGTAAGCAGCAGCAGCATAAACAAGTGCTTGTTCATCAGGAGATTCCCCTTGATAATCTATCAACTTCTCATTGGGATTAGATGTATTAACAACAATAGGCACAATTGTATTGCAAGCAGCCAATGCAAGGAAGAACTCATATATGTCTTTGCTGGATTTTGTGTCGTTTCGGCTTTTTGATAGTTTAAGAAGATTTGGTCAACCTGTACTTTCATCTTTGGCTTCCATATCTGCCCATCCACTAAAACCATGAAAAGATTTTAAAATTTGAGTATAAAATAAACGAAGAGCATATAATAGCTATGCAATAAACTAAAAGGGAAACTTTATAACACCTTGAATGCTGTATCCCCCTTCTTCACTGTAAAATTCTGTTTTCTCCCGACTGTAATCTACACCTGAAATGCTTGCAAATTGAAACTCCATCTTGTTTTCAGTTAATGTACCTGTTTTATCAGAGAATACATACTTTATTTGTCCTAAATCCTCGTTTATATTCAATGCACGGCACTGAAATCTAGTGTTTGATGTTGCATCATACATCTTGTCATCGCGGATCATAAAGTAAGCTTGACCAACACGCACAAGCTCCATCGATATGTACAACGATATGGGTATCATAATCTGAAACACAATCACTGACATCAGAAATGTAAAGAATATCTCCATCCCCAGACCGTAATAACTGTAGTTTTCTACTTCTCCCTCAGAATAATCTTTCCTTTTATAAAACGGCATTACATCAAGCTCATCTTGATGGCGCTTCAACCAAACACCAGCACAAGCCGACACAACTACACACAGAGTAACAAGAAAGAAAGATTGCAACATAATTTCCTGATTCATATGAGTTTCAAGACGACTCCTTTTAGATGGTGCCCCTGAGTTATTAAGCATTGCTTTCGTTTCCCTTCCTGCATACACCGCCACCCCTACTGCCCAATCAGTATTCTTGATCACACAGCCACGAAGAATAATGTTCGACGGACCAAGTGAGACCCGTTTTCCATCAATCTCCATGTTCCCTTGGAACCCGTATATGTTCCTGTTGGGCTTCTCACACTTGATCAACCCACTAATAATGTCCTTCTCAGGAACTCTCGAAAGAGTTTCTTGCTTCGCATACCGCGTTTTCAGATTCGACTCCCCATCTAAATTAATAGTCTGGATGTAAGCAACACCAGTCGGGTCACTAGTCGAAAGAAGCACAATATCACACGGAATAGTCTCATCAGCTGAAACCTTAACAACTTCACCAACTTGAATATCCTTCCATTTCATTTGACGAAACCGATCGTTCACAAGAACATACGACATCTGGTTATTCTCAATCTTATCAGACTTATGCCGCCTCCAATCCTCATATCCATCTTTAACCGCGGTAACAAACAACACACTAGCTAACGGCAAAATAGACGCACCACGCCCAAACACCGCCAGCTGTGGAAGCTGGTTTAAAATAGCAATTACCAAGAAATACAAATAAGCAACTCTATGAAACTGTTCAAACAAATTTCTAGGCAAGAATGTGATCACAGAGTACTTCCCTGTTCGAATCGAATTCCCTGAAAATTCAAAACTCTCATTTGTTTTCAATGGATTGTTTACATACACCAACCTTGCATCATCATCATCGATTTCGATGTCTTTTCGGGACATACTAAACCCTTCTGAGTCAACCCCACTTCGAGATCCATGGCGTACACCCTTTGATCCAAAATTGGAAGAGTGTCGCCAACTGTTCGACTGAATGCTTAACTGAGAAGACGAATGTTGTAAATCAACATTTCGAATCTGGGTATTAATATTATCTACTGGATGTAGATGATGAAGATTTGAAATTGAAATCTGGGCGATTGGAAGTCATGATCTTAAGCAAATCAACATCAATCAAAATGCTTATTAAATCTGTAAACTTACACAAACATGTGCGCACCACTTGTTCGATCGAATGTCTGAATGAAAAAAAAAAACCCAAATCGACGCGTAAATAAACAGTAACTGAAGTTGATTAACCAATGAACACAACTGGAATGTTTAATAGGGTCGAGAAATAACAGCAAGATGGAGAATTTATAGGAAAATAGGGAGGATTTGTGGAGGTTTTTGGGGGATTGAAGTGGTATGAAATGACAATGTCAGCAGCAGCAATGAATGAGAAGAAAGAGGGTTAATTAAGGGCATTAAACAAGTGATTTGGGTGTAATGAATAATAATGAAAATGGAATTATGGTGGTTGTGATTGACTAGAAACTGGAATCATGGACGGCAGGTAGGCCGGCAAGTTATAACGTTGGTATCGAATTATGCTGGTGGTTGCTCGCTAAAGTTGTAATGTATTTTAAACTTATAATAATAATTATTTGATTATATAAATATAGTGTGAATCAAATTTAAAGTATTATACTTAGTGTAAATCAACTTTAAAGTATTATACTTGCGCGTCTTGATATAAATATGATTTATTGCAAGTGAATAAAATCAAGTTATTAATTGTATCTCGGTTTCTTTGATGGAGATTTAGAGTTGGTTGAAAATCTCTCTATAGACAATAGAGAGAAATTTAATGAAGCTTCAATAAAAACATAGGACTAGCCAAAAATTCTCTATACGGATACTAATAAAATCATTTTAAGAAAAGAAAGATAAACTCGAGATAAAAAATTGCTAAATTACTATTTATCTTCTATCAAGATTAATCTATTCTACCTAATAAAGTACATATCTAGGGGGCATATGTTATCCATCTAGGGTCTTTATTTTCTATTTTCCTATCAAAAATCATAAGAAATCCTTTTGGTGTGTCCGATTTGTACTATTCACTTGACTAAAACGGGTCAAAATTGTTATCATATATAACTTATAACCCGTATCTTTTCATTCTTTACCTCACAATCTCACCATCCCGATTAGGGTTTCTCTTCCTAGGATTTTATCTTCCATCACATGACTCTATATTCTCCATCCCTAAACGCCTCCTAAAACATCTTCATCATCAAGGTTGGTTTCCGATTTCTTTCTATTAATCATCATTATTTACTAATTCTATTTATATGTTTGTTTTTTGTTTTTTTTTGCATTCGTTCTTAATATAGGGTTCCTCCATCTTCAATCATAAATCTTTTCTGATAATTAAATGTATTCATCATCAAGGTACGAATCCCCTCTATATCTGTTACATTCTTTATTGTTGATTATATTTAATTTTCTTTGTATTCTTTGGATTTCAGTAGATGTAATTAGGGCAATCTTTCTCTTCTCCTTTGCAACCATTCATGACAAAATCACCATAGGTATGTTACTATCTCCTATGTTAACTAAGAATCATTGTTTTCTTTCTCTTATTTCCTTTTATTTTTTCTTTTATGTGATTTCACGGTCGATCTAATCCATCTTAGATGTACTGCGTCTCAGTCGATTTTCGTTACCTTTCCTATTTCATGGTCGTGATAATTGATTTTTCGTGTTAATGTTGTTTTTGAGCTTAGGGATTTGATATTGTGATTGATCATCAAATTATGATTGTTGTGTTTTTAATTTGTTGTTAGGCTAGATAAATTTGTGGAAATTTAGAAGCGTTTAGTTGTTTTTTATTTCATTGTGTTGTCGAATCTTTGCTCCACCATTGTAACACCTCGTAAAATCGTGTCCAATAGTATAGTGACACGTGTTGTATTTTTATTTAAGGTCTATTAATGATTAATAAGAACTAAAGGTGTCAACATGCTCAAAACTTGGCCTCTGAGTGACTGATATGTCAACATGCCTAGCCTCTGAGTGACTGATATGTCAACATGCTTAAACCTGGCCTCTGTGTGACTGATATGTCAACATGCCTAGCCTTTGAGTGACTGATATGTCAACATGCTTAAACTTGGCCTCTGAGTGACTGATATGTCAACATGCCTAGCCTCTGAGTGACTGATATGTTAACATGCATAAAATGAGCCTCTGAGTGATCCTTTACGAAGTCCTAACTCTCATACGTACCACTTGTTGGATGAGAGAGGTTAATTCTGTAAAAATGTGAAAGTTGGATAATGGAGGGATTAAAAGTGTCAACATGGTAATTTATACCTCTGAGTGACCTTTTAACGAACCGATAGCTCGATAATGACCGGGCATAATCCCGGGTACGCCAAGTATTGGCTACGAAGGGCTAAAAATGCTAAAAAGGTGTTTTAGGAAGGTTTAAGAAGGTTTTATAAGTTGAGGGGCTAAAACTGTCAAACTTTGAAACTGGCTATGAGGCGCTCGCGGGACGCGAGAGATCAGGCCTGGGTCTCTCGTGGGGCGCGAGAGGCCTGTGTCTACAGAATTTTTGCTTGGCCTCCACACAAATTGACAAAAACCATTTGATTCGAAACCATGATCTTCCAAACTGCTATGCCACGTTTTAGGACACTTGTAAGCTTCCTCTTACACCCCTTAACACCTGGCTTCACCTCCTTCAAGCTCTCCAACTATAAATAGGTGCCAAGGTGTGCCAAGGTTCACCATTTGAACTTGCACCTTTCTCATTCACAACTCTATCTCCCTCATCTGGAAGTTCCTAGCTGAAAGGAGCATCCAACTTAGTTCTATTGCATTCTAGGAATCTCTTTAAGTTTTCCTTGCTCTTGCATTTTCGTTTATAGGCTTTTATAGCCAAAAGTCAAGCGATTTACGAAAAACGCCTTGACTTTCGGTTAAGACCATTATGGTCCAGCCATTGTTCGTAACGAACATGGATAAGTGATCGTAATAAGGTAGGTGTTAGTCCCTATAAAGGGCACCTCCTGAAGATCACGTTTGCTAGACCAATTGACGGGTCAAAGTTATGATATTAAAAAGTCAAACATGCCATTTTTCGGAAAAATCATAAATTGATCTTATATATGTTATGAAACCTGCTTTGACACTTAAACAAGTTGGTAATAATTATTAGAACATGTAAGAACATGTTCGGCTCGTCAATTTCAGTTCTATGGTCAGTTCGCAACCGAAAGTCGTGAAGTTTGACGTCTGCTTTGACTTTCGATTCTGACCCAATTTAGATTAGTTAGCCACTGATCTAAAGTTGCATTATGATCGTAATATAATGTAGCATAACCCTCTGAGGTTATATTACATGATCATAATCAGAATCTGAGTTTATGCACAAGTTCCACAATTATGCCATTTTGACTAAAATGCTCTTTTTGCATAAAATGAGGTTTCAATGATAAAGAACTTGAAAATGAGTTTCTAACTGATGTAATATTATAAGTAGGATTATTTGGGATGTCAAACCAGATTATAAACTGAGTTTATGAACAAGTCCTTGTATTATGTCGATAAATGACGATAAGGCCCTTGAGGCTTATAAAATGGTTTTAATCACATCTTTTTAAGGTAAATATTTTACCTACTGATATGTTATATTAAATAACATATCTAATACATGTTAACCTAACCTTAACATCAGTTTTCATTAAACATCACACAAATCGTCATTTTACGACATAAGCGTCGTTTCGACGCATAGTATGGTTTTAAACCATATTTACTAACCAAGACTTGTTACCTAATGAATTTAAAACTTATTTTAAATATCTTTATAGTAGGTACAAGATATAAACTCAGAATATCAGATGATTTATAAACTATATGTAAAATGACCAAAATGCCCCTTCGGTGCATAGTTTGGTCATAAAAGATAAATTACACATATAATTAATATCTTACTGATATTATATCATAAATAAGTTATTTTTCTAGAATACTTATAATTACAACAATAAATTATATTCAAGTTCCTTTTATACGGTATGAAATTACCGAAATGCCCTTATGAGGCATAGTTTCACTTTAAAACCATAACCGGCATAAAAGTTGATATCCCACTGATATTACAGCTTATTTAAATTGTAATGGCATATAGAACTTGTCCATGACTTATCCGGTTACCCCATGTCGCTGATATGCGTACGATTAAGCATATGTAACTGTTGACGAAAATTAACCGAAACAGGTCTAACCTTGTCATTTAAGTCTCAAAATCCAGAAGGTTTATAGTTTATCATATTACACAAGTCAAGGTACTTGTTGGGATTAAAATACATTCTATCCAATCATCGTTTAATCTAGCGTTATACGTTTTGATCAAGTGCGCTAATCGGTCTAAGTCTATGACTTAAATAAGACCGTTAGTATTTAATTGGTTAGTTTATGCCATAATCCAGACTAGAGACTTGCCGGTAAATGCTATATGCACTTAGTACTTTTGTGTACGGCTGAGTTAATAAATCTGGCGTTTAAACGAAGAATAGCTCAGGTAAATACTCTCGACTTATTTCCCCTATACGGGCTTGGGTTACGGTAAATTATTACCGTTTGGTCGAAAATGGGATCAATCGAATGCCGGATTGTGGCTAGTAAATCCGCATATTCTGTTTAATCAGTTTTGTTTGATAACTTAAACATCGGGGGTTACTAACCGTGTCCTGGATATCCTCGGCTCATTACAATAGATAATGGCCACGACCTTAGCGCGGGTGTGGGCATACACCCGATAGACGTTCAACATGCATTACCCACAAGGTTGGGAAGAAATGGCTCCTTCGTGAGTCCAAAGTGGTGTGTACGTTAATCATGTCTCGGTCTCCGTACCGGACCTTGTATGTATGGACAAACATGTAAATCTGTTAACAAGGTTGGACAGTCAACTTTCCCAAGTTATAAAAGATTTTGTGCTAATACGCACTTAAAACATATTTTAAATGTTTTCAAAATGAGTCAGTTAGGTGTAATTACCAGCGAAAACTAACGTATTTTCAAAAGACTAAGCTTGCGGGTACAATACGAAAATAGGCTGGAAGTGCTCGGTAGTGATAAGAGGATCTTGCAAATCCTAGATCTGCCCAAAGTCTGTTTTATATTCTTTCTTTGTACAATTTACGATCCGCATGTGGATCTTCTATTAAGAACCTGTATATTATTTTGTATTTCGAACATTTGGCCTGTAATAGTAATTTTACTCCAAGACTTCCGCTGTGACGTGTTTAATTAACAATGATGTTATCAACTGACCTCACGATACTCCCACACCGGGCCCATCGTGTATGGATTTGGTTGGAAATCTGGGGTGTGACAACCATTCTATTGTTTTGTTCGAAGATTGGTTGAATTTCATATGTGTTATTGGAGTTTAAAGTTTGACCCTTGATGTTTGACAATTGAATGTGAATCATGATAATGCTTCAGTACTATCCATATGTTTGTTACAAAATTATTATTTCCTTATTTAGAGGATAGATAATGACTTAATTTAGATTCAAAATTCGATTTGGAAGATAATATGGAAGTCAACGATTTGAAGTTAATAACATTAGTTGGATTGCCTTTTTGGTGGGTTCAATATACCTAAACATGTTAGTGGTCTAAAATTTGAAATTTTATATATTACTTTTAACTAAATTCTTTTAGAATATTATGATTAAATTCTTTCAGAATATTATAGTAATTTTAAATTTAAATTCTATTTAACTTATTCTCTCTTTATTATAACCAATTTTGGATTGAAACTTTTATGCTAATTTTGGTAATCTGGAGACTTAATAAATACCTTTTAAGGCGTTTATTTTTATATTTTAAAGTTTAGCAAAGTCAAATACTAAATTGATTTGTAACTTCTTATTTTAATATCAATCAAATTGATTTTAGTAAGTTTTTATTACTTACCTCATAAATATAGAACTTTTATTTGTTAAATGTTTATTCAAATTTTAATCAACAAAATATGGTAACTTTAACTAAAATTCTTACCTAATATACGTAAAGAAATGTTGAAGTCTTTTGATTTTTTACCTAATCAGTGTTTACTATATTTTTTGTATCTTATTTTTATTTACCTAATTTTCGATTCGTTATAGTTGTTAAAAATAAAACCTAACTTAACATATCGTAGTCACCCAATTTTTTGGCATTTTAATTTTATACATTTCAATTTTCAATTTAAAATCATTATAATTAGTAAGTTTATATTTCTATATCACTCTGTTTTCGCTAATTGATATTGTAAATATAATTCGTAGGATTCTATTTTTGCTCCGTTGGAATAGTACGATGTTTGATGGTCTTACAAATGATTACTAAGGTACAACAGTCACAACTCACAATATGATATGACAAAAAAAATTGCCTTAGTTTTAGCTTTTTAAGAAATGCGAGTCTTATACTTTCATTGTACAACATTTTCATTTTATTTGTTGCATATAAATAAGAATGCAAATAATGGTTTTTCCTAATTTTCTTTGCCATGTTCATATCGTAATGCCATTAATTTTGCATAGTAGGAAAAATCTGACTCAATAGGAAATTGTTTATGCAATAATAGTGTTCTACACAAAGCATACGATGTTGTAGGTGGCACAATTTTTTTCATACTGGTTGAAAGAAAATGTACATGCATCTTTAAGATATTTAATATATTTGGTTTAATCCTTAACACTTTAAACAAGAGATTAAAGATGTTGACTTCAACAAGAACAAAATACAAATGTTTCTTACACCCACTTTCAAATCATAGGCTGCAAATTGAATTGTAATTTACCAAAGTCATACTCTTATTAATACTTTGTAGTATTTAATATTCTGAACAATTTTTAATATTTTTCGATATATTTTATATCAGGTTTAGAGTTATTGGATGGTGTAATTTGATTAAAGCCAAAAATATTTCAGCAGGTGATGAGTGTGTTATAATTAGTCTACAAAAATGCTAATTTATTGGTTTTAAAAGGTTAAGAAGCAAAAGTAGTAGATCAGAAGTGTCCATCACGATATTTTTCACAAGGAAAAACATTTTTTATCATCTGTTAATGTATTCTGTTAAATTGTATGCCATCTATGGTTTGTGTATTTATTTTTTTTTGTTTAAAACGTTATGTCTTCGATATCATTGAGTTAAAAACAAGTTAGGTGCATCATTCATTTTTATATAGACGAATATATTCTTCTTCTTTTTTTCTAATTTTCATATTGGAGTATATTGATGAACAACTTTAATGTTAGGTAGTGTTAAAAAATTACAAATAAACTTTAAATGTTGTATACTAAGTAGTATTTATAAATTTTAAATTAATTTAAGTGTGTTTTTTTTTTATTTCGCAACGTATACTTTTTTTCTAATTTTCATATTGGAGTATGTTGATGAACAACTTTAATGTTAGGTAGTGTTAAAAAATTACAAATAAACTTTAAATGTTGTATACTAAGTAGTATTTATAAATTTAAAATTAATTTAAGTGTGTTTTTTTTATTTCGCAACGTATTGTTTATTCAAAACCTCGAAGTTTGCGGGAATTAGCACTAGTAGATTCATAAAGTAAAATATTGGGGGGGGGGGGAGACACGTGTCACTCCCTCAATGAGTTGGCATTTTATTGACTTTTTGACTTTTCTTGGGAAAAAGAGTGGGATCCGATTAGGAAATGGTATGACCCGGTTTAAAAGATATGGATCCTTCTTAAACACACTATGAAAGGGATTTCCTCATTTCACTTCAAAAGACACAAACGAATCCTAATCTTACTCGAATGCTCTCGCCTTCTTCATAGGATTTCCATCAAGATTAATGAAAAGCTCTGTTTGATCATTTTCGTCTGTTGAATAAATTAATACATCACAATAATCTTTCTTTTCCTCTTTGATTCGTTTGTGTTTATTCAATGTTCATTTCATCATTTTTTGTTAAATCCATCATATTCGTCTATGTGACTGATCAAATCGAATGTAATATTTATGTCATTTTCACGTATGTTGCGGAACCCTTAAATGTTTTAGAGTTTATCATTTTTAAATCAAATCACATATGTTATTAGGGTTTTCGGATGCATTTTATTGGTACCCTGCTATGATTTTATTTTCATAAATATGTAAAGTTTATTTGTACAACAATTTTTTGTTAGGAGAGTTGTGAAATTTAGGGTTGAGAAAGTATTCCTACATGATTGGAGTGGATTTTGTGAAATTTAGGGTTTTAAGTTTCGTCTCTAGATGATCAGTTTGTTGTTTTAGGATCGTTTATCTTTTGTTTTTTTAAAGAACAACATTTGAGGTATTGCATTAATAAATCCTTTTTTTAGTTTGATATTTGGTTTGTAACTTTTTTTTTTCAAAAAGATATCAAGATAATCAATGGTATTTTGATTAGTCTTTTCTTCCGTACTTTATTGGTTTTCCTTTAATTTCTGTTGTTACAAATAACGTTAGTTCATATTGATCTAAAGAAATATTCATTTAGATTTTGTATTATATAAGCATTGTGTTCAGTTGGTAATTGTGTTTTGCACTCCAATTGTTTGACTAAAATCCTACATGTCATACATTTACGTAGTGTGATGTTGCAGATTAGCTTCTGAATGACCGGCTCAAGTATGAATATTTAGGGTAATGCTTGAAAGTTTCATGCTTTGGTGGTATACATAGATCATTATGTGAATGCTTACAACACGACTGATGCCAAGTATTGCATGCTTACACGAAATACTTTCAGCATACCAGATTCTGTCACTTCCCAATTAGAGTCCACTTCAATCAAAACAAGTTAGTATGCATTTGACCTTCTATATTATTAATTTGTTGTTACATTCCTTTAATGTGATACATGTTGCTGTGTTGGAGATTTATAATGGTTTTCTTCAAAGTTTTGTGCTTTCCTTAAATACAGTTCATGTGTAGTTTGGGCGGGTTACGCCCCGTAAACAAGATCTAGGTCATGACTCGTAAACTTGCCACGTGTTCTCTTTTCGCTCTAGGGTTTCCAATCTTTAGGTTGGTGCACTAACTTGGGGCCCACAACTCGTAGCTTGCACTCTTGTTCATGGCCCGTAAGCTAGTGGATTGGGCCTATCTTCTGAACAACTTTAGTCGTCTCTAATTCTGGCTCGGAAATCCTTCATTTCACTTAAGAATCTGTAAAACACTTAGAAACAAACATTTAATATGTTCCAAGCAATACTTACAACAAACAACTATCAACATGCGGGTTTAAACACTATGAAAACATGTTGTCTGTCAGACGCATCAAGCTTCGAAATCTTTTTAAAAAATATTGATTTTTAACATGTTAAGTTGAATAATTTAACATGTTAAATGTATGGTTTCTCGGTTTCTCACTTTTTTAGTGTTTCCCAATGAACCATCCCATGTGTATATATATATATATATATATATATAGGTGAGGTCCTAGAGTGAACACTAGTGTATTCGCAAACTGAGCAAACAAATCATGGCCATTGATTTACACACATGTATAGTCATGATTAGTTCGTTCAGTTCACAAATACACTAGAGTTCACTCTTGAACTTAATCTAATATATATTATATTATTATAATATAAAATATATATATTATATATATATATATATATATAGTGTAAGTATATGGAGAAAACCCCTTAATTGAGAAAACCTAGGAAACTCTAACCTCCCAACATTTTTTTATTTTGAAAAAAATCACACATGTAAAATACATGTTTTAAGAGTTTTGAGCAAAAAAAAATATTAAAAAGCGCCGAGTGGATATTTAAAAAAAACTAAAAAACCAAGTTTTGCACAACGCGAACTAAAACATGTTTATTTTTTTTTAAATCTGGTCGATGCTTTTTTATTTATTTATTTATTTTACTCAAAACCCTTAAAAACATGTATGTTATGTGTGTAATTTTTTCAAAAAAAATGTCAGGAGCTTAGAGTTTCCTGGGTTTTCTCACCAAAAGTGGGTTTTCTATTTATCCTTTCATATATATATATATATATATATACACACACACCAAAAGTGTAGGTTATAAAGAGTAATTTTTATGTTTCATCCTTGAAACATTCAAACAAAAATTTTAATGTCGAAAATGAACAACTAAGGCTAATGATGCAAACCAAAAAAAAGAAAAAAAAAGGTATGTCAACAAAACTAGTAAAACAGCTCACATCACCTTATGAATTCTAGAATACAATTTCAACCTGTGATATGACTAATTTGTTGAGTGGGAATCGTAAAATCATTTTTTTTTCTGAAATAAAAAAAAAAGAATGGATGTGGAGTTGGAACAAATGCATAAGACATCATGGCATTCCATGTATATTGGGTGTCTAAAAACCGAACAAACGAATCATAACCAAAATAACTGAAAAAAGTCAAACTGAAATAGTTGTATCACTTGAGAAATTGATGTTCAGTTATGATTTTCTTATAACTGATTTGTTTGGTTGAGTTGTGTTTAAGTCTGTATAAATAACCGTATTAACCATACCAAACAAACGCTGTAACCATATTTTATACTTTTTTAATAATTAAGTCCTCGTTTCATTTTATATAAGTAAAGACTAAATAGAAAAAAAAAATTCATGTAGTTATAATACGCATATCAACAATCATGTTAACAAAAAGTTCTTACTCTAAAGATGAATACCGATTGAAGTGCACATTTTAAACTAAAATTGATTCACTTTTTTGATGAAAGTGAAAAAAGTCATTGGTGGTTAGGAATGCAATCCAACACACACAATCTATTAGGATTCCACATCCATTTATGGCTTCCATCATCTCATACGTAGGAAACCTCTTTTTTAGTTGTGTAAAGTAATTTCATATTCTTTTCTTTTGTATTACATTTACATATAATATAATACTTTTAGCAAACATTTTATAATTAGGTATAATGCTTGTGGATTTTGCTAATCATACTTAGTTTTAGTTTAGGTTAACCTTAAGTTTTTTTTATTTGTTTTTTGGTTTATAAAACCCAATCTAATATCATATATGGTTAAGCCAAAATAGAGCTTAAGCAAAAGTTTAGATTTAATTGATATCCAAACCTAATTTATTTGGTTAACATGTTGTATTTCTTTTAGAATACGTCAAGTTATATTATGTTATAACAAGTCATTTTGGTATTAATGACGATTGGAATATTAATAGGTCGTTAATGGGCCCTAATTGGCCATGATATGTGTTAGTAAGTTGTTTTATGTTATATAAAATCATATAAAATCCTAATAAGCCATTTTGTATTAATAGCATATACATGATACTTAGTACACTAATAGGCTGCTAATGACCCTTATGATGTGTAATATCATGTGTAAGTTGTTTTAGGTTTCTTAAGATCAAACTAGGTGATATCAAATCATTTTGGTGTTGATGGTATGTGTTAGTGATTAGTACTTTAAGAAGCCATTAATGAGCCATGTCACTTTTAATGAGTTGTTTTAGATTAGACAAACTTACAATTAACTCATAACAAGTAACTTTGATGTTAATGATTCAAGAATGTTGGTTAGTACACTCATTTACCTGTAATGGCATTATTATGAGTATGTTACTTGTTTTTGGTTACCAAATGTCATATTATGTTCTAATAACTCATAATATAATTGCCACACCCTCAAATTCCACCTGTGAGGTTTTACCACGAGGCGTGTAACAAACTAGGATCTATCCACTAGTCATGTTAAACCATTCATAATAAGTTAAAAATATCACATTCAACATTAATAGTGATAGTGCTTTAACTGTTTCAAAAAGAAAGCGACGAAAGTTTAGGTTTAATAGTGGAAGCAAAAAGTATGAAGTGCTAGACATAGGAAAACAAACAGTTATCAGGATATTAAAGAAAAATAGTTTAATTAAAAAAAACGACACTCCAACGTGCATGCAATGCGATGATCTAGGTAACATGCCTTAGCAACATGTGGGATGACATACTGAAGTGTGTCAATACAAGTTTGGTGAGTTCGCAAGTTTCAAATCTCAAGTACTGTTTTTGGAAAATGCATAATTCAGTTATATCAATAGGTAGCTAGCCTGTTTACGAGTTACTAAACAAATGAACTGAAGCTGACTGTTGTGTTTTGGTGCCTTCCACCACGTCTATCACGAATGTGGTACTTGAGTTAGGTCAAAGTTTCACGCCCGACTCCCAGCAAGGTGTGGGGTTTGTCAAACCCAGTAGTACTACCAATTATTACCTCGCCATCCTTCTTAACAGTTCGGTGTGTAAGGACTTTCATGATAATGAGTGTGTTTAGTACACAAGTGATATAAAAGAAATACATTATCTAAGTAGTGTTTGTGTTTTCTCTAAAAAAAACGTATAAGTAAAAGTAGTAGTGAAACTCACTGTTTGCGAAGAATCTGAGAAATGCAAAGACAAGGAATAGGTGTCAGCTAACCGCTACCTATTACATGCAATGTCTATGAGTATAAGTTCGCGTAGGTTCACAATGTCACACCCTGATCCGCAACGGATTGGTAGTTGGGGCATGATTGGGTTTTCATCAAAGCTCATGACATTTACTATTATAAAAGTTTAATATTTATTATTTCAAATTAAATGAAATATTCCAATTAATACATAATCCATACAAACACAAAATGTTCTAAACAAAGGTTTCAAGTAACGTTTTATTTTCTTCTAAGGCCCATGTCCTATGTGATCCAATGCTTCAAACTGTTCACTGTATCAGTGTAATGAGTTTTTGGTCAACATAAGTTGGCGAGTGAATCCCATATAATCATTAGAAAAATGATATGTTTATTATTTTTAAGAAAATGTGTATTAACCAAATATGAGAAACGTATATGTAATCGGAATAACAAATCACACAATCAACTAGCAATGTACATGTGAGCACGATAAGCGATGTGCTGTGAGATCAAGGCTCAATTAAACGGAGCCGATCTAATATATTAGGCAACGCGATGCTCCACCCGTAAGTAACGGGGAATAAATGGGCCTAATGTGAGAGCTTGACTATAATGAAAATTGTAACCACAAATAACAATAAACAACAATATCACATAGCACGTTAGATCACATAATGGTAATAGCACGAGGTATGAATTAGTGAAATAAACAAAAGCGACACATGATACAACCTAAAAACATGAGTAAAAATGGGAGTTGTAAGAATTCACTCACAGTGGGTGCGCTTATGATTTGATGAAGATTTCATACGATTAAGCGTTTGGGATACCAAACAACGAGAAAAGGTTAACCTAAATATTCATGTAATAAATCCGATAAGTATATATTTCTTTTGGTTAAAATTAGTATTTTACTTAATTTATTATTTACACATATATATTAGATATTTAAGATAATTTTTATTGTATTTATTACTATTTTTATTTGCTTAAAAAGAGATTAGTTGATTATATATATTAATATAGTTTTTATGGGAAATTATCAAACGTTTAATTAAAAAAAATTTCTTTTCGGATCGAACCGGCCGGACTTTATGCATCGTGTGGGGATCGAACTCGTGACCTCTCGTTTACGTGCACGCAGCTTGACCAACTGAGCTACGTGTCTAACCCGGAATATATTGAAATTTAATTATACATATACACATACTACATCTTAACATATTTTTATTTAATTAAAAAGATTTGGATAATTTCAGGGACAATGCAATAAACCGGATTCGAACCCGCGTCTGCCGCTTTATGTGCACACAGCCCGACCAATTGGGCTGTGTGTCTAACCCGGTGGATATAAGATTTTAATTATACTTGTATACATACTAAGTTGTCTCATAATTTGGTTGTAAAAAGGGTTTGTATAATTTGGCGAACCGGAAGCGTCTATGGACTCTAATCCGTGACCTTGACTATATATACACATAGTCCATCCATTGGACTGTGTGTCTAACCCGGTGTAATTCGGATTTTTATTTGTTTTAAACACACGTTCAGTTCGTCTTCTTTGTTTCAAGAAGAAACTGAACTGATTAACCATTCGACTTGGTTAACTCGTCTTTTATTGGATTCTAGCTAATTATATGATTAAGATCTATAAAAATTGAAAGGGTAATTTTACCGAATTAAAAATGCTCAAGAACTCCGGTGAATTCCAAACTTCCGGCAAAGTAAAATTAAAGAACAGAAGTTGCAGCGTGTTAAAGTGAGTGTATATGTGATCTAATTTAGTCCAGAGGATCACTATTTATAGATGAGGCAGTAGATTGGTTTAAGTTTTCGGTTTCGGTCAAGAATTGAATGCCGAAATGATTGTATAACCGATTTTGAAAGTTGTTGACTCACTGATTGATTCTATACACGATTTGAGATCAGTTGCAACCGTCTATTACACTGATAGTTTAACTTCCTGAAAGATCAATGAAGTTGGGATGATTAATTATAAGGCAAGTAATTGTAAAATAGCATGAAGGGTTGCATGCATGAAGTAAGTATAACCCTTTGAGAAATTATTGTAGTATTGAGAAAAGTTTAGTTGAAGGGAAGAAATTTTAGATAAACTACATGTTGCGCATGTTAACAAATAACGCACGAGAGTTAAAATTTAACGACGGGCTAGGACCCGGATGAAGGACATAAGTAATTACAAGGAAAGAAGACTTTCTTATGAAATGCTAAAATCATGTTCTGAAAGTATGCTTGATTTAGAAAGAAGTCCAAACGTGTACTTCAATACATGTACGATAAGTAGAAGTGCCAGTTTGACCTTGAAAAGTCAAACTGCTGAAAGTTAACGAAATAAATAACAAAATGAAAGAATCGTATGCAGAAATGGTATGTGTGATATGTTGTAGCATACACGTAAGAAATTTGTAAAAGAATTATAGGTGCTTAAACACTGAGAAGAATAAATACTTGAAAAGAATGTATTAATGGCAAGTACCGTTAAGAATTGCTACCTTTGATGCTGGGCTTGTTGGCCAGGTTCATCTGAACAAGACATAGTTGAACATTTGAGCATAGGCGGAAGCTCAACAAATGAATGAATGCGATAAATCTAAGTGGCGCATAAACTCACGAAGAATTAGGTCGATTCGGATCATAGACCGTTGCTTGTGCAATGTAATCAAGGTTAGTAAAATGTTTAGCTCGCAACTATGAATAAGAATTAGTATAAGTAATGATAGTAGCTGTAGAATGACGATTAATCCTTGACGAGTACGAATAAGTAGAATACTCGAACTCAAACCGAAAGCTCACGCAAATGTGTGTTCGTTCCAAGACGCAATACAAGTATGTTACGGATGGTTACAAAAGATTACGGTACTTCAAGAAATCATTTCGGGATGGAACGGGGCTATAAAATGGATTTCTTAAGCTGTTTGAGCTGAAACAACGTTTGCAAATCAGAAAGGGCGTCGGTGACGGCCCCTCATGGCGTCGACAACGCCACTCCTAACTTCCGACGCGTTAAACTATTGTCTACGCAAGTAATTCAGCGACGCTCAAATCTAGACCCTGTCGGCGACGCAGTCTACGGTCGTTGCCGACGCCATACCCTGAAATACTTCGTTGATTTTGTTAATTTATTATGCTAAGGCTCCCAAACTCATTTCGGACCTTTGTTAAGCTTTAGAAAGGCACTATAATCCTAACGGAACAGCGGTTACAAGCTGGTTAACCTAAATATCAATGGTGAATGTATAAATAAATAGAAAGTTATATGAATAAATGAAAGTATGTTTCGCGTGTTACTTCGAGAATGTTTTTGATAAGAATTTTGTGAACCCATGATTTATGGGAATAGAATGTTGAAAGTATACACTTGAAATAATTCAATGGATGAACCGCTAGCGATGATGTATACTAGGATCTAGCATTATAAAGTGAAGATGACACTAATAAGAGCTCTGGATCAGCTTCTGACTTATATGTGACTACGAAAGTAATTTATTTAATTTAAGAACATAGAACAATGTGTACAATTACGTTTATGCATGAATGAAACTTTTGCCAAGATCCCGAATGTATTCATGTTGTAGTAAGCATCATGAATAGATAAAAAAGTAAGAGTAGAATTGGTCTAGCAGGAATGAGAAAGGTTTCAGGGTCGAAACCTCCTTAAGGGGTAGATTTAACGCCCCAAAACCCGAATGTTTGACTCATTAGTATGGTTTCATAAGATATGGAATGAAAGGTGATAACTAAGCTATTTAACTTAGTTAGAACTATAAGTCTTATGGTAAAATACAAGGATTTGTGGTAAATGTGATAATGGCAAACTAGAGGGACTAAAGGTGGGAAATTGGATTGAAGTTTGCATCTAAAAAGAGTGTGCAGGGATCTCGTGTGTGTGTGTGTGTTGACACACATAGAAGAAAAAGGGGGTTCTTCCCCAAAACCTCATATATTGAAGAAATTGATGGTAAAAATGGAAGCTAATCTCTTGCATGAGTGACGAATTATCATCATATCAACTTAACAAACGTGTGGTAAGTTGTAATTTGAGATTTGATGGTCATTGATGAAATGGGTTGTGTTTAATCCATGAGCTTGTGTAAAATTATGATGATAACGAATTAGAATCATCTCATAAAACATGAATCATGCTCGAATTTCTGATTAATTTGATGTTTTGATGAAGACCCGCTTGTAAAAATAATGTTATGAAGATGATGATGTTGCATGTGTTGAATCAAGGATAGTTTTGATATATAAGAAATTGGATGTTGTAGATTATTGTAAAATGAGGTTGATTTAGAAGGAAATGTTATGTGAAACTATTGAAATTTGATGATCTTGATATGAGCTAGTAAGATTATGCATAAAACTTGTACAATGTGCTTAGATAGTAGTAAGCACGCCAAGTGTTCGATGAAATGCATAGGTGAGTTTATTAGATGATATTTGTATGCAAATAATAGGTGAACATGTATAGAAAGTGATAATGATATACTTGTTAGTAAAACAACATTAGGAATGTATTTGATAAATATATGTGAAACGTAGTTGATGACGTGATTCGGTAAAAGAATGCTTTAGGAACTAGCACCCTATGTTTGAATGGTGGTGTACACCATAAGTTGAATTAGTGGCTTAAACGGTAATTTAGAAACGGATGTGTATGAAATGTATAGCTGGTGGACCAACTAGTAAATATTGATGGTGAGATTATGTAAATTGCTAGCTTTGAATGTAGTTGACAATTGCAAAATCATGAGAGCTTGAGGTTGTATTGATTTGGTTATACATGTGCATGACATAGCTAGGTGATCATGTGGTTGTAAGTATATTGCATCATGAGTATGAAATGTACATAGTGTCATTAATATAGCCTAATATGATGACACGAATATATGAGGTTATGTCAAAAGTTCATATGATAAATGTTGACTTCTGAAAGTCAACTGCAAGTTATACATTTGATACGATCGTTAATATGTACAATCGTGTATGCTAACAAGAATGTGATTGTGATGACATGAAAGTATAGGGATCATGTCAAGATGGATGGAAGCATGGAAGGCTAATGAGTCAAGAGGAGGCAAGATAACAGATGCTAAAATGGACGCTAAGGTAAGTGATTTCCGGAACACTCTTTAAATACTTTAAGGGAAATGTTATATTTTAATTGTTGAGAAGCTTGTGGGAACGTAAGAACAATGGAGGTACTAAGATGAGTTTGATGGTATTGGGTTGATAATGGTCAACTAAATTGGAAGTTGTATGATATAAACCGAATGGGGCAAATCCAAGTAGTAAGCTATCGCTTAAATGACATAATTAAAGTATAATTGGGCTTGTGCACATGTAGAATTTATTGTTAAAGTGAGACTATGGTAGTGTAAAGAGGAACGGGACCTCGTTTAGATGTTACATGTTTAATTTGAAATGAATCGGAATAGGCATGAACGAACGGGACTCGAACGGGTCATATAAGCTGCATCCCCAAATCAGCAGCAGCTGACCGTAAGCTACGGCAGCTGACCGTAGCTTACGGTTGATGATTTAAGTTTTGGCAGAATGTGGCTACCGTAAGCTACGGTAGGAAGGTCGTAGCTTACGGCGGGTTTAACCAACTTTCTAATTATTTTTGTTTCTTACATCGACTAATTTTGGTTCCAACCCGGTATTCCGTAAGATGTTTTTAAGGCTATTAAGTGATGTTAGACTTGTAAAACTAAAGTATGAGTGAAAGTATGAGTCTTGATATACGTATAATGATTGTGGTTTCATATGTGGGTGCCAACACCTAGTTATATAATTGTATGATTAAAACTCGGATTGAGTAGATGTGTTATAGGCATGAAAGAATCAACTTATTTACACGTACGAACATTGATGAATAGTGAGTATACGATTTAAGTACAGTAATTGCATGTAAACAAGCAAACGTGACTTGCATGTATGTAGTAGGTATAGAATTATAGTGGGTGCATGTCATGTGTATCTATATGTGTGAGACGTTTGTATGTGATATGTATGTATGTATATGGATGCGTGCGAGTGTAAACGGGAATTGTAACTTATTGAATGTAGACAAGTGGCATGTACTTACGCGAAGTTGGAGGTCTGCAATACGTTGAGATTATGTCTTACTAATTGTATTGCTATTGAGAATGAAACAGGAATGCAGGTATGTAAGTGTTGGGCTTTCAAAAGTGCGAAGTCTGGTGTAAAGAACAAATTTAGAAGGATATAATTATGGAGAAGTATACATAGTTAGAATACTATATGGTTATTGATTAATTTTATATCCGTTTAATTATGTAAGATGTCACCCTTTACTAATGTGTTGGCTGTATATGTGGTGACCGCAGATTAGTCAGATTATCATTATCATCATAGGAGATATGTGGACGAAGATCGAGTCAAAGAGCAACGATTGTACGGGAAGAGTGGTCTCATAACTTGTATTATGTACTACATTTAGCAAGTCGATCAAAAATGAGTGTTGTAAATCTTTTCAAGAAAGTGTCCAATAATTTATAAATGAACCTTTAAGTATGTTATATAGTCAATAAAGAAAGAATTTTTGAGTCAGTATTTCCGCTGCGTCGTTTTGAGTCAAAATGCGTTTAGGGTGTTACAGGAAACCGAGATCTTAATGATAGCCGGTGATTTAGCGCGGCTGTTTCTATTTGAATGCAGTTCAAAGGAACGAGAATACAAATGGTTAATTGGTTTGAGATATAACAGATGTGGACAAGCGGTGTAGTGGTGTGTAGGGTGTTTGGTTTGGGTGGAGACCCGGGTTCGATCCCGCGATCCACCTTTTGTTTTTAATTTACTAAGTATTATATATATATATATATATATATATATATATCATTTATCATTATTATTTTTATTATCTTTATTATTATTTATATTAATTATATTACAAAAACTATTAGTGACTAACATCAAATTGAAACAGATGTTTATAATATATACTTGAATTACAAAAGCGGAGCGGGTTTTAGAACCCGTTTTTCTTCAGATGTTACACACAAAACCCAAGTAATCCAAATAACCCCGTTGTTTTAATGTTATATAAAAGACAAGTGCATGTTTAACTAACTTAGAACAAGTTGACCCAACGACCTATTGGTTACTAATTTAGTGACTTCATTTAAATTCATGTTCATGCAAATCAAGAAAAGTTATGGTACACATCACATAACATGTTTAATGGAATTTATTACAGTTTTACATCCTCAAGACACCTTGCATAGCCAAATAGATGTAAGCTCTAGTGTTAACAAAGAGTTTCAGCAATCACAATTCAACTTTAGTTTTTTAGTCAGTTTGTGTATTTTATTTAAAATAGTAAACGATGCAGAAAACTTATAAATTTCTTATGAGATGTGCCAATAGTCTATTTGAGCTTGTGTAATTTCCTAGAGGTCTGAATATTTATAGAAAATTCATGAGAAATCCTACATTACAAAAAGGTCAAAAACGCCATTTTCCAGTGACAGTTTACCATTAGATTTATAGAAAAATATACGTTACTCCAATTGACGCAAGGCTAATTGGAGTATCATATCAACTTTTAGGAGAACCTACTGTAAAAACTTCATGTCCTAAATCCCAAAATTGATCAAGTTATAGTCCTCGTAATGGAGCCTATTTTTTAATCAGAAAACTCAGATTGACATCTCGTCATTAAAGCTTACAAAAACATAGTTTGGATTCATAAAAAATATGAGAATTTTGTGGATCATACACACATCCAGTAGATGATCCTAGACTCAAGAATGACACTATTTGGCATATTTATGTTCGAGTTATGATCAAAACATAACCGAAAACTTTTGCAGTAACATTCTGATGTTGCAAACCAGTGTTCTAAATAAGTTTATAGGGTTTTCAATCATGCAAAACCATTCAATATATTCATACAAACATATAAAAGTACTAGACATCCATTAATTCGATTAGAATTGAGTTAGGATAAACTAGGGTTTTTGACTAGTTCTTGAAAACTATACTTACTAACAAAATTAATCATAAAACTTACTTGTAAGTGAAAATGGTATTTGAAACGATCAAGAACACCTCCAATTGCAAGATCTAAGCAAGAAAATAAGATGATCTAAGGTTTGATGGCACAATTTTTGAAAATGGTGACGACGTTTGTGGCCGTAAGGTGCTAGGGTGGGTAATGTTTATTTATTTGATAAAAACTCCCTTATGGACTCCATGGGTTTCAAGATGGGCTTTTTGGACACCCATGAGCCCCTTTTCTAATAAAATACATTTTTAATTAGAATTCCCCAAAGTTACATTTTTCTAAACATTCTCACAATGTAATAAAACACGAAACCAAGTAATAACATGTAAAAGCACACGATTTCACGAAAGTTCTCGCAAATACACACAATGCACGTAAATATCGAAAAACATATAAATTCACATGATTTATATTTATTTAATTTTTCCGGAATTATTATTTCACTTAATCAACAACGTTCGGGGACAGACTCGTGTGTGGTTTGGTAATTCTGTTAATTCACTGAATTACCGTTACGTGGGTGTTCGTGTACAAACTAACACACTTAATTAACCCTAATTAAGTGTAATGCAATAATGAATGTTCGTGATAGCGTTATAGATAACGGAGTTAATTTGAAAATGCTGGATGTCACATCATCCCTTGTTGAAAGAATTTTCCTCAACAAAATTGATTGATGTCGCTAAAATAAGGGAACTTTTTTTTGTTGTCACATCATTCCCTTGTTGAAAGAAATTTTGCCCCGAAATTTAACTAGTACCTTTGTGTTTGGCGAGATGTTGAATAAATAGATAATGTGTATCATCTGATCCTCACGTTCCTATGTGAACTCTGGTCCACGCTTTGAGTTCCTACGAACTTGAACTATAGGGATTTTGATGAAACGCAACTGCTCGTCGATTTTGAGATCTTCGAGTAGAACAATGAGTGTATCATCCGTGTAACATTTGTCAAAAATGGGTTTCCAAAACCCGCTCCGTTTTGTAATCGAATACCAAGTTATAAATGTCACGTTGTGTACTTATGGTTATTTTGATTTTTAATAATACATAATTAATAAACAAACTAAACTATAAAAATTATATTTGATAAAAAGTGAAAACAAAATAAATAAAAATAAAATGTTGCGGCCGGGGCTCGAACCCAGGTCAGCCGGAAACTGAAATCCAAAGACTTAACACACACACAATCACCACTCCGCCACTTGTTTGTTTTCTGTCAACTCTAGGAAACAAATGAGTCTTATATACAAACCTAGATAAACCGGTTGCGCCAACTGAAAAACTGAAATCGGCTATTCAACCGTCTAAACGTTTGAATAATCGCGATTTCAGGTTTATAACCGATGCACCGACGATTTTAATCAATTCAGACTTGAATTGACTTCAATTCTGAGGATGATGAGTTTTATAACCGAAACTATTCAACAATCCGAATTACTGTAATCAAAGAGCTTCTCGCGACTCAGAAACATTCCACAAACCTCCAATTACATTTCCGCACACTTTACAGTCCACCGGAGAAGTTTATTTTACTCGCCGGAAAATTCTGCAAGATCGCCGGAAAACCGTATTTTTCCTCAAATCGGTAAGTTCTTCAATACCGTCGTAGTATAACAGTTGTTAAGCTATTTGTAACTCAAACCTTTCACTTGAGATCGAATTCAGACACTGTTATCAGATAATTCCAGTTCGCCGGAAAATTTCTGGAAATCTTTATCTTCGTCTGTGAAACGGTAAGGACCTTCAAACACACTGTTAACGTTTGTTTAGCACTTCAATTTCATGATTAGCTAATCAAAACGATTAATTGATTTGCTCAGTTGAAGTTCTTAAAAACAGAGACCGACGCCTTGCCGGAACTCTGTAATCAATCGTTCACCGGTATGTTTTCCTCTAATTATCATCTCTGCTATCTCATATTAGTCTGTGCAATATTTAACAATCGAATTAACAAGATTTAATGGTGTAATCTGCTGTCAATAAATCCAACGAAGAAGATGAACTGTGATAACACTATAAGTATAATTAAAATTGGTATTTTAAACGGGTTAGACTCACAGTCCGCGGTGGACTGTGTGCAAATAATACGCACACGTCACGAGTTCGATCCCTGATACACTCACCCTCTATGTAATAAAATCATTTTTGTTTAAAGCTGAACCGGGTTAACTCCGTTAGTTGTTAAGTATAATAAAAACGAAATATTAACCAGGTTAGACACACAGTCCAGCGGTGGACTGTGTGCAACACTAACTCGCACGTCACGCGTTCGAGTCTAGTTAACGGCACCTGTTCGATGATTTAAAATCTTTTTTTAAAACAAATGAATTTTGAATAAATCGAATTAGTATATAAATATAATTAAAAACAAGATTATTTCGGGTTAGACACGTAGCTCAGTTGGTAAAGCTGCATGCACGCGTACGGGAGGTCTCGGGTTCGAGTCTCACCCAGCGCATACATGCACACTGACCGAACCGGTCAACAGGTCAACAAGTAAACGGTAAAAGGTCAACGGTCAACGCAAAAATAAACAATTTTTTTATATTTTTTATTTAATTTAATTTAAAAATCAATTAAAATCAATTAAAAATACTTAAAAATAATATTTTTAAAGATAGAAAATAGCCTTAAACTCACAAAAATATATCTAAAAATTCCATTAAAATCCTTAATAAAATCCACTCATTTACTATTTTTTTCCGTTATTATTTAGGTTAGTAATTCTCGTTGTTCAACTCTCCCGACTCGTGCGCATCTCATCATCTCCAATAAAACGCACCCAATGTGAGTGAATCTTTACAAATTCCCCGTTTTAATCACGTTTTGGGGTGTATCATGTGTCTTGCTATATATTATATTTAAATCATTGTGCATACAACATATCATGAACAAATGTGTATTCAGCTTGTTTCAACTGTTTGTGTGGTTATTGTTAGATTCAATTTCTTATTTTCAGTACATGCAATTTCATAGTCCGCCGCTCCCCATTACATTATGAGCATTGAGCATGTTCCCCATTACATTATGAGCGTGAACCTGGCGTGCCCACATACGATCGGCTCCGTTTGATTGAGCCTTGATCGCACAGACATTTTTCATTTTCAGTACATGCAATACGATCGGCTCCGTTTGATTGAGCCTTGATTGCACAGTTTCATTCATGTTATTTATTGTATGATGTTGGTATGTTAATGTTTGCTATCAAATGTTACTGTATGTTTTAGTTGTGATTGCAATTTCTACTGCTTGATTATTTAAATTTGCTCATTTATGATTATGCACAATTTTTCATTGATAAACTAACAAGTAAATCAATAATAAATGTTTATCTAACAAGGTTCACTCGCCAACTTATGTTGACCCAAAAACCCCCATTTTTACACATGATATAGGTGAACCAGCTGCAGCAAGAAACACTTAGGATTGGGCTAGAAGAATAAAATGATATAGAGTTTGGGATTGTTTTGTTTGGTTTATTTTCTTTGTATTGTATGGACATGTTTGGATATTTGGGAATGTAATTTTGACTTTAATAAATATGAAACATATTAGTAAATATCATGAGCTTTGGTGATAACCCAATTATGCCCCGACTCTTATTCCGCTGCGGGTCGGGGTGTGACAGATTGGTATCAGAGCCATGACTATAGGGATATAGGATAGGTTATTAGACCCTTAGAGCCTATACTATAGTTGTTTAGAAATTTTTTTAAGATTTTTTTGTGTTACATGCCAAATTTCATGATGCTTATATGTTTTATGTTAAATGTTACATTCAATGTTATGCAAGCATGTTCATAAGTATATATTATCATATAATGCCTATCATGAATCATATTCTCATAACACAACATATCCATGAAAGCACACACCACATCATTATCATGATTGCTTTTACAATGATTTTTGTGTTTTCAAATCTCATCAAAGTGAGTTCTCATGACGGGCATGTAGTAACTGGAAGGGTACCAGTACCGGTAGTCGGAACGTCCTGTCTAGGCTGGCATTCGTATAAATCCAAAATAAAGGACCAGTTTGCCTACCTGGGGACTAACGATGAGAGTACGAAGTACCTATTAGGCCAAAGCATGCTATACCAAACGTCGTGAGAGCTAACCCCACTTTGAGTTGTCATTGTGTCTACACCTGGACACACTCCGACCATACATCTCGTAAACATATT
Source organism: Scalesia atractyloides (assembly GCA_947069175.1). NCBI lineage: Eukaryota > Viridiplantae > Streptophyta > Magnoliopsida > Asterales > Asteraceae > Scalesia > Scalesia atractyloides. Next base: position 40,421,649 of record CAMTDV010000023.1, on the reverse strand, counting down.
TTGTGGTTTGCATTCGGGTGATGCGAGTGTTAAATCGCCAATACTAATGTGAATCCTACCAAGCCAATAGCCATGGGGGCCCACATGACTATACAGGTGAAGGTATGGGGGACATTTGAGGCCCAACATGAGCAAACCCAAGACATCCTATGGATGTAGTTGCATTATTGATATTTATGTTATTTTCATTTTTCTTAAAGACACATGACACCTAAAAAGACTCCATAAACTCACAAACTTCTTATGTATGTTCCTGTAGATGTCGTCCAGACAACAACGAGGGGGTAAAATATCAGGAAGGTCTCAGGAACGCTTGGCCACACACATCGCGAAACAAATAGCCACGATACTGCCTGACATTGTGGTCCAAGTACAACAAGCTCTCGCCACAAATCCCACTAATCCTCCCCAACAACATGACCAGAACATCGACAACCCTCTTACCAGCAAGTGCTCATACAAACATTTCAAGTCTTGTGATCCTCCTAAATTTGAAGGGACCGAAGGTGTCACTGCTCTCCTCCATTGGTTTGAGGAAATGGAAAACACCTTCCTCAACTGCGATTGTCCTGAGGATCGCAAGGTTCGATATGCCACCGGGAGACAATTTGGGGTAGCTCTCACTTGGTGGAATACTGAAAAAGGGAAGAGAGGAATTGATGATGCAATGGCCTTAACTTGGGAGGAGTTAAGGGAAATCATGACTAGGCGTTTCTGTCCTAGGAGTGAAATTAAAAGTTGGAAGACGAATTCATTCTTTAAAGCAGAAGGAGGGAGATCACACCACCTATAACAAGAGGTTCTTAGAATTGAACCAAATGGTTCCTAATTTGTTTACCCCAACTTATCGGTTGATCGAGCATTATATTCGAGGACTTCCCTTGAAAATTCAAGATTAGTTCTCAGCATTTCACCGATAACACTTGAAGCTGCTATGGAGCTAGCGACTGAACTGACCGAGAATCGAATTCGCAACGGGAAGTTTAAAGAATAGAAAAAGAAAGCCCCTGTTGAGGGTCAAACTTCAAACCATTCCATCTCCTCCTCTAAGTTTGCTAACAAAAGGAAGCGCAACACCAGAAACTTCGCCGTTACACAAACCAACCTCCCAATTCCTGCTGCACCCATTACCCAAGTCGCTCCTTCACCTGCACCATACAAAAGACCATACTCTGGCCCGTTACCAAAATGCAACCGTTGCCAATATCACCATTCTCCTGATTATCCTTGTCAACATTGCACCGGCTGTGGTCGCGCAGGTCATACTGTTCAAACCTGCCGCATGCCCCAGCGAACGAACCGCCACCAGCCTTCAACCCAAACCCACCAACAATTAATGGGTCAAGCCCAACAACCCCTACAATATCCACCCGCCCAACATTTAGCCCAAACATATTACCAACCCAATTATCCTATGGGTCAACCTATGCGGGCTTGCTACAATTGCGGAGACCCAAGCCATTTCAGAAACACTTGTCCAAGGTTGGTAAACATTATTCATGCTCAGGCCCAAGCCAACCCGGTGAATCAAGCGAACCAAGCTCCTCCACCTGCAAAAGGAAGAGCTTTCAATATCAACGCTAATCAGGCTAGAGCTGACGGCAATGTGGTTAACGGTACGTTCCTTATAAATGGTAGATATGCATCTATGTTATTTGATACTGGTGCGGATAGAAGTTTTGTGTCCTTAGAATTTGAACCTATCTTAAACCAAAATCGGGATAAGCTCATGGAATCCATAACGGTAGAAGTTGCTGACGGGAAACCAGTTTCATTAAACTCTATTATACGCAACTGTACACTCACCTTAAACGACCACGATTTCTCAGTCGACCTTATTCCTACGAAGCTGGGAAGTTTTGATATCATAATTGGTATGGACTGGCTCAGTCAACATCAGGCAGAAGTTGTATGTCACGAAAAATTTATACGTATTCCTCTTTCAAACGGTCAGACTCTTCGAATCTTTGGGGAAACCTCGTCGAAGGGGCTCAGCTTAATGTCTTGTCTTCAAGCCCAAAAATATCTTCGCAAAAATTATGTCGCGTTTTTAGCCCACATCATCAAAAAGGGAACCATGGAGAAGAAACTTGAAGACATTCCAGTAGTAAAAGATTTCCCGCAAGTTTTTCCTGATGACATTTCAGGACTTCCTCCAGTTAGAGAAGTCGAATTCCGTATTGATCTTATACCTGGTGCTACACCAGTTGCAAAGTCTCCTTATAGGTTAGCCCCCTCTGAAATGCAAGAGCTAGCCAGTCAATTACAAGAGTTGACTGACAAGGGATTCATACGTCCTAGCTCATCGCCTTGGGGTGCACCTGTCCTTTTTGTAAAGAAGAAAGATGGATCGTTTCGTATGTGCATCGACTACAGAGAGCTCAACAAATTAACAATCAAGAATCGCTATCCTTTACCCCGCATTAATGATCTTCTTGACCAACTTCAAGGTGCCAGCTATTTTTCCAAAATCGATCTTCGATCTGGTTATCATCAACTTAGAGTACAAGAAGAAGACGTCCCAAAGACCGCATTCCGAACTCGTTACGGTCATTATGAATTCATGGTCATGCCATTTGGTTTAACCAACGCTCCAGCAGTCTTCATGGACCTAATGAACAGAGTCTGCAAACCTTATCTTGATCGATTTGTTATAGTCTTCATCGACAACATTCTTATTTATTCAAAGTCTAAGTCTGATCATGAGCGTCATCTTCAACTCATCCTTACACTTCTAGAGAAGGAAAAACTTTACGCCAAATTCTCCAAATGCGAATTCTGGTTAAAAAGGTGCAATTCCTCGGACATGTAGTCAATGACAAGGGAATACATGTCGACCACTCAAAGATCAAAGCGGTACAAGAATGGCAAGCTCCATGTACACCAACTGAAGTAAGATCTTTTCTTGGTTTGGCTGGTTATTATCGTCGTTTCATTTCAAACTTCTCTCGCATTGCTGTACCACTCACGGCTTTAACTCATAAGGGAAAACCTTTCATATGGGGACCCAAGCAAGAAGAAGCCTTCCAAACCCTTAAACAAAAACTCTGTGATGCACCAATCCTCACTCTTCCTGAAGGTTGTGATGATTTTGTGGTCTATTGCGACGCGTCAGGGCAAGGATTAGGCTGCGTTCTAATGCAAAGAGGAAAAGTTATAGCTTATGCTTCGAGACAACTCAAGACGCATGAGAAGAACTACACCACTCATGACCTAGAACTTGGAGCCGTTGTGTTCGCTCTTAAGATATGGAGACATTATCTCTATGGTACTAAGTGTGAAATATACACTGACCACAAGAGTCTTCAACATATCTTCAATCAAAAGGAGTTAAACATGAGGCAACGAAGATGGGTCGAACTTCTAAATGACTACGACTGTGAAATTCGATACCACCCTGGCAAAGCAAATATGGTGGCCGATGCACTTAGTCGAAAGGGTTATGCGAACTCCATTCGTCTTCTATGTTCGCAAATCATAACTGACATTAAAGATCAAATTCGAGAAGTCCAACATGTTTCAGTAACGGAAGATGATGTACGAAAGGAGATGTCCTGTGGAGCTGAACTTAAAATTGAAACTAAATCTGACGGTATTCTATACTACCTAGATCGTATCTGGATTCCTAACCACAACAATCTTCGTGAAATTCTTATGAAGGAAGCTCACAAAACGCGATACTCTATACACCCAGGAGCCGATAAGATGTATCAAGACCTACGATATACCTATTGGTGGCCTGGAATGAAAAAGGATATTGCTGTTTTTGTTTCTAAGTGCCTTACATGTTCCAAGGTGAAAGCTGAACACCAAAGACCCTCAGGACTTCTGATCCAACCTGAAATACCTATATGGAAGTGGGAAAACATAACCATGGACTTCATTACCGGGTTACCTCGCACTTCTGGTGGGTATGACACTATATGGGTAATCATTGACTGACTTACAACAGCTCACTTTATTCCTATCCGCGAAGATTTCAAGAACGAAAAGCTTGCTCGTATTTATATCAGCGAAATCGTAATTCGACATGGGGTACCGTTAAGCATTATTTCTGATCGTGATGGTCGTTTCACTTCACGAACATGGCAAGCAGTACAAGCCGCTATGGGTACACGATTAGATCTCAGTACCGCCTATCATCCTCAAACTGATGGTCAATCTGAACGCACCATTCAAACTCTTGAAGATATGCTTCGAGCATGTGTCATAGACTTCAAGGGAAATCGGGACGCTCATCTACCATTAGTCGAATTTTCGTACAACAACAGCTATCATTCAAGCATCGGCATGGCACCTTTTGAAGCCTTATATGGTCGTAAGTGCCGATCTCCAGTATGTTGGCACGAAATTGGGGAAGCTCAAATCACTGGTCCAGAACTGATTCAAGAAACCACAGACAAGATCCATCAAATTCGAAACAATCTTCTAGCGGCTCAAAGTCGTCAAAAGAGTTATGCAGATAAACGACGGAAGCCTTTGGAGTTTAACATTGGTGATCATGTACTTTTAAAAGTATCACCGTGGAAGGGAGTAGTTCGTTTTGGTCAAAAAGGCAAGCTAGCACCACGCTACGTAGGACCTTTCAAGATACTCGAAAGAGTAGGACCTGTAGCATACAAGCTTGATCTACCAGAAGAACTCAACAGGATTCATCCCACATTCCACGTATCTAACTTGAAGAAGTGCCTCGCTGATGAAAACCTCCACATTCCTCTGGAAGATATTCAGATTGATGAATCTATGCATTTTATTGAAAGACCAGTAGAAATCATGGACTTCGGGGAGAAACGTCTACGACGGAGTCGCATTCCAATTGTTAGGGTACGCTGGGAGTCGAAACGGCGACCTGAGTTTACTTGGGAACGTGAAGACTCAATGCGTGAAAAATACCCGCATCTTTTTCCTACTACTTCTACTACTTAAATTTCGGGACGAAATTCCTAAAAGTAGGGGATACTGTAACATTTGTCAAAAACGGGTTTCCAAAACCCGCTCCGTTTTGTAATCGTATACCAAGTTATAAATGTCACGTTGTGTATTTATGGTTATTTTGATTTTTAATGATACATAATTAATAAACAAACTAAACTATAAAAATTATATTTGATAAAAAGTGAAAAAAATAAATAAAAATAAAATGTTGCTACCGGGGCTCGAACCCGGGTCAGCCGGAAACTGAAATCCAAAGACTTAACACACACACACATCACCACTCCGCCACTTGTTTGTTTTCTGTCAACTCTAGGAAACAAATGAGTCTTATATACAAACCTAGATAAACCGGTTGCGCCAACTGAAAAACTGAAATCGGCTATTCAACCGTCTAAACGTTTGAATAATCGCGATTTCAGGTTTATAACCGATGCACCAACGATTTTAATCAATTCAGACTTGAATTGACTTCAATTCTGAGGATGATGAGTTTTTAAACCGAAACTATTCAACAATCCGAATTACTGTAATCAAAGAGCTTCTCGCGACTCAGAAACATTCCACAAACCTCCAATTACATTTCCGCACACTTTACAGTCCACCGGAGAAGTTTATTTTACTCGCCGGAAAATTCTGCAAGATCGCCGGAAAACCGTATTTTTCCTCAAATCGGTAAGTTCTTCAATACCGTCGTAGTATAACAGTTGTTAAGCTATTTCTAACTCAAACCTTTCACTTGAGATCGAATTCAGACACTGTTATCAGATAATTCCAGTTCGCCGGAAAATTTCTGGAAATCTTTATCTTCGTCTGTGAAACGGTAAGGACCTTCAAACACACTGTTAACGTTTGTTTAGCACTTCAATTTCATGATTAGCTAATCAAAACGATTAATTGATTTGCTCAGTTGAAGTTCTTAAAAACAGAGACCGACGCCTTGCCGGAACTCTGTAATCAATCGTTCACCGGTATGTTTTCCTCTAATTATCATCTCTGCTATCTCATATTAGTCTGTGCAATATTTAACAATCGAATTAACAAGATTTAATGGTGTAATCTGATGTCGGTAAAATCCAACGAAGAAGATGAACTGTGATAACACTATAAGTATAATTTAAATTGGTATTTTAAACGGGTTAGACACACAGTCCAGCGGTGGACTGTGTGCAAATAATACGCACACGTCACGAGTTCGATCCCTGATACACGCACCCTCTATGTAATAAAATGCCTTTTGTTTAAAGCTGAACCGGGTTAACTCCGTTAGTTGTTAAGTATAATAAAAACGGAAATATTAACTAGGTTAGACACACAGTCCAGCGGTGGACTGTGTGCAAGTTAACGGCACCGGTTCGATGATTTAAAATCTATTTTTAAAACAAATGAATTTTGAATAAATCGAATTAGTATATAAATATAATTAAAAACAAGATTATTTCGGGTTAGACACGTAGCTTAGTTGGTAGAGCTGCGTGCACGCGTACGGGAGGTCTCGGGTTCGAGTCTCACCCAGCGCATACATGCACACTGACCGAACCGGTTAACAGGTCAACAAGTCAACGGTCACAACGCAAAAATAAACAATTTTTTTATATTTTTTATTTATTTAATTTAATTTAAAAATCAATTTAAAAATACTTAAAATAATATTTTTAAAGATAGAAAAATAGCCTTAAACTCACAAAAATATATCTAAAAATTCCATTAAAATCCTTAATAAAATCCACTCATTTACTATATTTTTCCGTTATTATTTAGGTTAGTAATTCTCGTTGTTCAACTCTCCCGACTCGTGCGCATCTCATCATCTCCAATAAAACGCCCCAATGTGAGTGAATCTTTACAAATTCCCCGTTTTAATCACGTTTTGTGGTGTATCATGTGTCTTGCTATATATTATATTTAAATCATTGTGCATACAAACATATCATGAACAAATGTGTATTCAGCTTGTTTCAACTGTTTGTGTGGTTATTGTTAGATTCAATTTATTATTTTCAGTACATGCAATTTCATAGGCCGCCGCTCCCCATTACATTATGAGCGTTGAGCTGTTCCCCATTACATTATGAGCGTGAACCTGGCGTGCCCACATACGATCGGCTCCGTTTGATTGAGCCTTGATCGCACATACATTTTTCATTTTCAGTACATGCAATATGATCGGCTCCGTTTGATTGAGCCTTGATCGCACAGTTTCATTCATGTTATTTATTGTATGATGTTGGTATGTTAATGTATGCTATCATATGTTACTGTATGTTATAGTTGTGATTGCAATTGCTACTGCTTGATTATTTACATTTGCTCATTTATGATTATGCACAATTTTTCATTGATAAACTAACAAGTAAATCAATAATAAATGTTTATCTAACAAGGTTCACTCGCCAACTTATTTGACCCAAAAACCCCCATTTTTACACATGATACAGGTGAACCAGCTGCATCAAGAAACACTTAGGATTGGGCTAGAAGAATAAAATGATATAGAGTTTGGGATTGTTTGTTGGTTTATTTTCTTTTATTGTATGGACATGTTTGGATATTTGGGAATGTAATTTTGACTTTAATAAATATGAAACATATTAGTAAATATCATGAGCTTTGGTGATAACCCAATTATGCCCCGACTCTTATTCCGCTGCGGGTCGGGTGTGACAATCCGACACTTCTTTAGATCAGGAGGATGGAAAACATTGTGTACTCCACTGAGTTCTTCGGGTAGATCTAACTTGTAGACCATGGTACCAATTCTTTCCACAATTTGGAACGGTCTAACGTAGCATGGATTTAATTTGCCTCGTTTCTCAAAACGGACCACACCTTTCCAAGTTGAGACTTTCAACGAAACTTTGTCACCCACTTGGAATTCCATTGGTTTTTTTGCGTTTATCAGCATAACTTTTCTGTCAGTCACGAGCTGTCACCATGCAATTTCTGATCTGAACAATATTCTCAGAAGTTTCAAGCATGAGTTCGGGACCTGTGATTTGGCTGTCACCAACTTCGGCACAACAAAAAAGGAGATCGACACTTTCATACGTACAACGCTTTGAACGGTGTTGCCTAAATACCATAATGATACTATTATTGTAGGAGAATTCCATCAGGGTAGGTGTCTTTCCCAACTATTACCGAAGTCAATAACACATGCCCAAAGCATGTCTTCAAGATTCTGGATGGTACGCTCACTCTAACCATTAGTTTGGGGTGATATGTGGTGCTCATATCCAAGCGTGAGCCTAAAGATTTATGCACTGATCTCTAGATGTGAGATGCAAAACGGGGGTCTCAATCAGAGATAATGAAAATTGGCACTCCGTGTTGAGAGACTACTTCCTTCATATAAATACTAGCAAGTTTATCATATTTGTCCGTTTCCTTGATTGCAAGGAAGTGAGCTGATTTGGTTAAGCAATCCATGATCACCTAGATGGCAAGTCGTTATGGTGCTAATAAAATGTGTAAATGATTAGGACACTCATAGGTCGTCAATGGTCCTTAATTAGTTTGGTCATATTTTAGTAAGTTATATTAGGTTACACAAAGTTACATTAAGTCAACAAGTATTATTCAAATTTATTTTTAATTTTTTTGTTTTACTGCTTTCCATCACTAACAAACCATTGTTGCAGATTTCGCTAGGACTCCCAGGTCGGTCGACGAGGGAGTTGCAAGTACTCACCCTAGGCAAAGAGTACTAGTACTCGGGAACTACTTAGACATGTTAACTATAAAGAAATAAGTTTTTGGGAAGTTTATATATATATATATATATATATATATATATATATATACTGGTTCAAATGAGAACCACCACGAGTTATGAGACCCGTGAAAACTTTTCTTCCCGCGCGAGCTGGGCTAAACTTTTTTTGCACAAACATAGATGAAAATAGTATAAACACATCTGTAAAAAAGTAAAAAAAAATTGTCGAGTCGGTAGTTTTGACTGATACAAGTTTTTTTTATGTGCTTGTATAAATTTGTATGAAGATAAATATTTTTTTACGCCTCATGTAAATGTGGGTATGCGGCATTTAATTTTTTTTTTGCTGAAACAAGTGATTTTTTATGACTTTTGATAAAAAAATCGGAAAAACCTTTTGATTACCTAGTTCTAACGCTTCTCACAACTTAAGGTGGTTCTCATATTAACCTATCTCTCTCTCTCTCTCTCTCTCTATATATATATATATATATATAAGATTGAGGATCCTGTAAAAAGGGGCTTGAGTGTGAGAAGTGTGAGAAATATTGTGGGGCTGACATGTGTCCTTGAATTATATTAATTCAAAAGGGTAATGAAGTAATTTACTCAATAATTAATAATCATTTTCATAAACGCATGGGATTTAATTTAGGATTCTGATTTTTTTAAAAGATCATTAAGAATCTGTGATTTATTTGTAATCTCGTATAAATCTTCAAGAACGCAAGAAGTTATCATCATCCTTGTAATATGGTTTCTTTTCTGTTCTGTGCGAAAATCTATTTGTGTTGTGTTTTATACCTGCATTAATGGTGTTTTAAACCTGCATTCATGGTGTTTTAAATCTGTAGTCCAGTATGTGTTCTTCATGTGTTCTTCGTATGTTCTTCCTATGGTGTTTTAAACCTGCATTCATGATGTTTTAAATCTACAGTCCAGTATGTGTTCTTCTTGTGTTCTTCGTATGTTCTTCATATGGTGTTTTAAACCTGCATTCATGGTGTTTTAAACCTGCAATCTAGTATGTGTTCTTCGTACGGTGTTTTGAACCTTCATTCATGGTGTTTTAAACATGCAGTCCAGTATGTGTTCTTCGTATGTTCTTTGTTTTTTAAACCACTCATTCGTTTAATCGTTTTTAAATTCCTTCGATTTTTGAAATAGTTCATTTTCTGAAGTTCTTTTTCCCGAACGACTATAAGTAAACCGAATACAAAGTTTCAAAAAAGAACGATTCAAAACGGTTCTAAAAGGAACGGTTTAAAAAGAAATGTCTTTTTTAAAAATTAACGACTAAAAAACGAATTGTTTAAAAAAGTTTAAGAAATTATTTAAAAAGAACGGTATTAAATAAATCTTTTAAGAAAAACTTTAAAAAGAACGATTTCAATAAACAAACGGTTTAAAAATGAATAATTTTAAAAACGACAAACGTTTAAAAAAGGTTAAAAACAAATGATTTTAAAAACGACGTTTTCAAAAAACAAATGCTTAGTGAAAATACATATTTATTTGTATATATAAAACATATTTTGTTATAATAATCATAAAAATAATAAAATAATATAAAAAACTTGAGTAATTGCATTAATAACCTACTAAATATTAGAACTTTGTAATTATAAAAAACAACCCATAAGATATATAATTATCTAATTACCCTTACACTTAACTACAAAAAAGTAACAAAGTTAGTATCAGGGGCCTAAACCGTTATAAAATACAACCTTGGGGTTTGATATATTAAAAGATTCCTTTTTGAACTAAAATTGTTAAAGTGGCTAAACTACAGGGGCCAAAACAGTAATTTACTCTTAAAAAACCTGTTTAAATAGTAAAGTATTTCAAAAATTCAAATTATTCTTTTGAACATGATATCCAGTCTCTAATTATGTTTTATTATTTTTTAAGTCAAACTCTGCTCGAGTTGACCAACTAGATCTGATTTTGGTCGAGGTTGACCATGTTTAATCGATTCTAAGTAATTAGGTAGAGTTGAAGAAAATCACCTCAATAGTCTACCTTGTAGCGATTACTCGAAAAATACTCGACTTTCTAGGCCTTGTTTTACATAACAACTTACAATATTAATCTGTCGTTAATAGTCAATATTCTAATAGTAATTACTTTTTTCTTCAAAAATAGGATTGGTAGGCATTCAACTTGGTTCATACATCAATAGAATATACGAATGTGATTACATTACAGAGAAAGTTCCAAAGTCCTTAGCATTGAAGATCAATTCAAGATAACATTCGGGGGTTGATTCAATATCTCTAATATCTCTATTGGGTTTAGCAAGAGCTTAGCTCCCCAAGTCTCTAATATGATAGGCCTCTAATTATGTTTTATTATTTTTTTTAAGTTAAATTCAGCTCGAGCTGACCAACTAGATCCGATTTTGGTCGAGGTTGACAATGTTTGATCATTTATGAGTAATTAGGTGGAATTGAATAAAATCACCTCAACACCCTACATTGTAGCGATTACTCGACAAATATCGGCTTTCTAGACCTTGTTTTACATAACTAACGATACTAATCTGTGATTGATAGTCAATATTCTAATAGTGAATAATTTTTCTTTTCAAAATAGGATTGGAAGGCATTTAGCCTGGTAGTTTTTTTTAACAACATTATTTCATTCAAAGGTGACACTAGAAAGACACTAGCGACACCAAACAAAAAAAAAATTACAATTCAAAATTACACCAATCTTTCCACCTTAAAGCTATATACGGAGTTCTAATTTTGAACCATAAAAATTCCAACGATTTTATTGTCTCCATTGTTTTCGCCACCGTCGCCTCATTCCCAGAAAAGATTGTGTCATTTCGGTTTTTCCATATGCTCTAACATGCCGTGAAGATAATCGTTTGAATTGCCTTTTTCATCTCTAATCTTGTGTATTTGTGGAAGTTAATGAGATCCGTCATTGTGAAAGCGAAAACGTGGGGACTCCTACACCGTTGACCCATTGCTTGCCAAACTCGACATGCGAAATGGCAAGCGACTAACAAATGATCAACATTTTCTTCGCCTTTGCTACATAATTTACTCGTGTTTGGACCATTCAGCTTGGTAGATACATCAATAGTATAGACGAATGTGATTACGTTATAGAGAGAGTTCTAAAGTCCTTAGCGTTGAAGATCAATTCAAGATTATATTGGCAGGGCCGATCCAATAGAGATACTGGGTAAAGCAATAGCTTAGCCCCCCTACAAAATAGGAGCCCATATATATATATATATATATATTATTATATATATAATATATATATAAAAGATTCTATATGTTGGGCCAAGTTTAGATGTATCTGTAACACCCCAAAATGCGCATACGTGATTATCTTAATTCTCGTAGTATGTCCTAGTAAGAAAATAATATAACTATTTGATGACAAATACTGAATGAGTACTTGGGTAGAAGTAAACATTGTAATCGCTCTTAATACTGTGAAGTATAATATTGTGTCATTGTGTAAAATGGAATATACTCGCCAATATTTCTTGCTGATAAAAAAATGTTTTTAAAACGCGTTTCAGGTAACTTAATGTGAAGCTATAAGAAGCCAGCTATGGAGCACTGAAGGCTTAAAGAAAGTGGCTATAAAAGTTACCTACATAAAAGTTTATGTTTTCATAAATTAGGGTTTACCCTTCTACGAATGTATTGCAATGGAAACATGGGTTTTATCCCTTTTGTTACTTATAAAAGTTGGTGTTTTGAAACTCTGATAATATTTCCTAACTATGATTCTGATGTTTAACTTTCGCTGCTAAATTAATAAACACCGATACCATCAGCTGCTGGTTCTCGCGGCCCCCTCTCCCTGGAATAGGGGTCGGGGGTTGCGACAAATATTATCCTCAAACTTAAATTGTTAATTTAACATATTTATATTTATATACTATAAATTTAAAACATTTTGGTGCATTGTTAGTGGTACATATGCATAAAACTTTTTTTGTAGTACTACATCTTTTGGACACTCTGTCTTCTATTGATTGGTTGGATATGACGGTCTTTCTACCGGTTAAACCCTAGGCCCGTCTCTCCACCGCCAGAATACCACGGCAACAACAAAAGAAGACTACAGCGCCCCTAAACCCATCGCTTCTTCTTCAGTCCAAACATTCCGGTTGACATCAACGATCAACAACAATAATGTAGGCTTCTCTTCATGCTGCGTAATCATATTCCCAGAAATCCTGAATTGTTATCCAAATTAACGACAAACACCCACAAGATTCCGGTCACTCTCGATTAAGCGAAGTGGGATACAAACAAGAACTCAATCGTGATCTCGGGTAATGTTCTTGCAACCCCTTTTTATTTCTTGATCCATCCAACATATTTTGATTTCTTGATTCAATCTTGAATTTTTGTGTGTATTGTTTTGGAAATTTGCAGGCTGCCAGGCTGTTGTCAAATTTTGCGTTTTCTTTTTCGATTATGTCGGTGGTAACAGGGATAACAACATTCTTTATAGTTGGTTGCTGGTGTGTTTACCATGGCTATAGGTTTATCTATGGCTGAAATTTGTTCATCTTTTCCAACTTCTAGTGATCTTTATTATTAAACTGCTAAACTTGCTGGTCATAGTTGGGCACCCTTATGCCTTTTGGATCACTGGTCATAGTTGGGCACCCTTAGGTCAAACATGAAGGGCCATTTGTAGCAAAATGGAAAGTTGAGGTTAAAGATTAAAAAGTGCAGAATTTAGTGTGTGTGTGGTAGTGTGTGTTCTGTACGAGAGAAAGGGGGAGAAGGGAAAAACCTTCTCCTTCAACAACATCAAGGAATTCAGCAAATTAAAGAGGTTCTAGGGCTGAAATTGAATGCATGTATTGAGATTCTTGATCAACTAAGTGTCTCTAACATAAGGTAAGTTGAATTTTATGATTTGGTGATCATTCATGAAATGGGTTGTAATAAATCCGTGAAATTTTATGGAATTAAGCATGGTTATTGGTTAGAATCACCATGTAGAAGATGATTTATACTTGAAATTAGGTTATGTTGATGATTTGATGAGAAACCCACTTGTAGTAACATGATCAGGTATGGTGATCATGTAGTGGCAAAATTAGTGTAATGATGATGTATGAATATGTATACATTAAAGTATTGTTAAACAAATTTGATATAGAATGAAGGATTATGTGAATTTGGTTGATTTGAAGATTATGATATGAATTAGTAAGGATATGCATATAGCACTTGCACATTATGCTTTGTTAGTGGTACGCACACCAAGTGTTTGATGAAATGCCTTGAATAAGATTTGTATGCAATAAGGATGATCTCATGTGAATGTAGTGCTAAATGGTTAAGATTAGTAGATGGTAGTTTATTAATTCGATTATGTTAAGAAAAGAATGAGAACGAAGACATGAGAGTAAAACGTGTTGATTTTAATTTATAGGAATTAAGGAGTAAGATGCGAGCCATTTCGGGTCACAAGCGAAGCACAACAAAGTAAGTTCTGATACTTACAAGTACTAGTAGTTATAATGTTTATGTTACATTTTTATGTAAAGAATACAAATTTTCCTTTGTTACATGAAAAACATGGAAGTTCGATTCGTGCATACGAGTCGAATAAGTAAGAATGACATATGTATGTATTGGGAACTGGGTTCGAACCGGAATTAGAAGTTTAAAGGAATTTGACATCAAAACCGCTAGAAAGTATATTTGAATGTATGTTAATGAACGGGTTATTATCGTGATCGATAGAAGCTTGAATTCCATGTTAGTTAATTATGATATAACTAATTTTGTTGGTATGGTTGTAGGAAGATAATCACGTTAGGTGGCGCAAGCTTGGAACGAACACATCATCCGCATATCACGTTTCCGCATTTCATGTTCAAACGGGTCAAAACATTTTGCAAATTATGTTTAAAACTTATGTTAGTATGTTATTCACTAGTCAACTTTTAAGTAATCATATTTCGCTTGTAAACATAGAGTTTTTACATGTTAATGAATGGCAAAACTTTTGTTAAATGTTCATACGGTTGAAAGATGCGTTAAATTTGACCTCGTGTATGAATGGGCGTTACAAGTTGGTGTCAGAGCCGAGGTTTGAGAGATTCGAGCTTGGATAGGAATGCTCGAACTCAAACCGAAAGCTCTCACAAAGGGTGTGTTCGCTCCATGACGCAAAAGAAAGTAAGTATGCAATGATTTTAATAGTTACACGTTTAAATGGGTTTTGTTACGGTAAGAGTTGTAAAGAATTGAAAACAAAAAAAAGTTATTAGTAAAAAGGTGTTTTTGGAAGTCGTGGGGCAGGTTTGACTGAACGGGACTCGATACGGGTCGAACAGGCAGAAAAACATGAAACAGCAGCGTTTTGTGCAAGGAGTGGCGTCGCCGACGCGGCTTTGTGCTGTCGCCGACGCAACATCTAGGGTGTCAAACCCAGCGACGCCCTAAGACACTGTCGACGCAAATTTTTACCCGACGCCAAAAGATAGACGCGTCGCCGACGCTGTCCGTGTAACCAGAATGGTTGGTTTTGTTGCCTTTTTGTGTTGTTGAACTTCCACACCCCCCAAAGCCTATCTAAAAGCCCCGTTAAACTTTCGAAACACACTGTAAGGGTTATTAGGACCCGTAAAAGTATTTAATCTGGTCATGTCAAAGTGTCTTGAAATGTAAATGTGTTTGATTAGAAAGTCACAAATGCGAAACTTTATTGGGTTCATTGACCATATGGTAAAAAGTATGATGTGGTCGTGAGAGACTATTAACACCTAGGATTAACGGAAGGAAACTCACAAAAATTCAGAACGTTGGGATGAATTAAGCATGTTGAAAAGAAGAATGATAAAAGTATGCGTAAGAATGAAATTTTAAAATTGGATGAATAAGAAGTGGTATTGATCTAGAATGTTGTTATAGATGACAGACGAGTATGTGAGATTCTTATAAACTAATTGTATTGTATAAGCAAGGTAAGTTTAAGTGTTTGAGGGGGATGATCCGAGAATGCGGTCTAGGATGAATACTAAGCACGTAATTAGACACATGGACCCCAGGTACACAATATTAATATATATGCGTACTGGTGCAAAAAAAAACTCCTCAGGGAGGGTAAATGTTAAACGAAAGACAATGATACTGTCTTGGTAAGGTTTTAAAGATGTTGCAAAAACTGAAACCCATTTCTTCAGACATAAGGTGATGATTATATAAAGGCATGAAGCTAGTATGTGGATTGCGCGTTTGGCCAAGTATACAAAAAGTATATGACATTCGTAAGACCATGATAATCATCACAAGTGTGTCCGGTAGAATTGGGAAGTAGGTTGACGTGTGGATAAAAGGAGTTGTAAGACTCTTAAATGCGAAGTATTCTATGCGAATGAAAAAGTTTGAATCCGTAGGTAAGTACGGATCAAACATATAAGAAAGAAGGGTATGAATGAAATAGTTTGAATCCGTACGTAAGTACAGATCAAACATATAAGAAAGAAAAGTACGAATGAAAAACTTTGAATCCGTAGGCAAGTATGGATCAAACATATAAGAAATAAAGGTACGAAGGAAAAGTTTGAATCCGTAGTTAATGTACGGATTAAACTTATAAGAATGGAAGATAATAATGAAAGGTAAAATCTTTAAGCAAATTCGGATCAAACATATAAAAGTCATAGGTAAGAATGAAAAGACTTGAGTCCATAAGTATCTGCGAACCAAATATGTAAGAACAAAAGGAGGAATGCATAAACAAGTGGGAATGGGTAAGAGTGAGGGAGGGAATGTGTTTCTTTCTCCTACTAAGGTAGGTATAAATCTTGTAAGTAAGTGGTGCAGATAGCCTTGTCGTGTCAGGTAGGTCACTTGACTAACATGATGCATATATACATATAGTGCACTTACGAGGATATGGTTTGTGTTAAAAAAAAGAGAATAAAAATTAACCTATCTAAATATGTATTGACGGTTTGACATTGTTGGAGTCAAACGTGTTATATGAGTAAGTGCAATGACAATATGATTGCAAGAGAAATGAAGCTAAATTTCACATAAACCAAATTTCATAAGGAACGTATTAAAAGTCAACTCATAAAAGTTGGGGGTGAATGAAGGGTTACGACCCGGAGAATGGCATAAGTATGGATGAGGAAGAAAAGTGTCCACGAACTGTTAAAAAGGTGAAGTGGTGTACTATCAGTATATTTGAATTCAAAATAAGTACAACACATGATCTAACACATGTATACAATAACTAATATATGGCAGATTGACCTTGAAAAGTCAAACTGCGGAAATTGGCATATAATTGATGAACTTCAAGAGAAGTACGTAAGAAACGAAGTGTTCAACGTAGTATACCAAATAAATAAGAAATTCGTGAAAGAAATATAGATAAGTTGACACCGAATACAATGAATATCTAAATGAAAATAGTATGTTAAAGAATGGTTGCGTATTGACCTGTCATAAACGGTCAAACGAATGAAAATGATATGTTAAGGAACAGTCAGGTATTGACCCGTTACGAACGGGTCAAACGAATTAATGTTTTAAAAAGAATTTAGTAAGGGCTAGTATGTAAATAAGATGATTTGAAAAATGCCATGTTTAAGGGAAAACGGAATGAAATGTGTTAACACCTAAGTGTAGATGAGTATGATCAAACTCTTGGTGTGATAAAACCAGTAGAGTTGGAGAAAAGATGAACACTTATGGAAGCTCATCGCATGAATGGACAAGGTCAGTCTAGTCTTTGACATGCACTCATGAAGGGACGGGTTGAACCGAGCACGGACCGTTGTTTATGTAAATAATAAGGTTAGTAAAGTATTTGACTTGTGAATGTTAAATAGAAAGTTATAGACGGAATAATGTTTCCATGCGAACAAATGGTAACCCAAGTATGACGTGGTTTGGAAGGTTTAACTATTAGAGGTCAAGAAAAGAACGAAATTCTTAGTTGTCATTAATCAAGTCGTAGGCGTGTATAGTAAGTAATGTAAAAAAACAGACAGATCTTAGTGACCTGCATGAAACAATACGGAGTTTAACCTAGGAATGTACTTAGTACCATGTAACACTAACCAACCTAAGACGATGTTAAACTCTCAAGACAAGTACGAATGACTAAGAAGGAAATAATGGTTGGGCTGTGATCACTATATCTAAGATGAAATGTCTAAGTGAAGTTAGGATGTGAGATTGTAGGAAAGACTTGACATATATGAATGAAATATGATAATGATGTAATTAGTAGTAAACTGACTTTAAGAATGTGTTATAGATGGAACTCTACAAGAATTCGGGTTGAAAATATATGTTTTGGAAAGGATTATGCTATAAGGGCTTGTATATTGTGCTTGAAAGGGTGATACTCGCCATATGTTATATTACTTACTCAAATTGTGATTAAGAAGTGAATGTGCACTAAAAGTAAAACATATGAACTTGCTAGTGAATGATGATGTTAATTGACTAACCTTGTATGTGACTGTCAAATGTAAGATAATGGAGACATTAACATGTGTAAAATTGATTACATGTACTTGTGTATGTAATTAGGTGATTACGTGGTTGTATGTATTTCACTAAATGTGTATGAAATGTTTATGGCGCCATTAGCATAACTGACTACATTGATATAGACATATGTTCCTAAGCTGGAAGTTTGCATACTTGATCGTTGACTTTCAAAAAAGTCAATGAGTATGAGAATAACATGATTAGAAATCCTAATATGATTGTAAGAATAGAAGGATTGAATGATGCATGATGGATCCTTACATGTTATACTTGATGATATGTTAAATTTGTGTGAATTGGAATGATGCATTGTTGAATATATGCCTTGTGCTTGTTACAAATGATAAGTGAAAGTCAAATGCAAGATATGAGCTTGATATGATAGGTGATATATGAGATTTTGTGTGCTAAAGAGAATGTGAATGTGATGACATGTAAGGATAAGTATCATGTCAAGATGACGCAAGCACGAAAGGCAAATGGGTCAAAAGGAGGCGAGGAAGCGATCACGAATATAGACGCTTAATGTAAGAGACTATCGATCTCACTTCTTATTTTATTTAGATAAAGTTATCTACATTTGATTAATTGAAATCAAGTAAGGATGTACAAATAAGGGAATTGCTAGGATGAGAATGGTTGTAATGGTCGCTCGATGTCAATCCGGTGAAACCTCAACGTAGGGGCAAACGAGTCAAAACTTTCAGTAGAAAGATTTAGGCGAAGACTATGTGAATTGAATTGGAAAAGTATGGAATGAATTGTGAACTTGAATAATGATTTATTTCACGTATTAGAACCCTCGGAAAACACGGTTAGTAGTAGAAATAACAAAACACAAAATCAGTGTCTAAGCTGTAGAGGAGGTGTGTGCAAGAACAAAAATTTAGGTGGGCAAGTACGAAAATGTGGCATGTATGTTGATATGATTACTTCATGGACATGGCTATGTTTTTAATAAGTAAAACTTATTAGCACACTATAGATATGCGAAGTGATGGAACTAGTACATGGTAACATGCTTATAAAAAAGGGGGAATATAACGCCTATTATAGTAGGATGTTCAAAGGAAATTAAGTGAATGTGTATGCAGGGATGTAATTTAAAATATAAACTATAGTTAAATGTAGTAAGACATGAGTGTACGCGTAGACTAGTATCTAAAAGAATCATAACCGGCGGCGATAAAAGATTATAAAGTAAAACTCCTTAGCAACAAGGCCATTAGACAAGTTTTGGTCAATGACAACATAGAAAGGGATCAGATCTTACTTTGGAGACAGAAGATGAGATGCGTGAACACTACCCAGAATTATTTGATACGTAATTATGTTTCGAGGACGAAACCTCCTTTAAGGGGGGAGATTTGTAACATCCCAAAATGCGCATACGTGATTATCTTAATTCTCGTAGTATGTCCTAGTAAGAAAATAACATAACTATTTGATTACATGTAGTTTTATAAAAGATAAAAATGTTTAGTAAATTTAAGTATGGGTCAAACATGAAGGGCCATTTGTAGCAAAATGGAAAGTTGAGGTTAAAGATTAAAAAGTGCAGAATTTAGTGTGTGTGTGTGTGGTAGTGTGTTTTCTGTACGAGAGAAAGGGGGAAAGGGAAAAACCTTCTCCTTCAACAACATCAAGGAATTTAACAAATTAAAGAGGTTCTAGGGCTGAAATTGAATGCATGTATTGAGATTCTTGATCAACTAAGTGTCTCTAACATAAGGTAAGTTGAATTTTATGTTTTGGTGATCATTTATGAAATGGGTTGTAATAAATCCGTGAAATTTTATGGAGTTCAAGCATGGTTATTGGTTAGAATCACCATGTAGAAGATGATATATACTTGAAATTAGGTTATGTTGATGATTTGATGAGAAACCCACTTGTAGTAACATGATGAGGTATGGTGATCATGTAGTGGCAAAATTAGTGTAATGATGATGTATGAATGTGTATACATTAAAGTATTGTTAAACAAATTTGATATAGAATGAAGGATTATGTGAATTTGGTTGATTTGAAGATTATGATATGAATTAGTAAAGATATGCATATAGCACTTGCACATTATGCTTTGTTAGTGGAACGCACACCAAATGTTTGATGAAATGCCTTGAATAAGATTTGAATGTAATAAGGATGATCTCATGTGAATGTAGTGCTAAATGGTTAAGATTAGTAGATGGTAGTTTATTAATTCAATTATGTTAAGAAAAGAATGAGAACGAAGACATGAGAGAAAAACGTGTTGATTTTAATTTATAGGAATTAAGGAGTAAGATGCGAGCCATTCCGGGTCACAAACGAAGCACAACAAGGTAACTTCTTATACTTACAAGTACTAGTAGTTATAATGTTTATGTTACATTTTTATGTAAAGAATATAAATTTTCCTTTGTTACATGAAAAACATGGAAGTTCGATTCGTGCATACGAGTCGAATAAGTAAGAATGACATATGTATGTATTGGGAATTGGGTTCGAACCGGAATTAGAAGTTTGAAGGAATTTGACATCAAAACCCGCTAGAAAGTATATTTGAATGTATGTTAATTAACAGATTATTATCGTGATCGATAGAAGCTTGAATTCCATGTTAGTTAATTATGATATAACTAATTTTGTTGGTATGGCTGTAGGAAGATCATCACGTTAGCTGGCGCCAAGCTTGGAACGAACACATCATCCGCATACGGGTCAAAATATTTTGCAAATTATGTTTAAAACTTATGTTAGTATGTTATTCACTAGTCAACTTTTAAGTAATCATATTTCGCTTGTAAACATAGAGTTTTTACATGTTAATGAATGGCAAAACTTTTGTTAAATGTTCATATGGTTATAAGATGCGTTAACTTTGACCTCGTGTATGAATGGGCGTTACAGTATCTGTATATCACAGCTTTAGGAAAATCTGTTAATTACCAAAGGAACGGGTAATTAAGGCAAAATCAACGGTCAAACTCTTGGGCCAAGTCTGATGTGCATTTGACCATGTTTGAAGATATGGCCTATGGGTTTTCAAACCGGCCACTCAAGCACCATATACAAAGACTTTTGTTGGAGGATTTTAGGTGTGTTTTCTTACCCCACATTCTGTACTTTATTTATTTTTTACATTACTTCGAGAGATGTCTTATAGAGTTATCCACATGCTAGTTATTTTTGTATATAATTATCCAATTAAGTTTTTGTGTGGTACATTCGGATGCATATGAGTTGTTGGTTAAAATGATGTTCAATGACACCATAGAAGTTTTTGAAGGAAAAAGTCCTAAGCCACATTAAGCGATAGTTGAAAATTAATTTAAGATGGGTACCATATCCAACTTGTAGCCAGTTGTAGGACAGTCCACTTCAAACCAAAGTCAACACCCCATGTCCCCACATACTATAAAACTTTATTCATTGCAATCCTAACACCCAAACCATGGGAATCCAAACCTTAAAACCCTAAGCATGTCCACACCAAGATGTGACCATATATACATTGCACCTTTTTGAGCTCAACAACTAGTTAACCAACAAGCATGATTCCCTTTTGTCGGTAGGCTTGTAAACGAACCGAACAAACGCGAAAAGGCCATGTTTATGCTCGTTGGTTTAACTTTAACCGAACAAATGATCGAACATGAACAACTAAACAAATGCGGTATTGTTAATCCTGTTTGTTGGTTAAGAAAATAAATGTGTTCGTCATTTATGTTCGCTTGTTAATAATATAAATGAACGTAAACGATGACAAACAAATTAACGAACAAAAACACAAAAAAAGAACATAACTGAGCGAACATCAATTAGAAGTGATCATGCGTCAATCTGTTGGGGCTAAAAAGTTAATATAACTAGATTTAAATGTAAGATGTGATCAGTGGTAGAGCTTGACCAAAGTTCCGTGGGGGCAAAAAGTCATGGGACCCAAATCGTTATGTTTCGGGTTATATATTCGGGTCGGCTATTCAATTCGTGTCGGGTCAAACAATAATAATTCTAAATAAAACTAAATAATCTTCATTCATTCAAAGGACCAATTCTTACACATAAAAGAACTAATATGTACCCTCAAGTTTCATTTATATAAAAACTAGTTTCAAACTTTATTTACTCATTTAAAGTTTAAAAACAATTATAAAAATTACTAATAGCCAAATTCTTCACGTTTTTGTTAACTCAATACGAAAAACATGTATAAATATTTGGACAATAAACTTGGTAGGGGTAGGAAATTTTTAGGCAAAATAAGTGGTGGGGCGGACCTATATAATTTTAAAAATTTCAGACGAAAAATCAAAAAAAATTACACTACTAACTGAAATATTGGCGAGGGCGGGTGCACCCCTTTGCCCCTTAAAGTTCCGCCCATGGATGTGATCAATTTAATTTCATAAAACCTGTCCAGATTGTAATGGGCCTAAACATATTAAATGAATATGCAAACAAACATAAACGGATGACCTTAAGCAAACAGAAACTAACAAACATAAATGAATAAACGAGACATGTGATCATGTTTCTTCGTTTAACTAAACGGACAAAAAAGGTTTCTTCATGTCCGTTCATTTATTTATTAAAAAACAAACATAAAGAACTTTCCAATCGCACAGTTTGTTGAACCATCGGTTCATTTACAAGCCTATTTGCTAAAACAAAAACATTGAGATGTGTACATTGTCAATCCTGGGATCTTGTTCCAGTTTTAGCTAAACCAAACACTTATCAGTCATTACACTAAACTTAACGCAAGAGGAAATGTTAATCAACCGACAGCTAGAAGATGAAGACGAGTATTAGCTTACAGATGGCCATGAAGTAACAAATGCTCGAGGCA
The DNA here is from genome assembly GCA_947069175.1 of Scalesia atractyloides. Lineage (NCBI taxonomy): Eukaryota > Viridiplantae > Streptophyta > Magnoliopsida > Asterales > Asteraceae > Scalesia > Scalesia atractyloides. The sequence goes on along the minus strand of CAMTDV010000023.1, from coordinate 40,398,644 downwards.
CTGTACATGAGAGTGATGTTCATGTTTATTATTTGATAACCGGGCAACCCAATAAGTAGTAGTATCCCGTTTGTCCACGAAACTAATTGTCATGATTGCACCTTCATCATTAGAGTATGCTTTGACCATTTTCATGCATCTTAGAAGCTATACCATATATTCTCATGGTTACAGAGACTACCCTATCCGGATTAGCTCCCATGCAATGGATAAGTTATATCAACATAATGTAACGCGGAGTTTGATCAAAAGTTTAAGGTTGGGGGGGGGGGGGGGGGGGGGGGTGAGGGAGTCATGGGACTCAGTTTATATATATTGTATAAATATTTAGGCAAAATAATTGGGTGGACAGTCCTTTATAATTTTAAAATTTTCGGACAAAAAATCGGAAGTTTTACACTTCTAATCAAAACATTCGGAGAATAGGTGCACCCCGATTTCCATTAAGCTCCTCCCCTGACTATGAAATGTTTGACTTTTCAAACTCTCCTAAGTTAATATGTGAGTTAATTACACAAAAATAGTCTATTTGGATTGATTTAGTCATCACACTTTTAATGTCTTTGTTTGTAAAGTTGCATGCTTTGTTTTTAGTACTAAAAAGTAAAAATTTTCTTTAACTATAGACTTTTATGTATTCTATTTGATTAAATATACAACATCATATTCCTTCTCTAAACTCTACTTATTGTTTTTCTAAAGATATCACTAATCGGGTTAATATTAATATTAAAATCTTCTTTGTTTGAATTTGAATCGAAGATCTTTAAGAGAAGTAAAACTTTCCGCCTTCCCCTAAACTACTAAATAAAAGATCATTGAACTCTACCCATTGTTAATTTATTTTTCACAAGTCACCGTTAATTGATTTATTTCAAAATTAGTTAACTCCTAATTAATACAAAGTGGACAACAGTAACAATATCATATTAAATTGTCATTGGAGAGAAAAATATTAATACTTTGTTGATTGCAATAATAAGAGATACAAATACTATAAGGAAAACCCATATTTTTTTAATATTTTTGCATACACTTCCGCAAAAGAGAAGTCCCACAATAATCTTATCCACTGACAATCCGACGTTTTTATAACCGAACTAGTAAAAAAGATTGTGAAACTACGTGTATCATATTTTACAGAATGATGTTAAATTTTTGTGAAAAATTCGAAATAATGTACTCTATAACTTTATAAATGAAAGCCATGAAAAAGCCAAAAAAAATACTGTGCTATTTTCGTAATTATTTGCTCGTAGGGTATTTATCAAAATTATTCTACAAGTGTAACAAAATTACTTTACAAAATCATTTGTAGAGTAATTATGATACTCTGCAAAATTACCTTACAAGATTAAAATTACCATACAAGATTATTTGTAGAGTAATTATGATACTTTACAAAATTATTCTACAAGATCAAAATTACTCTACAATAATATTTTACAAAATTACTCTATGAGATCATTTGTAAGTAATTTTGATAATTACCCTACGAGCAAATAACTACGAAAATGGCATCGTGTTTTTTTATATTTTCACCTTATTCGTACGTTTTGTATAATAAGTATATTTGTATTTGATTTTTTTTCTATATATGTATCATGGCATCATGTGCAACGATTTTCATTCGAAGGGACGGACTGGTAATAGTATTTTTTGATACTAATTTAAAACATAATATTTAAGAACATAATAGTGAAAGTTGATTTAAGAAATCCAATGAATAAAAGTTAATAATATCTTGCGTATACGTTTGAGAAAATTTCCAAGGCTTTCCAAACATCGATTCAATACTGTTCCTTCTACTCTAATCCTACTCTTTAGTTCATTTACTTTTGCCAAATCGTTATTCGGTTTATCTTTTTTTTAAACAGCGAACTTCACATATAAGGTTACTACACTTTCTAAATCAGAGAGCCCCGTATTGCCCCAACTTAGTTAGACTATGTTGTCTTACCGGGCCTACACTGGGTTTAAAGTTCGGCTTTTCTGGTGAGTTCCCCCGGGAAACCATACCACCGGCTGCCACTTGACAGTCGTTACTGCCACTACAAGGGCAGAACTCTCTGGCATAACACATGGTGGGACGAAAACCCAATTAGGCTCGGGAATCGACCTGACAACCTCACACAAGACCTAATTCAAATCCTTCATTGCCTATATATCCACCACAATATAACACAAGTAAGAGTTGAACTTAATCTAAATTAAAAAGCCAGACCTCCTACTACTACCACACAATAGGGATATACATTGTGTCTTTATCACCAAACATCTAAAAAAGGGTGTGAAAGTACCTTTAACGTTTTTATAGAAAAAATCCGAAATAAAGTACTATTTCTAAAAATATATAAAAATTTTCTGACATTTTATTAAAAAAAAAGCTACATTTCCGTGCTCTTTATATGACCGACTTTTTTCTTTAAATAAATTATTTGTGGATCATGACATCATGTGCTACAATTTTCATTCGAAGGAACGCATTGGTAATAATATTTGTTACAGTCACCCACACCCACACTCATATTTATATGCTTTTTGTCTTTTATAATATATAGATATACATCGAATATATCTATATGTATACATTAGTCTGTATATAAATTATAAAACTACTATTTTCATCAGGAGCTGTGGTCTTTGAATTCGATTCTTCGAATCAATCAAGAACAACTGGAAGCTAGGGTTTTGTTCAGAAGATTCATCGAATGTGCTAATTCATGTATCGATTGAGCTCACTGTTCAACGTTCTTCATTATAGGTTCGTTTAATTCATTCGATATTTGTGTTTTAGTGTTTGAATTTGTTCTAATTTGAGCTTGTTTTGTTGTTTTTTGTGGTCGCTTATTTATTCTTGCTATTATTGAATTCAAATAATGGTTCATTCAGTGCATAGTGTTTTGTTTGGATATAAATTGAGTTATTGCAGGTAATTGTTGTAAAGTTGACTTGTGATTGAAGTTATGATATTGTTTATTGAATTTGTAGACTAGTAGATTATGTAATATTGATCTGTTGTTAAGATATTATGCGAATTTGTTGGAAATTTGAATTAATAATAAAAAAGGTATATATCACAAATTCAGTTTTTGATTGTGTCTTGGTTTGACTTTATGAAATTAGGTAAAAGTGTTAAAGTTGATGGTATAATGATAGATGTATGATTGATTTTTGTTTCTGGTTTGTAGTTTTGCTTTAACGGTGCGGATGATAATGAACCGATGCTAAAGCTTAAGTTATTATTCAAGTCGCAATTTCGTTTGACATGAATTCATCATCCACTAAGTATTTAAACTCAAAGAGGATGGATGTTTATGAACCGATGAATCCGTTTAGCATGTGGGGAGATTTTAAAGGGAATATTTATCAGGATGCAGCCATGGTTATAGAGGTGGATGCGAAGCTAGAGAACCAGCTGGTACGCGTTTAGATCAGTTGCGTGTTTTTAGCAAAGCTTTTCCATATACTAAAAGTAGCATGTACTATTCTGTTTTCTTAGTCAGAGGATAATTCACACACGACACATGGACCTTCAAATCAATGTGATCAAGAAGCAAGTAAACCAGTTGATAAGGTACAACATATTGCATCTTCTTTGATATTGTAGAACTATCAGTTTTACTTTCGATGTAACAAACTTTGATTTTGTAACCATTTGACATAAACATTAACCTAGAGCGGGTTAGAGGATGATGTGGCATTAGTTTTTTTAAGTCATTTTGACAAATAAGCAGCTACATGTACAACAGATAATAATGCGTTTTGAGCGTGTCAATCTGTGTTATTGGTGTTTTTGTTTGTTCTTTGCATTTGTATGTGTGAGTTTTTATATTTTGAAAATGAATCTGATTTGGTAATGATTGACATGTAATTGTTTATTTGGCATGCCACACAAGCACACTTTATATAAAATTCAAATAAGCATACCTTGGTTGCTTATGTAGTTGTCGTCCTGCATTGCATTCTTATTATAACAACAATGCATGTTAATCCTTTTCATGCTATTTTATTTTTGTTACCATCTGGTTCATTTTTACAATAAGTGAAGTTTAATATACAGGTTTTGAGACGCCTTGCCCAAAATCGTGAAGCAGCTCGTAAAAGTCGGATGAGGAAAAAGGTTGGGAAACTTTTCAAATTAGCATTCTCAAAACTGCTTTTTGTCTGGGTTTTAAGGTTAAGTTCTAATTTTTTTTATAAACAAAATGGTTTCTAAAAGTGTCATAATTGAGCATTGTTTTCTTCTCTAACTCCTGAAATACATCAAGCCCTCTTTTATAGGAGTGGTCTAAATATGGTAGGTTTAGTCAAAACTGGAATACTGAAATTGATTGCCTAATTATAACATTAAGTTCCTAAATAAACACATGTTATTTAAATCAAACATTCACGCGTGTTTCCACAGAAAAGGAAATATCTTAATATTGCAAAAACTGGTCCAAGTATGAGTCCGCTAGCTCTTGGATCAACTCCGTATCACTAGCTTTAAATCCTGAATCTTGTGTTTTAGGCGTACGTCCAGCAGTTGGAAGCTAGTCGATTGAAACTGCTTCATCTCGAACAAGAACTTGAACAAACTAAGGCACAGGTAAGTCTAGAGTGACGTCTCATCTTTGCCTTATTACATTCCATATCTGAAATTTGTTGATCATACCAAATTTGACTTGAGCAGTGTGCTTTAATGCGTGGTGGGGTCAATGCTAGTCAACTTGGATTCCTGGAGCTGCGACACATGCAGGAATTGCGGCATTTGAGATAGAGTATGAGCAGTGGGTTGACTTACAAAATAAAAAAACTAATAATTTGAAGACGGCATTGAATTCTGGTATGGATGATACAGAGCTCGACAGACTCGTTCAAGACACATTGAATCATTATGCAAATCTTTTCAAATTAAAGCAACCGTAGCAAAGGTGGATGTCTGTTATCTCATATCAGGTGTTTGGAAAACATCAACCGAGCGCCTTTTCTTATGGATTGGAGGCTTTCGACCTTCAGAGCTTCTCAAGGTAGTTGAACCAACTGACTGGTCACCTTATTCTTTTATTTTTATATTTATTATCGACTAATATAATATAATATAGTATAATATCATGTTGGGAATGCTGTATCATTTTGTTGTGAGTGGGTGATTTGGTTAGTGCTTATTCTATCAATCAATAAAGTTCTTTCCCACTTCCATTGAGCTACCAACTGTTACACCACAATTAGTTGCATATTTATCATGAGTGCTGATCTATTAGATTTATATTTTTATTGTTATAATTTTAATAAAATTATTGCTACGTAGGTTCTTGTACCGCAGCTTCAACTTCAACTGATGGACCATCAATCTCATGATCTGTATAACCTTATTCAAGCATGCCAGCAAGCAGAAGATTCTCTGTCACAGGGAATGGAAAAACTCCAGCAAACTTTGGCCGAGGCCGTAGCATGTGGTCAAGCTTTGGGAGGCGGCTGCTACGAGATGCGTAATGCAATGGATAAACTAGAAGAGCTAGTACGCCTTGTTATTCAGGTAGTAATGTGTCCATCTTTGTTATGTTTTAATGAAACAAGTTTATAAATAGGGTTTGGGAGAAGTCAAGTATCAACCGAGCACATTTTGGTCATAAGCCGTTATGACCCGTTAGCCGACCCAGTCCAGCCATTTTATCAAGTATAACTGACGAAACAAAAATATTATTATCCATGTTAGCTATAACTGACGAAACAAAAATATTATTATCCATGTTAGCTATGTTTGTAATGGAACAAGTTTATAAATAGGCATTAGAAGAACCTAAGCATCCACCCTAGCACATTTCGGTCCAAATCCATCTTACCGGAACCCAATTAATACTTAAAAAAGATCCTTTTTGACCAATTAGACCAACAATTTTGTCATGCTTAAGTATTATGCTTGATTTGATTATCGATAACAATGTGATTTTGTAAACATACAGGCAGATTACGTGCGTCAGGAAACGCTGCAACAGACACTTCGCAACCTAACGCCCAGACAGGCTGCTCAAGGGCTAATCTCTTTAGGCGAGTATCTGCAACGCCTTCGTGATCTGAGTTCAGCTTGGGCTATGAGGCTTTGTGAACCGGCCTAATCATGGTTTCTGAACCCACCCACCCGAGTAACGCACCGTGGTTCATGCACGCCCCCTTGTGTATAAAAATGGAATTATTATAGCCTCTAGTAGTATTTCTACAGTTTTTCATCTGCCTTCCACAATTGAGAAGTTCTATATTGTATTAATCATGTCAAAAAGTAGCAGCCTGTAACCAGCTTCTTCTTCTTCTTTTTTTTTTTTTGTATTTATATAGTTTATATTCTCTTCAAGATAATTTTTGGTAAGAATTCAAGATATGGAGATTGTCTGATTGTTTCTGGTATGGTTGCTAAAAGATGTCTAGCATATAGCATTCTATATTGTGATGTAATATATGATTATACAACAACTATTATTAATATCATAACATGTGGAACTTGATAAGAGATGGAGCATGTTTGTGAAGTGTTGAATTTGAAATATAAATTTGAGTAAACTGCTATTTTGGTCCCTGATATTGGGCAGTTTTCCCACTTTAGTCCAAATCTTAAACTTTTTGCATCTGGGTCCCTGTGGTTTCAGTTTTATTGCCATTTTGGTCCAAAAGTGATTTTTGTCAACTAAAATCCTTCTATTTTGTCATTTTCCTCAGGAGCAAAATGGTCATTTTAAGCAGAGTTTGAGGTTTATTTATATATATAATATATATTAATGCTTAAAATAACCATTTTGCCCTTAAGGAAAATGACAAAATAGTAGGATTTTAGAAGACAAAATCACTTTTGGACCAAAATGGCAATAAAACTGAAACCACAGGGACTCAAATGCAAAAAGTTTGAGATTTGGACTAAAGTGGCAAAACTGTCCAAACCTGAAGGATCAAAATGGCAGTTTAATGAACTTGAGTTCTTTTCTTTTATTTCTATAATTGGAACTATAATGAATGGTGATATTCCTTACTCCACATAAAAGCCAGCGAGGAGATCCACTTCATGAATTATTGTAGTTGCTCCATTAGTTTTGGAAGTTGTATGTAGACACAATGATTTGGAAAACCCTAGTAACACATTCCTTATAGTAATGTTAAATGTAAACCTTCTTTTTTTTAACGGCTAACAAATCAATTCTCGGGGTACCCACTGGACAAACGGAGTATTCCGAGAGTAACCCGAGTCGTCCACCACCACTTATGGGAAAAACCCGGTAACCCACCCGCCCATAGACACGACGATAAAATTACCAGTAAAACCCGTTTGACTCAAGGATCGAATCCAGATTTCCCTAGATCTCCTATCATTGTCACCAATAAAGTTTGCATTTATCTATTATTTATATAGTGAGCATTTTATTACGACCATCTATCCGCACTTCCATGTTGCATCGTAACTTTATTTTATCAATCCATCCTGACCCCTAATATTAAGCCTTTTCCCCATTTTGTCAATATCAATATACTTTTAAATTAATTAATCGCAAAGTGATCCAATATATATAAACCATGGAACATGGTTGATTAATGGTTCAAATCAATTAAGGCTAATGTTGCAATTAGAAAAATGATTAAGGGTTTCGAATGTTATAATGAAAATAGATTTATTAAAAGATCCCACATAACATGTTCCATTTACCAAAATAATTAAGATGGCCTAACGGGTTCGTAAACTTTTGTATTAAATTCACTCTGATCTAGCTCAACAAGGCTATCCTACCACCCTTCTCTACATAAGGAAGGGCGTCTTAAACATGTATTTCTCTCAACTCACTCGTTTTCCCTCTTTAATATAGATCATGGACACGTTACTTACAAGAGAGATGTAGTTACATATATACTGGCTTAAGACGTATTTTAATACGTATATGCACCTATTTTATAATTTTACACATGTATTCATATCTTAACCTACGTTCATATCTTAACCTACGTTCGTTCTTCTCATTGTCTGTAAGTAGACTTCATATCTTAACCTTTTCTGAATCCCTTCAACTACCTTCTTCTTTCACTATTAGGCACAATTGGTGTGCTTGACCATTATATATTCATACAAACATTTAATTGGGTGTCCTTCCCTCCGCGCCTCCGCCGTCGCTTCCACTCCGTCGTCGTTGCCTTCCTCCTCCCCTGCCACGCCGTGGAGTCTTTGGAGATTCAGGGGTCATTCAACGGTGTGGTTTATGTGGAGTCTTTGGAGATGAGGAATGCCATTATTCATGTGGCTATTGAAGACAAATCTGTCATGATTTGTGACAAGGTATTTTTTTTTTAAATTCAATATTCTCTCGATCGTGACTTTTGAGAAGGAACTCCACTCAACAGTTTGGATTGTGATAATCCATTTGGCCTGGATCAACGTAGACTTTTGTGGGGTCTTGAGACTTTTGTGGGGGCAGGTGAGATTTCAGTATTGGTTTATGAAGCTCGTTATTAAAAGTTGCACGCCAGGTGTTCGATAAAATGTCTAGAAGAAAAACCATTTATTTTAAGGCTGGATATTAGTTGTTTACTACAACTGGTTGAATAACGAGTTGTGTCAAATAGTTTCCGTTGGATTTGGAACACCGAAAAATAGATTAAGATTTATTTTCTTTTTCGTTTTGGAAGCCCGCAATGGATTGAGTGTGGTGTGCTTTAAAGGGGGGTGGGGCAACTTGTCGTTGCCCACGCTAACCCATTAGTTTTCGCCATTTATTTTCCAAGCTTAGCGCCAGTTATCCTTATACTTCGTTTGTATTTTGAATAGTTAATGCCCGGGTCTAGAGTGGGGGGTTTGTCTGGGGCTTTAACTGTTTGTGGGGCCCATCCGAGGTGGGGGGTGTTGGTTCCTCAAGGGGTGTCTGGTTGTGTCCTTTTAAGGGCTTTCATTGTTGCCCCGATGGACAGGCAGGGACCAAGGGGTTCCCGAGGTTGGTGGCCCATATCAAGCGGCTTTATTTGTCTTCAGATGACAAAAAGTGGGCCATGCGCGATGCTGTATCCGCGGATTTGGATTTATTTGTTTCGGTTGGTGAGGCTCTCAAGGTTTCATGCCAATGGTTATGTGGGGAGTGTATGTGTTTACATGCTCTCAGTCGGGGGTGCCATCATGCAGATGGGGTGACACGATTCAAGTTGGTTACGGGAAATGCGGAGGAGTTTATTGTTGGGATTCCTACGCCGAATGTTGGAAAGGAGATTGTTTCTTTTGGAGATATGGGGGTGGACGTGGGTTGCTTGATCGTGTCTTCTCCCTTCCTATCAAAACAGTTAAGAGCATCCCCCATAGTTGTCGCATGGCCTTTTCCCAGGCTTTAACGACATCTCTATGCAAGGTGGTGACTGCGCCAGAGTCTGTTGAGGCGTGGGTGAGACTGTTGTTGTTGCCACGTTGCACGTTGCGGGTTTTCAGGCCTTCTAATCGTCAGGAGCGCAGGTCGGGGAACAGGAAGTCCTTACAATGTCTTAGTATTCAACGGGCCCTGGCAGCGTGGGGTAATGGGGATGGTTTTGCTGAACTCATCCTATCACTTTTTGCCTAACCATCAGAGGTTGTTTCGCGCCCTGATGAGCATCCCCATGGGTCTGATAATTCTAGGGTGAGCACCAACGTTAAACAATGTTTACGGAAAGTTGCAGATGGCCATTTCACTGCGGCGGTTAAAGTTTTATGTTCTTCGGGGGTTGCACCGTTTGGTGAGGATACTATGAAAGCATTGGTGGCTAAACATCCTGTCCTACCTCCTCCGGATATGCCTGAGTCCTTACTATCGGAGCCACCCCTTACTGTGGATGTTGATAACGTCCTTGGGTGCATTAAATCTTTCCCCAAAGGGACCTCTTGTGGGAGGGATGGGTTGAGGGCTCAACACATTTTGGATGCTCTTTGTGGGGAGGGGTCGGTGATCGCATGCGGGGTGCTTAGGGCCATTTCTGAGGTAGTCAACTTGTGCTTGGGGGGGAGGTGCCCTAGGGTCTTGTCAGAGTTTGTTGCTTCTACACCCCTCACGCCTTTACTTAAAACGGATAACGGGATTAGGCAACGGGATTAGGCCTATTACCGTGGGCGCAATTTGGAGGAGGTTAGTTTCTAAGGCGGCTATGAGGGGGGTCGGGAAAGAGATGGCTAAATATCTCGGTGATTTTCAATTTGGGGTGGGTATTCCTAGCGGGGCGGAGGCTGTGCTCCATAGTGCGAACAGGTTTTTAAATGTGTTCCACTCGGATGGGTCGTTAGCCATGATTACTGTTGATTTCTCTAATGCTTTCAACTTAGTGGATAGAACCGCCCTTTTGTCAGAAGTTCGAACCCGATGCCCCTCCATTTCCTTATGGGTGGATTTTCTATATGGACAGCCGGCTAGATTATATGTCGGAAACGATCATATTTGGTCCACCACTGGGGTTCAGCAGGGAGACCCCTTGGGGCCTCTTCTCTTTGCCTTAGTTTTGCATCCCCTCATTCATCAGATACGAGATAGATGCAAGCTACTTTTCCATGCTTGGTACTTGGATGATGGTACAATTATAGGTGATGCTAAAGAGGTGGCTAAAGCTTTAGAAATCATCAGGTCTTTGGGGCCATGTTTGGGGCTTCAACTTAACGTTAAGAAAACAGAAGTTTTTTGGCCATCGTGCAATGGAGTTAAGAAGCAAAAGGGTTTGTTTCCTAGTGGGATTAGGAGGCCGGTGTCGGGTGTCAAACTCCTCGGGGACGCTGTTAGTCGCGATGCGGGTTTCATCAGTAGGTTGGCCGTGAAAAGGGCATCTTGTGCAGTGGATCTGATGAGCTATCTTCCACATCTGCGGGACCCTCAATGCGAGCTTCTCTTGCTGCGCTCTTGCATGGGTGTTGCTAAGTTGTTGTTTGGCCTCAGAACGTGCCAACCCACATTTGTTGGGGAGGCTGTTTCGGTTTTTGACAAAGGCCTTCGGAGAGCTATCGAGGATATCGTGGTCTGCGGGGGTCCGTTTTTTGGGGATCTTCAATGGAGGCTTGCATCCCTTCCGACCCGTTTTGGGGGTTTGGGTTTATGTTCGGCTGATGATGTATCCACGTATGCTTTTGTGGCCTCGAGGGCGCAATCTTGGAGTTTACAGGACCACATTCTTCGAGACTGTGGTATTGTTGGGTTAGATTCTGATTATGTGTGCGCGTTGGATTGCATGCACATGTCCCTTCCGGATTTTGATCTTGGTGGTTTCTCTAATAAGGACACCACCCCCCTAAAGCCCAGAATGCTTTGGCGAGTGCCCTATACTGTCCAGTGTTTGGGAGAGAAGTTTAGTCTATCCCCTCGTCAGAAAGCTGTGTTTGATTGTCTCCGGGCACCTCATTCTCAGGATTTTCTGACAGTTATCCCCATTGAAGGACTAGGCCAACACATGTCAGCAGTGGAATACCGGGCAATTCTTAAGTACCGGCTAATGATCCCTCTGTTTCTGGTTGATGAGCCCTGCCCAGTTTGTCGCAAGGCTTGTTTAGATACTTTCGGCGAACATGCGGTCCATTGTAAGGAGTTACCTGGTTTTAAATACCGACATGATTTGGTAAGGGATATTCTCTATGATGTTCTAAAGCGGGCAGGGATTTCGGCGAAAAGGAGGCTCCGGTGAACTTTCTGACGGATCCGCTCGACGGGAGGTCTACTCTTCGGCCAGCTGGTATTCTTGTGTTTGGGTGGGCTAGGGGAAAACACGCTTGTGTGGACCTTACAGGAGTGTCCCCTCTTGTTGGACTCAGGGATAATGGGTTTGTTGCTGGCCAGGCTGCGTTAAAGGCGGAATCAGGCAAGGTCGCTAAACACGAGAAGGCTTGTTTAGAGAATCAACACGTGTTTATCCCATTCGCTTTTGATACATTTGGGTCCCTAGCCCCAGAGGCTGTGGAATTTCTAAACAGGGTCCAACAGGTTGTGAATAGTAATCTTTCAACCTTTAAGGGCCGTTTCGTCTTTAGTAGGATTGGTTTTGCAATTCAAAAGGGGGTTGCGGCGCAGCTTGTTGCCGTTTACCTGCCACTTGTTTGTAATTTGTTACTTTGGTATATAATATCTACTAATTGTATTAAAAAAAATCGACTTGATTGAAGCTGAATACTCATTAGAAGCCTAATCCTATGTCAGGGACAGACCTACTCGTGCCCAGAGGAGTGTGCCTCCCCCTAATTTTTTTTTCAATGGTATATATCTCTTACTGCTACAACGTCATCAGTCACCACCTACCTCTACAACCACCATAAACTAACTTGCAATCAAACAAATACAACAAATATAAAGACATTGAACATCATGAAGTCGAATCTGATGAGCACCATTTTTATTTTCTTTTCCATTTCTCTTTCTCTGTTTCTTTTTCAAAGAACACACACAAGTGTGTCTAGTTGTATGAATAAAAACGCTGGAATAAACAAAAATGCTAAACAACAAAAACTCTAGAAATAACTCTATACACACAGATCTTCAATCTTTTACGTCACCGGCGGGTTTTCCAGTCAAGATCTGCCCAAACCAAAACTGAAACAAGCCATACCAAATGATAATCCGTGTAAATCTGGTTTCAGTCTCGGTTCAATAAATAAGAGTGAGACGAGTGAATTCGAGCCATGAACAAAGATAAAAAACACTAAACAGATAGATGAACTGTCGCACCCAACCGACAGCGGAAACATCAGAGTGAGACGAAAATGAAATTGCAAGAGACTTCATAACGACTAATTGTGACAATATTTAGATAACTCAATTTCATCTCATACTAAAAGGGGCAAGTACATTGTTTGAAATGGAAAGTACAACGTTTTGGCAAATAAATGTAACAACATGAAGCAAAATACATAAATTAAAGTCTAAGTGTGTTTCTAATCCAACCTAAGTATGTTTGTTCAAACGTTATCAACTAGTTTCCTGCAACATGTATTAAAATAAAATCAACAAAAGTTCGCGAGTATACAAGTTTGAATACATAGCATAATAGTGTCTAAAAGTCGCCTTATATCCAACATGGTAAATTGCATACATTGTTTATATCATACTAGCATGTGTTAACCATATGTCAAACCCTAGTATACCGCAATCGTGCACACCCTTGTCGCCGAAACGACAAGGTCGTAATTAGTTTACTTAACAATACCACAAGAATACGGGTGGTGCGTTAATCCTATAGCGTATAATTGTTAAGGGAGGCTAGCAAAGTTAATGAGCATATTGAACACAAGAATAACATAGCATGTGATAACAAAATATAACAAGTATCATGTTTGTAACGCATAGAGTGTGTATGTAAACAAGTTTAATGTGATATGTGATTTGTAATAATGTGTACATGTTGCACCCAAAGTGTGTAACGAAAAATGGGATCGAGTATACTCACGGTTTGCGTAGGAATTTCAACGAACGTTAGTTGATGCGTTGGAGTGAAGATGGGACCACCGAGTTATCCTAAAAGGATGAACGAGGCGTATGAGTTCGATGGAGTTTGGATTTGGAATACAAAAATGCAAGATGATTATTTAGTATCAAAATAAAACTTATCTTTTACGAAATTCTAGAATTTGGACACCATAATGTAGTGTTCTTCACAGGCGCAAGTTTGCGTATTGAAAGTCCAAATTACAAAGAGTTCAATCAAGATAATTTAACCATGTTCCTCTTGACATCAAACCATAGATTAGGTTAGTGTCTTAGGTTGGTTAATTTGTAGATATGTGTGTGTGTACTATATAGGGTGAGGATTTAGAGAAAATGACTAAAAGTGTGAAAACAGTGAGAACACCCCTCATCCGTTGGATTAAAACAATCTATGGATTAGAATGTGCGGTGGCGTTTTCATAAATAACATCAATACTTGGACGTGCTTCATTAAGGGTAAAAGGGTCTTTGTACTGACTCTAATATAAAAGGCCACACTAATGAGCAAAACGCCATCAAATGAAATGACATATTTATCTAAAACGCCATTAGACAAAACGCCAAAACTTAATGATAAAACGCGTTGCAGATTTAACAAATAGATGTAAACAAACTGTAACTGAAAGTTAATTTTTAACATTTATGATAAAAAATTCCCTCTAAACTACGCGCCAATAAGATCATTATATAAACGACGTTACCATCACGTCCATTATCACTTTCAATTGATCATACTAAAACGCCATCTTTAACCAAAACGCCAAATTTCAAAAACAAAAAACTCTGAGAGGAAGAAAAGTGGCAACCATCGTTTCATGGAGATACACCCTTGGAATCAGAAGATTCGTAATCCGCTTTGACAACAGAAGAAGAGTGTTTGTTAAAACAATCAAAGCCATATTGAACTTGGAGGAAGAAGTACAAAGGGGATCCTAGCACTTGGCTTCCCTCTAGATAACCACTGTGATAAAACACATACGGTTATAAGAAGATTAACCAGAAACTTTGGACCTAACAAGGCAAATGAAAAAAATGGACCCAGTCATCAGATCATGTCGTTTTGATGAAGACACTGACATGGTGACCATTATATGTGACAACAGGAGCAGGAAGACTACATGCTTGAAAACATCATGACCAAGCAGGGTCTTGGGTTCATGGAGGAGTTACACAACGCTAACATGTTTGAACACAGACATGAACAAAAAATTGTCGTTGTTGTGACATGTTTAAATGGAGGCTTCAAACTCTTCAAGAACAAGAGGCCAATGAAAGTGAAAGTGATGACTTGGATGAGAAACTGGAAGAAGAATCTGAAGAAGAAGACGAGGGGAGTGATTGATACTTCTCAGACAAATTCCCTTCTGACAAGAAGTTTAATTTTTTTCTTTACGTTTTTTTTTTTTATAATTTTTTCTGTGTTTGTTATGTACTTTTCAAATAATAAAATACTATATTTCTCTAATCAGTTATAAAACGCCAACATGCCACAATTGCAAAACACCAAAATTTAATTAGTTTATTTTGTCATCTTTATCTATAAAACGCCATTAAAATAAATAAAAAGATGGACATGTTACAGCCTTGATAGATAAAGCTGAACAAATAATAACTACAAACAGTTACTGAAGCGACGGATACTTTATTACTAACATTTATTAAAATAAAATCCCGCTTAAACTATGCCCAAAAAACTCTTATATAAACAAACATCTCAGGAACTTCCATTGATCACACCAAAAAACAAACGCCATGTTTTCTTGCAAACCCTTCACTTTAAAACGCCAAAAAAGTTAAAACAACCACAGATGGCAAACGTCATTTCTTTAAGATTCAGTATTTTTCTCCATGAAGTTTTGTTGAATGGATTCTTAGGTGAGGGGATAACTCAATAAGATTTTGCTAAATGAGATGGACAAATCTTCAAGAAAAAGAGACTGATGACAGTGATATGTCATTTTGTGTGCTTTGTTCTTGAGGAAGGTTTGGATGAGAAGAAGAGACCTATGCCAGTGTAAATGCTATTTTGGACTCCATTATTAGTGATGAAGAGTGGGATGAGCATGAAGATGATGACAAAATATCATTCAAGTGAAAAACCCACTCACAATCACTCCCCAATAATAGCATCCACAAAAACGGCATCGATCTATGTCTCCAACATCCACAAAACCACTTCAACAATCAACAACAAAAGATCGCACACCAAAAACCAAAACGCCATATTTTGTTGGATGATTGGCTTTGTGTAGAGAAGGTCCGTTTCAGCTGTGTAGGGAAATCGGTACCTATCTAAGGAATTCAAAGGTTCAGGGGACAAAAACTTCAAGAGAAGAGACTGATGGCAATGAAGATTTAGATGACAAATTGGATTAGCATTTTAAATATTTATTTTCTTTTCTATTTTTGGTGTCATTTTCTGTTGTTTGTTATCTAATTTTCAGCAATAAAATACATTATTTCTCTAATTACTTATAAAATGCCAAAATGCAACAAACGTCAAACACCAAAACTATAATAAAATTCCTTTAATCACGTATTATTAAAACCTCCAAATAAGTACTGAAATGTATAAAACAAGGTGCAAGAGAATAGAACAAAAGGGTGCCTTGCAAAGTTAATTTTGCCATCTTTATCTATAAACACCATTAAATACAAACATCAAACTTAAAAATGGGACGTGTTACAGCCTTAAAGATAAAGCTAAACAACAATAACTACAAACTGTAACTGAAACGACGGAACTTTACTTACTAACATTTATTATATTAAAAACCTCACCATGGCAATTGAAATTTTGTATATTTTCAAAACCCCATAATTACCTGTCACATTATAGGTTTGCATCCTACATCACACCACAAGATATACAAAAAATACACATCAAAAAAATAAAATTACTATTGTTTTTAGCGCCAAAAACATATATATACCTCGCGCCAAAAAAATGTCATTATATAGGAAGAACTAGGTAAACAAACTTAATACTCCACAAATTGTCTAAACACGCCACAAATTGTTTAAAACGCCATACAACTTAAGACAAAAATGGCTTAGGTTATTGCATGGAGGTTTGAGAGGTCAGAGTGGCGTTTTGTCCTAAAGTTCTCTGACAGGAGAAGGGTGAAGGTCAAAACCATCAAGGCAATACTTAGTATGGATGAAGCCGTTCAGAGGGATATTCTGGCCCTTTGGGTTCCAAGGGCCAACGATTATGAAAGGACTCAAACGCTAATAAGAAGATTGAAAAGAAAATTTCCAGCAGATGATGATGATGATGGCATTACTGACCTACCAACAGTTACCAGTTGGAGTTTCGATGAACCATCAAGAACGGTGAAAGTGACTTATCAAGACGGGTGGATTATTCATTGACGATGGACGAAGTGCTAAACACAGATAAACTACACCTTCTTGAACAACTATGTGATTTAGCACCTTCGAACGATTCAACATCCAAGGTTGTGATGATATTTAAATATAGGATGCGAAAAAGGCTAAACGAGATTATGGCCTTATACGCCAATGAAATAGATAATGATGACGAGTCTGAAGAAAGTGATGACCAAAGCGATGGGTACATGTCTGATGTAATACCATCCATAGAAGACTATTAGTTTACTTTGATTTCGTCTTAGTTCTCATGTTTTGAATTATTAATGAAATATAATGAATGGCTGCTGAAAGGGAAGAAGGTGAAAACGCCATAATCAACGAACCATTATTTTAATGATAAACAATAAGAATGAAATACTGTAACCCCTAAAACATTTTAATGAAAACACCATAATTCAGATATGCGTAAAAATGTGTAAAACGCCATTGGTAAGTTCTAAATAATGAAAACGCCGAATATTGATTACAAGTTGAAGGACATAACGACATTTTTAAAAAAAATGCTTTGAAAATAAAACGCCAAAGAAACAAGAATAAAGAACAAACGCGATATCTGAAGGACTTTTGTTTTAAAATGAATTATAACGCCTTCTATTAAGTGGACTTGAACAATGACAATCGTACCCCGCATATCATTTAGCGCCCCCTAACACGTGTTCGACCAGGATCGTTCTCACCGTTTTCACACTTCCAATCGTTTTTTTCTTGATCATATTATATATATTTATATATATATATATATATATATATATATATATATATATATATATATATATATATATATGTTTGTTAGTAGTCCAAGGGTTAGTGTTAGTCAAGTATGATCATGCATGGTTTGATGAATCCATTAACCCTAATGTTCACCAATATACAAATCATCACAAGAATGATTCGGATGGTCATGAAACATAAGAATACAAACTAATAAGTTACTAGATTTCTAAGGAGCCAAATAAGGACAACCCGAGCGTGTCATACCCAACATGGCAAATGTTGGGGCGAGGCGGGGTTAACTTACTTTGATTCTTGGAAGCTACTTAGTTAGATATTCATCTAAATCATCAAGTAACCAATTGAAACTCAAACTAGACTAGTGCATTCTAATCAGGCAAATGTCTTGAGACTTGGTGTAGTTTGGACACTTTGTTATTAGTAAGTATACTTGATGACTTAGGTTAGTTAGATCGGATGTAACGCTTCGCATTCTTGTACTTTCCTAATTTAGAAAGTGTAATCGTATTTCTATTTCTAGGAAACTTGTATCGTACCCTATTCGTATTTATATCCCAAGCTTGTAATCGAGGCGTTGATCACAATAGACAATTAAACTTTACGCATACTTTTATACTTGTTATTCAAGCAAAACATACATGTTAACATATGCTATTCATACTTTTGTACTCGGGTATTCATACAAACAATCGTCTAAATAGGTGATTCTTATGCAATCTACATTCAAGATACACGCTATGCACACACGACATATTCGAATGCCTAAAAATGCTTAAAACTAACTAAAACATGAAAACTTAGCCCCAAACTAAGCCCTTTGTACGAATTGACACACTTCGTACGACGTTGCCACCACCTCGTACGAAGTGGCCAGCCATTTCGCATGAAGTGACACATCGCACAAATGTTCCTGCCAGCCCCCTTCTCCTATAAATCAGACACTTCCCCTCCATTTCCAACCTTCTAAAAATTCTCTCACTAGAAATTTCAGATTTTTGGCAGATTATTCTCGACTTTTAAGTGAGTTTTAGCTCACTTTACTTACAAACTTCTCCAAAATTCTTCATACTTTCCCCACTTTTCTTTATGACTCGGACTATCCTGCCTTGTTATCATGACCTGCGTTCACAGAAATCAGTGCTGAAATGGGTACAAAACAGGCTAACACGTTCCAGGACTGTCACCTCGCACGAGGTGAATAGTCAACTCGTACAGGCTGCAAGTTGTAATGCTCCGCGTTTCCACTCTTTCCATATTTATCAAGTCTTGTTGTACTTTCCATTTTTGGAAACTTTCTATTTTTCGAAAACTTGTACTTGTATCGTATTTTCAACTTTTCGTCCGAGACCCGATCATAATGAAAGTCATATTTATATCAATTATGTTCCATTTATACTTGTTATGTTCAATTTATACTTGTAATCGCATGCAATAAACCCTAATTCGAAACTATGTGATGAAACGTGTAAATAAACCGACTTTCAACGCGTTTGCGTGCAATACTTGTGATTAACCAACAATTAATGATCCTAATACTTATTATACATCATAGTACACCATATTATACTTGTAAACACCTTTGACATGTTAATTTGCAATTATGTGTTATAGATCGTAAATCGCCTATACTTGCATTTCGTGCGCTAACCGACAACTATGTGTTACTATCGGCACTACCGATACTTCTTTTACATAATTTCACATACATGGACATACTTGACATCACTTTTAAGTTTATGATACTTTCATGCTTTGTTACAACGCTTGAAACTACACGAAAAGCACTCGAAAACACCCTAAAACCTAACTTTGGGGCCCTAACTGCATACTTATCAAACTTGAGGAACCATTTGTGACAAAAAGCCAACCCCCCCCCCCCTTAAAACCCACATTTTGAATCTGAATTTTTGGCTCCAACCTCCACCTAAAATATAAATTTTGAATCTTGTATTAATGGCTACATCCTCTACCTCCATTCTCCACCAATTGGCTTCTAAACCTCATTAAACACTCACCTAACCTCACCCACTATAAATACAAGACTCCTAACCCTCATATCTCCTTTACACCTTCCTAAACTCTTATTCTAAACTCCATAATCTGCTTAAAACTCAAGTTAGGGTAGAATTCTTCCAAGTTCAAAAGTGAGTGCAAGAACTCACCTTTCACCTATCTTCTTCTCTTGTTCTTGCTTCCTATCATCTTGAACTTCAAATGAGGATGTTAACCAAGATTTCTCAAAGGTGTAACACTCTTTTTTGAAGGTCCAAGATGCTTAGAAACTTTTGGTTTCGTCAGTTTCAACATGTTTGGCATAGCCTTCATGTTCATAGCCTACCCAACATGTGCTTGGACAAGCCTACAAACTTGTGTACATGTTGTCGTTGTAGTCTATGGATATTGTAGCCTATGATGACCCAAACTTTCTGTTTTGATTGAGGTTCATGAGCAACCTTCAAGTGTGCACATCAACCAAGCCTAGGCTTGTGTGTCGAATTAGTGTATGGACCATGAAAGTCTTGGCTATTCAAACTTGTCCTACACCACAAGTCACACCCTCAAATTCCACATGTGGGGTTTTACCGCGAGGCGTGTGTCCAACCAGGATCTAGCCACTAATCATGTTGAACCAACCATTTAAAACAGTAAAAACATGACTATCAACATGATTAGCGATGAGGGTTTAATTTGTTCAAAAGACAGTTTGTGTTGCAGCGGAAAACAAACCAAAAAACCAACACGAAACTAAAACCACAAGTTAAAGATGTTCGAAACAATAAGTTTAAACAAACCACCCACTCCAGCCGATTGCAATGCCCGCCCACAGCTGTACATACTGGCCTGCAAAGCATGCAACTACGTGTCAACAATAAAGTTGGCGAATTCACAAAATTGGAGTTTAGTAATCATAAAGTTCACAACGTTTTGATTTAAGTATGACTCGGGTAGCTAACCCTCATCATATGACTAAACTGTGTACCGAATGCTGACATTTCATTTGTGCCCTCAATAATGTCTATCAACCTTAAAGCAAGAATGAAGGTTAGAAGTTCACGCTCGGCCTCCAGCACGGTGTGAGGTTTGTCAAACCTAATAGCGCTATCAACTAATACCCTGCGTATGCCCACCTGACAATCTAATCGGTAAAATACAGGGACTTTCATGATAGAGTTTTCGTTTAGTCTAAGTGTACTATCCACCTCCAGTTGATAGCATGTTTCAGTGGTCCTCGCAAGGGACGCGCGCGTAGCCCAAAACAGGGATACCATAAAAAGTGTTGTCCCAAACCAGGGACGCATGCTTTTAGAAAATAGTTGTGAACTTACCTTAGTTTGCTCGGTATTCAAGTTGAAAGGTAATCAGGAAGGTTGTCACACCCCGACCCGCAGCGGAAAAGATGATCGGGGCATGATTGGGTTATCATCAAAGCTCATGACATTTATTATAACGTTTCATATTTATTATTACAATTTAAAGGGAAACATACAATCATAATTACATCATGTTCTACACATCATTCTAGACTTCATTATTTTCTTCTAAGGCATTTCCTATGTTTTCCTGGCTTCATCCTGTTCACCTGTATCATGTGTAAAAATGGTTTTTGGATCAACAAAAGTTGGCGAGTGAACCTTGTTAGAAAACATTTATTATTTTTTTCTGGTTGTATTTAATATGGAAAAATTGTGCAAAATTCATATATGAACAAACGTAAATATACATACAATAACAACAATTAGCATACAATAACAAACCATTAGCATACGATATCAAACAACAACAAAACAATAACATACATTAACAAACCAACAACATACAATAACATATCAACTTGCATAAATATATAACATGAATGAAACTGTGCGATCAAGGCTCAATCAAACGGAGCTGATCGTATTGCATGTACTGAAAATGATAAATGTCTGTGCAATCAAGGCTCAATCAAACGGAGCCGATCGTATGTTGGCACGCCAGGTTCACGCTCATAATGTAATGGGGAACATGCTCAACGCTCATAATGTAATGGGGAGCGGCGGCCTATGAAATTGCATGTACTGAAAATAATAAATTAAATCTAAACAATAACCACACAAACAGTTTATACAAGCTGAATGCACATTTATTCATGATATGATGTATGCACAATGATTTAAATATAATAAATAGTAAGACACATGATACACCCCAAAAACATGATTTAAACGGGGAATTTGTTGAGATTCACTCACAGTGGGTGCGTTCGGTGAATGATGATGAATGCGCACGAGTTTAGAGGATTGATCGTCGAGGAATAACTAACCTAATTAATAAAGAAAAGTAAGGTAAATAAATGGATTTTATTAACAACTTTAATAGGATTTTTGGATATATTTTTTTGTGAGTTTTAGGCTATTTTCTAACTTTAAAAATGTTATTTTTAAGTATTTTTAATTGATTTTTAAATAAAATAAATAAATAAAATAATAAAAAAAATGTTGACTTTTTGACCGTTGACTTGTTGACCGTGGACCGTTGACTTGTTGACCGGTTTTATTGTGTAAGTGTATGCGCCGGGTGAGGCTCGAACCCGAGACCTCCCGTACGCGTGCACGCAGCTCTACCAACTGAGCTACGTGTCTAACCCGAAATATTTCTGTTTTTAATTATATTTATATACTAATTAAATTAATCCGAAAATCATTTATTTTAAAAAAGATTTTAATGTAACGACTCGGTGCACTCCACAGGTCTCGAACCCGGGACCTTTGGTTTAGTTTGGCACACAGTCCACCGCTGGACTGTGTGTCTAACTTGGTAAATATTCTAGTTTTTATTAATACTTAACATATTACTAAATTAACCCGGTTCAGTTTTTTTTTTAAAAAGGCATTTTATTACAGCGAATGAGGTTGGGACAGGAATCAAACTCGCGACGTGTATGTATTTATTTGCACACAGTCCACCGCTGGACTGTGTGTCTAACCCGTTTATAATTCCGATTTTAAATAATCTTATAACATAACTACTTCGTCTTCTTCGTTCAAAACTCATGCAACAGTTATCTAACTGTTATTTGTTAAATTAATTTAACGAACATTATGAGCAATCGTAAGATAATGAACAGAAACAGGTTTGGGGTTGATTGTACCGAACTGATCGTCCTTCTTCAGAAGTCCGGCAAAAATCGTCGGCTCTGTTTTGGGAGCCCCTTCTGTTCGAATTCAATAATTAGTTTGGATGAATTAGAGGTGAAATTGAATCACTGGGTAACGATTATCAGTAGATTACATGATCATACCGGTTATCAGCGAGATTCTGAAACTTTCAGAAATTTTCTGGCGAAAACAGAAAAATCCGGCAATGTCGTCTGGGGTTGATTCTGAGTGCTGGAGTGGTGTTAGAATTTGTATAATAATGGAATAAAAACAGAAAAATCGAGGTAATTACCGTGTAGATGAAAGTCCCGGTTTTCCGGCTACTTGCAGAGAATTCCGGCGAGTGAAATTTCTTGCGACAGAGATTCTTCAGAGGTTTAAGGAGAGTGGGAGTGAAGTCAGTACGAGTTCTATGATCTTATTTTTGGGTAAGAAGAAAAGATGGATTGAATTCGGTTTTCCGGTGAAACTTTCCGGTTAATTCACAGAGAATTCCGGCGACTTCCGGCGAAGTTTTCTGAGTGAAATGAAGAGTGTGTTTTTGATAAAATTCGCGAGCTCACTGAATGAAGAAAGTATAACTCCCGGATTTGAATTGTATTTTTCGGTTTTGAATTGAAATGAATGAAATTGATGGATTTCTTCGGTTATAACCGATCTTACTGTTAATGTATACGTTATGACCAAAAAGAAACGGCCAAATTTGACGAAATTGTCGGGATTTCCGGCGTGAACGGATTTGGGCGCGTTGTGTAACTGGGTTTTGATTTCCAGATTTAATTTATGTATTAATTGTTTCAATATGTAAACAAAGATCACGAGTGGCGGAGCGGTTGAATGTGTGTGTGTTAAAGCTGTGCTGACCCGGTTGACCCGGCTGACCCGAGTTCGAATCCCGGCTTCAGCATATTATTTTTAATTCACTATTTTTAATACATTTTCAAAAATAAATTTTAAATTCTAATATACTTATTAATTATGTATCGTTTAAAATTAATTTGGGCATTAAATACGCAACAAAATTTTTAACTGATTGTTCGGTTAATAAACGAAGCGGGTTTGGTAAATCCGGTTTTGGCGGATGTTACAGTATCCCCTACTTTTAGAAATTTCGTCCTGAAATTTAAGTAGTGGCATATGTGTCTAAAAAGGATGGTGTTTTAATTTGACAATTACATACTTAGAAGAGAGTAAGAGTTTAAATTTTGTTTGAGGCGGCAACGTTCCTTGTAAGGGTTGAATACCCTGCTACAGGAATCGCTTTTTGATGCCTATGATAATGAATATTGATTAACAGAGTTGATTGACTAAATATGATTTCATGCGCAAGAGTTTTGGTACGTTTGGAGAGATAAGGTTATATCCTAAAATAAACTTCTAATACTAAAACCTACATGGAACTTCTCATAACCGCCTGACAATGCCTCTGATCCTTTGACAAGAATACTTATATATAGGAAGTACCAGCGGCGTATCCACCATATTCTTGTCAAATTTTCATTGGTTTTATCAGTAAGTTATGATTGGTTCTATGATGTGACTCTAGAACATAAATAAACACAACAACCAATGTCTGAGTCCTAATTCTGATAGCATACATGTTTGATTGATGACACAATCCAATTCCTTTAAATGATGAGTTGATATGAATGCTAAATCAGTGAGTATAACACAAACTTCAATCAAGACATTACTAAATCCTACATGGAACTTCTCATAACCGCTGATAACGCCTCTGATCCTTTGACAAGAATACTTATATATAGGAAGTACCAGCGGCGTATCCACCATATTCTCGTCAAATTTTCATTGGTTTTATCGGTAAGTTATGATTAGTCCTATGCGACTCTAAAACATAAACAAACACAACAACCAAAGCTTGAGTCCTTGAATGATGACAATACCTCTCTCGTTTGTTATGATGAAGAGGTTAGTCTATGTAGAAAATGGAACACAATCCAATTTCTTTAAATGACGAGTTGATATGAATGTTAAATCAGTGAGTGTAAAACAAATTTCAACCAAAACATTACTAAATCCTACATGGAACCTCTCATAACCGCCTGATAATGCCTCTGATCCTTTGACAAGAATACTTATATATAGGAAGTACCAGCGGCGTATCCACCATATTCTTGTCAAATTTTCTTTGGCTTTATCCGTAAGTTATGATTAGTTTTATGTGACTCTAAAACATAAATAAACACAACAAACAATGCCTGCGTCATAATTCTGATAGTATACATGTTTGAATGATGACAGTCCCTCTCTCGTTTGTTGTGATGGAGAGGTTAGTCTATGTAGAAGTGAGACACAGCTCAACTTCTTTAAATAATGAGATTGAAATACGTTGAGATGTATGATGGTATGAATGTTAAATCAAT
Source organism: Scalesia atractyloides (assembly GCA_947069175.1). NCBI lineage: Eukaryota > Viridiplantae > Streptophyta > Magnoliopsida > Asterales > Asteraceae > Scalesia > Scalesia atractyloides. The sequence goes on along the minus strand of CAMTDV010000023.1, from coordinate 40,373,576 downwards.
GAGTTTAAAACAAAACTGAAATAGTAGTTTGCATTAAGAACCTTGGATAAATTTCCAATTTAAAATTGAGACACGTGAAAAATTGAGATAATCATAAAGAAAAACATAAAACTAAGCGGTTGGAGTTGAATCTTGATTTTCAGTGAAGGGGACTAGTTGGGTGTTTTCGTTTGGGCCGTCATTATCTTCAACCGGATTGGCGTTGATGTTGAAAACTCTTCCTCTTGCTGGTGGCCTAGTGGTTGGGTTTTCTTGATTTGCTTGGTTAACTGGGTTTGCTTGAGCTTGGGCGTTTATGATGTTAACCAATTGAGGGCACGTGTTTCTAAAATGGGTAGGGTCGCCACAATTGAAACAAGCTCGAACATATGGGAACATGAGGTATTGGGGTTGTTAATATGTTTGGATCATGTTTTGAGTAGGGGGTGAGGTTTGGTTTTGAGAGGTGCGGCAAACTTTGCTCAAATGACCATAGCGTCCACAATTCGCACATAGTCGACAAAGTACAGTAGATGGATGGTGACAAAAACAGGTGTTACATCGAGGGTGAGGTCCAAGGTAAGGTTTCTTATTTGGGTAGGTTAAGTTGGGTGCTACTTGAGTGATTGGGATAGCTTGGAGGGGTACGGCTTTTAAGGCTGGTTGATTGCGTTGGGTGACAGCGAAAAGTTGCTCATCTCGTTTCCTCTTGGAAATGGGTTGAGAAAGAGGTTCGGTTTGGGTGGAGTTTGAAATTTCAGTTGAAGCTTTATCTTTCTTCTTCTCCTCCTTGAAGTCTTTATTCCGTATACGGTTTTCGGTGAGCTCTGTAGCTATCTCCATTGCTGCTTCCAAAGTTGCAGGTGTGGTACTTATTACAGAGTCTTGAATTTTTGAAGGAAGACCTCGAATGTAGTGCTCGATCAAACGGTAGAGGGGAGTGAACAAGTTGGGACCATTTGACTTACTCAAGGAATCTTTTGTTGTACGTGGTGTGGTCGCCTTCCTTTTGTTTCAACGAATAGAACCTCATCCTCTAATTTCTTGATTTCGCTCCTTGGGCAAAACCGTCTTGTCATGATTTCTTTCAACTCTTCCCAAGTCAGAGTCATAGTATCTTCAACACCCCGTTTGGCCTTCTCTGTATTCCACCAAGTAAGTGCTATTCCAAATAAACGACCAGTAGCATATCGCACTTTGCGATCATCGGGGCAATTACAAGTTAGAAAAATGTTTTCCATTTCTTCAAACCAATAGAGAAGAGCGGTAACACCTTCAGTCCCTTCGTATTTTGTAGGGTCGCATGATTTGAAATGCTTGTAGGTGCATTTAGTGGTATTTGGGGGAGGGATGATAACATTTTGAACTTCTTGATTGACGGGATTAGCGGTAAGGGCTTGTTAGACTTGAATTAGAATGTTGGGTATTACGGCAGCCATTTGTTGAGCGATTAGGGCAGCCATGCGCTCGCGGGCTTTTCCTGCTCTCATCTTCCTACGAGCGTGACTAGAAGACATCTACAAGAAATACATATCAAGAGTATGAGTTGGATGCTTTTGGGATCATGTGTCGTATTTAGGAATGAACATTCATAAAATAAACATAGCAAAATAAATCTACTACATCCATAGGATTTCTTGGGCTTTGCTCGTAATTGGGCCTTGCATGCCGCCATACTTCACCTTCGTAATCATGTGGGCCCCCATGATTACCGGGTTTTTCATATGTTTCGCATGTGTCTGCCTGGTTACGTACACTAAAGCCCGGAGAAAATCGAGAAATATGTAACGTATGATATTCGGAATGTGTCCAGGTGTGGACACGGTGACACCTCAAAGTGGGGTTAGTTCGAACGACGTTTGGTGTGGCATGCTTTGGCCTAATAGGTCCTTCGTACTCTCATCGTTAGTCCCCAGGTAGGCAAACTGGTCCGTTATATTGGATTTATACGAATGCCAACCTAGACAGGACGTTCCAACTACCGGTAGTTGTACCCTTACAGTTACTACATGCCCGTCGCAGAACTCACTTTGATGAGATTTGAAAAATGAAAAATGCGACAAAATCTTGAATAACGGAAGTATGATGATGGTTTGAATATGTGAACATTGAAATATGTATGACGAATATGTATGTAAGTATGTATGTTTGACTGTAAGTATAATTCACTATGTATCACAAAATGTAATATTGGAAATGTTTGCATGCATTTGTGTATGTAATAAATATGAAGGAAATAAACATCATGAGTTTGCATATAACCACATAAACAATTAAAATCTAATCAACTATAGTATAGGCTCTAAGGGTCTAATAACCTATCCTATATCCCTATAGTCATGGCTCTGATACCAATCTGTCACACCCCGACCCGCAGCGGAAAAGATGATCGGGGCATGATTGGGTTATCATCAAAGCTCATGACATTTATTATATCGTTTCATATTTATTATTACAATTTAAAGGGAAACATACAATCATAATTACATCATGTTCTACACATCATTCTAGACTTCATTATTTTCTTCTAAGGCATTTCCTATGTTTTCCTGGCTTCATCCTGTTCACCTGTATCATGTGTAAAAATGGTTTTTGGATCAACAAAAAGTTGGCGAGTGAACCTTGTTAGAAAACATTTATTATTTTTTCTGGTTGTATTTAATATGGAAAAATTGTGCAAAATTCATATATAAACAAACGTAAATATACATACAATAACAACAATTAGCATACAATAACAAACCATTAGCATACGATATCAAACAACAACAAAACAATAACATACATTAACAAACCAACAACATACAATAACATATCAACTTGCATAAATATATAACATGAATGAAACTGTGCGATCAAGGCTCAATCAAACGGAGCCGATCGTATGTTGGCACGCCAGGTTCACGCTCATAATATAATGGGGAACATGCTCAACGCTCATAATGTAATGGGGAGCGGCGGCCTATGAAATTGCATGTACTGAAAATAATAAATTAAATCTAAACAATAACCACACAAACAGTTTATACAAGCTGAATGCACATTTATTCGTGATATGATGTATGCACAATAATTAAATATAATAAATAGTAAGACACATGATACACCCCAAAAAAGTGATTTAAACGGGGAATTTGTAGAGATTCACTCACAGTGGGTGCGTTCGGTGAATGATGATGAATGCGCACGAGTTTAGAGGATTGATCGTCGAGGAATAACTAACCTAATTAATAAAGAAAAGTAAGGTAAATAAATGGATTTTATTAACAACTTTAATAGGATTTTTGGATATATTTTTTTGTGAGTTTTAGGCTATTTTCTAACTTTAAAAATGTTATTTTTAAGTATTTTTAATTGATTTTTAAATAAAATAAATAAATAAAAATAATAAAAAAAATGTTGACTTTTTGACCGTTGACTTGTTGACCGGTTTTATTGTGTAAGTGTATGCGCCGGGTGAGGCTCGAACCCGAGACCTCCCGTACGCGTGCACGCAGCTCTACCAACTGAGCTACGTGTCTAACCCGAAATATTTCTGTTTTTAATTATATTTATATACTAATTAAATTAATCCGAAAATCATTTATTTTAAAAAAGATTTTAATGTAACGACTCGGTGCACTCCACAGGTCTCGAACCCGGGACCTGTGGTTTAGTTTGGCACACAGTCCACCGCTAGACTGTGTGTCTAACTTTGTAAATATTCTAGTTTTTATTATACTTAACATATTACTGAATTAACCCGGTTCAGTTTTTTTTTTAAAAAGGCATTTTATTACAGCGAATGAGGTTGGGACAGGAATCAAACTCGCGACGTGTATGTATTTATTTGCACACAGTCCATCGCTGGACTGTGTGTCTAACCCGTTTATAATTCTGATTTTAAATAATCTTATAACATAACTACTTCGTCTTCTTCGTTCAAAACTCAGGCAACAGTTACCTAACTGTTATTTGTTAAATTAATTTAACGAACATTATGAGCAATCGTAAGATAATGAACAGAAACAGGTTTGGGGGTTGATTGTACCGAACTGATCGTCCTTCTTCAGAAGTCCGGCAAAAATCGTCGGCTCTGTTTTGGGAGCCCCTTCTGTTCGAATTCAATAATTAGTTTGGATGAATTAGAGGTGAAATTGAATCACTGGGTAACGATTATCAGTAGATTACATGATCATACCGGTTATCAGCGAGATTCTGAAACTTTCAGAAATTTTCCGGCGAAAACAGAAAAATCCGGCAATGTCATATGGGGTTGATTCTGAGTGCTGGAGTGGTGTTAGAATTTGTATAATAATGGAATAAAAACAGAAAAATCGAGGTAATTACCGTGTAGATGAAAGTCCCGGTTTTCCGGCTACTTGCAGAGAATTCCGGCAAGTGAAATTTCTTGCGACAGAGATTCTTCAGAGGTTTAAGGAGAGTGGGAGTGATGTCAGTACGAGTTCTATGATCTTATTTTTGGGTAAGAAGAAAAGATGGATTGAATTCGGTTTTCCGGTGAAACTTTCTGGTTAATTCACAGAGAATTCCGGCGACTTCCGGCGAAGTTTTCTGAGTGAAATGAAGAGTGTGTTTTTGATAAAATTCGCGAGCTCACTGAATGAAGAAAGTATAACTCCCGGATTTGAATTGTATTTTTCGGTTTTGAATTGAAATGAATGAAATTGATGGATTTCTTCGGTTATAACCGATCTTACTGTTAATGTATACGTTATGACCAAAAAGAAACGGCCAAATTTGACGAAATTGTCGGGATTTCCGGCGTGAACGGATTTGGGCGCGTTGTGTAACTGGGTTTTGATTTCCAGATTTAATTTATGTATTAATTGTTTCAATATGTAAACAAAGATCACGAGTGGCGGAGCGGTTGAATGTGTGTGTGTTAAAGCTGTGCTGACCCGGTTGACCCGGCTGACCCGAGTTCGAATCCCGGCTTCAGCATATTATTTTTAATTCACTATTTTTAATACATTTTCAAAAATAAATTTTAAATTCTAATATACTTATTAATTATGTATCGTTTAAAATTAATTTGGGCATTAAATACGCAACAAAATTTTTAACTGATTGTTCGGTTAATAAACGAAGCGGGTTTGGTAAATCCGGTTTTTGGCGGATGTTACAAAGGTCAACTTTACCCTGATATATTTACCATTTCAATTAGTTCAATTTATGAATTCATACACGTAGTCTAACACATACTCACCGAATCACGTTGTCGTACAAATTACACGTTCAAGTAAGTTAGAGTAGGTGATCGCCTAATTCCATACAATGCATCCATAGACACCCGTTAACATTTCTAACAACATACAACACTTTGTTGCAACATATAATCATATATAAGACGTTCATAACTACTTTTAGCTTAATGCATTTCATGTCAGTTTTAATACAGTTTTTCGGAATGTATTTAAAATACTAAACGAACTCATAAGATTATGATATTTTAATAAAACGTGTCTTCTAGTTCCCGAATACTTATGTATTTTTTTTCATAACCTGAATCTTTACACAAAAATCACTAAAAATCATTCTCTACACCTAGGTCTGATCTACTACTTTCTGATGACAGTTTACGCCAAAAATCATTTGAAAATCTTCGTTTATTCTTTTTACGAAATTCCAGTTGGAGATTTTCATCACCTCCTGGAACTTCCTACAGTAAAAATTTGAGATCATAAATAAATTCCTACGTTGAGTTATGACACTCGTAATGGGCTACAAATTCTGGCGAAAATTGCAGCCTGAATCTTTGACACGAAAAAATTCATAAAACATTCATTTTTCGTCGAAAAAATGTCATTCCAGTGGGGTTTGAAAGATAGTTCCTGGAAGTTCACCATAGACTCAAGAAACATCAGCTTTTGATAAATTTTAACCCGGTTACAGCCGATTAAAGTCGGCTGTAATGTTCTGGACAGAACCTGTTTAGTCACCCAAACCCCATAAAGACTAGTTTATGAACTCAATAGCTTATATCCATAAATCACAGCAGGGTTTTATCATAAATTATATCATGTAGCAACTATTTTATCACTAACCACCGGGTTAAACCTATAAACAACACCCAGGAGACCTACCCGAACCCATGATCAACCATAACGCATCACAATGCAATTTCTACCAACTCTATGCTACATATAGTCATTAAAACGACAATTATCCTTATCACAACAGAAAAACGCAGCCATGAAACTTAAAAACAATCATGCATGAACATTTATAAACATCTCAAAACCCAATATTTAACCCGTAACGAAACCCTAGCGACTTAACCGACCATGCAAACAACTTACACGTTATAATCCATGATTCCTAGCGTCTAGCTCTTCATATACATGCATAACAACAAATTTCATCCAACATACATATCATTACACTAAAAAGAACCAATTAAAACCCAAAGAATTCCGAGTTGCGAACTAGAGAAGTCGCTTGTAACTTGAAACCGGCTAGATTTGAGTCTTGGGGTTGTTACTTGTGTCAACAGAGGGAGAGGGAGGTGAGATCGCAGGTATATAATGCATAAGTTAGAGTTTTGGATTAGATAAGCTATCATATAAATACATGTATTCAAAATCCTTAATTTGATAGAAGTTGGGAACGGTTTAGGAGAACGTGTGGGGTTGAGCCGACTTAGTTGGGCAGGATCAACAGAATACATGAGTAATGTTGTACCAATCTTTTGTATGCATGGTATATAGATTAGAATTTTTATACTATCATAATCAAGTACTACCACTTTCACAAACAACAAATAAAAACTAACAGACTCACACAGCAATAAAAAAACAATATTATTTATAAGGATATGTAATGGAAGGCAGTTTGGATCATATATATATATATATATATATATATATATATATATATATATATATATATATATATATATATATATATATATAAATATATATATATATTAACATCAACCAATATAGATGTATATGTTTTACGCCATGGTTCAGATCTCATGAGTTTCGAGTTACGCGAGTAGGTTGAATCGACACGCGAGACATGTATTTTGGTTCAACGGTTCGGGTCAGTTCAATACGATATGGATTTTGTTTGAAACGTGTTTAGATAATATAAATTAAATAGGTATAAAAATTAATTTGTCGATTAAGATAAGTCTATATAAATTTATTTATAAATGCGAAACTAATAATTTTTACCTCAAGATTTCGGGTTGTCAAACCACACTTGTATGATTTTCCTTTTTACTTTTTGTATTTTCCTTTATGTACATTCATGACCTACCGACCTTCGGGTTATGCTTTGGTGAATTCTTATGACGAGGATTAAATGGATGCATATCATCCTACCTCCTACTTGAATCTCCATGACCCCTTCGGGGAATACTTGACTATAAACTAATGTAATTGTTAAATTTACTTTCTTTACTAGTCATGTTAACCCGGAAACTTACTCGCCTTTATTCCCATTTATAGGGTAACTTCGGCTCCCGGTCCACCCATTCCATCACCCAAGTTTCACGTTTCGGAAAGCTTAACACAAATAGTGAGTATACTCGAACCCATTTTTCCGTTTACACACTTTGGGTACAACATGTACAATTATACAAATACGATTCATATTTAAAACTTGTTATAATCACACTCTATCCGTTATAAACTTGAAATTGTATTATTCTTGTTATCGCATGCTATGTATACTTGTGTCTATATGCTCATTAACCTTGCTAGCCTCCCTTAACAATTAGAGCGCTATAGGATTAATGCACCGCCCGTATTCTTGTGGTATTGTTAAAGTAAACTATTTTACACCTTGTCATTTCAGTGACAATGGTAATCACGATTGCGTTAAACTTTGGATTGACATATAGTTATCACATGTTAGTATGTTTGTAACATAATATGTCAATTTACCATGTTGGATATGAGGCAACTTTTATGCTATGTAAATAAACTTGTATGCTCGCCAACTTTTGTTGATCATTATTTTAATACATGTTGCAGGAAACTAGTTGTTGCGATGAAGAAACTTATTTAGGGTGGATTAGATCACACCTAGACTTAAAATTTATGTATTTCAATTCATGTTGTTATGTCATTCGAAACTTGTTGTATTTCCATTTTTGAAACTAATATTGTCCTTTTGGTATCAACGAATCGAATTATTTAAATATTGTCACAAATAGTGTTATGAAGTCTCTTACAATCTTGTTTTCGTCCGCCCTGATGTTTCCGCAATCGGTTGGGGTGTACACAAGTCAACTCGTAAGAGGTACCAGTCAACTCATACGAGCTGCAAGTCAGCTCGCACGAGGCGGACAGTCCACTTCATACGAAGTGGAATTCTTCTCGTTTTCTTTCCGTACTTTCTGCTTCAGAATCTAGATCTATCATCCACTCAGTATACTCACGCCCACCTGTTTACTCATGTAGGGTAACTTCGTGTTGCATCACCTGAGCACTCTACACATGGAATACTAGGAAGCTTGCTTAGCTGTGAGTACACTCGAACACCTTTTTTGTTTTACACTTTTTGGTGCAACATGTTTAATCTATTAAAATACACACAATCACACTTATACTTTTATGCAAACACACAAACAATCCATCATACATGCTACAGATACGTGATACGTGATTTGTATACTTGGAACATTTTTATGTGATACGACTTGTCATTAACTTTGTACGAGCTCCGCTTAACATGTATAGCGCTATAGGAGTAACGCAAGCCCGTATTCTTGAGGTCATGTTAAGTTTATTCTACTTTGCGGTGACACTTGAAGATTGACTTGTAAATCGCATGCCTTTTTACATTAATCTAGTGTACTATCTAAACATGTGGATTCGTTTAAACTATTTCATACTTATGCTATATCAAACTTTTGTACTCACCAATGCTCTTGTGTTAAACTATACTTTTAACATGTTGTAGGTTAAGGATGACGCCATGGATGGAACTTACTAGGGACTTCCTAGAAACGCACTTAGAAATTTCTAGACTTTACGTTGCATTTTTGTTAATCATGTTGTACTTGAATCTTTTAAATGTTTTACTTTGAAATTTCTCATGTTGTACTTGACGAATTTGAAATGAAATAAAATTTTGTTATCATTAACTATTGTCGCAAACTACTGTTATGTTGACTCGAGCAATTTATTTCGTCCCGCCCTGATATTTCCATCATCGGTTGGGGTGTGACATTGGAGGTGTTTGCAACTCAAACTTTCTGGAATAACACCTCAATCAATCCCTCAACATGAAGATTAGTTGGGGACATGGTTTGGTTCATGTTCATCAAAGAAAGATAAGGAAAAGTTGTAAGTGATGAAAGTTTTATAAAAACAGAAATTAAATCCAACTTTGGACCTCAAATATGGTGATGTTCTATCTTTTTTACCATAGTAAACTTGTGGTAACATTCTAGAGGTGTTCCTAGGAAGGGGGGGGGGAGAAGAAAAACATGAAGAAAAGTGAAGAAACAAGCTCAAAACTCATGTTTTAAACTTGGATGGATCTGCCCAAAGTTAAGAAATGTAGAGATTTGAGAGTGTTAGAGAGAGTGTTTGGAGTGTGGAAAGTGTTTAAGAGGTGATAAGGGGTTGTGTTTATAGTTGGGATTATGGTTTGGGTGTTAAATGAGGTGTTGGGGGTTGAAAGCATTCTGCCAGACCTGGTGCTTTTGCACGATCGTGCAATGGGTACACTGTCAGGCGGATCACGGAACGAATGGTGGTGCACATCAGGTGCGCGGTCATGCGCATCGCAGTATGCATGGTTGTGCACATCAGTTGCATGGTTGTGCACTACCTACAAAATTTACCAAACTTTCTAGAATTTGCAGTTTGATCCCTAGAGTTTGATAATTCCATTTTATGCTAGAAGCTCATAATTAAGCATGTTTTAGGTGTTCCAACCATATTTAAGTATGGTATGAGTATGATGCACGTATGATTGATATTCAAAGTATTTTAAATTTCGGTTTTGCATATAAACTCGTATTTAAATATTGATTCCGTATAACTATAAGTATAACAAGTATAAGTATAAATGTGAACTTCCACTATGATCGAAGTCTTGGATTACAAGTTTGGAAGTGAAATACGAATATAAATTTCCAAAAATAGAAATATGATAACTTTCTAAATAAAGAAAGTACAGAAATGCGAAGCTACGTGAACAAATGATTTAACAATAGAAACCTTCATTAAACGTGTTAAACAAGTACAAAGATAATCATCCACCCCGGGTGAGCTCCCCGGGGTGGTGGCTCACAAATGCATACCTCACAAGTGAGGTCTACTAATCTATTTATAGTCCCTGAGCCTTGCCCTCCAAGCAAGCCGCCTCTATCTTGGAAAACCTCCAAAATTCGCTAACACATACGACTATAACCACTAAACTTGCTACCTCACACAAATAACAACATTACTAATTAAAGTCGCCATCGTTGATAACATCATTCTCCAATTTGACGTAACATATGAGAAGGTAACGGCCGATGATTAAGCTGAAGACTCGCACATAAAGTTAAAGCTACTAATGGTCAAGTCTAAACGGTCAGAAAGGAATATTCCGAAGTATCCTCGGGATATCAGAATGTTAGTTATTTTCTTATCTTTATAAAAAAGAGACTGGACGATCGTTTTCGGGGTTACTCTATGCACACTACTGCTTTCGCACACTTGTTTCTTTTTGCAACTAACACACTAGAATTCATTGTGCAGTAGATTTATCCGGTTCTCGAGTTTTACCTCTTTTGTTGTTTTAATTATATTCATTGTGGTAGACGACTTTCCTGAGGTTTTGTGCCGAGATCCATACGGATCATGGCTTTCCTCGCTAAAACCATATGTTTTCTTTCGTTTGCTTGTCATTTTAATATCGATATTTTGAACCATATTCTAATATCTTGAGCAGTATATTTTGCAATTCAAACTATATTTTGTCCTAAACACTTAGCAATTTCATTTACTAAACCGATAACAACATTTTTTACAATTAATCACGTCAACAGCGAATTGACACACTACCTCACATTACAAATTTGATCACTAAATTGTTTAGATAATTTTTTACTACTACTGGTACTGCTGCTACTGCTACTGTTGCTACTACTATTACTATGTGTGTCCGACTCTATGAGAAGAGATACATGAGGGGGCCAACGTTCAACAACATTCAATAATTATATGAGGTTCAACAAGAAGTATACGACTTTCTTAAGATGTAGCATTAATTGAATGCACTGGTCACGAGAAAACTGTTGAACTATTTGGCAAGGTCAACATTATTGACGTGACCATCCCAAGCATTATGCTTGAAGCTGTGGTATCATATGATCTTTGGATTTGGCATGTGTTCTTTAGTGTCATCGGATCCAGGGATAACATCAACGCTTTTGAGCAATCGTTGCCTTTCAGTACCGGGCAAACCTTTTTTTTTTTTGAATGGTGACAATCTTGTAGGTAGTATTTATCCAAAGTGGATCACGATTGCTAAAGTGTTTTCATTCCCTCATAACAATGAAAGAAAATTATTCAAAAGAAAATTATTCAAAAAGTGTAACAGTGGAAAAGAAAATAAATTGAACATGCCTTTGGAGTCTTGAAAAGCATGATCATTTTCAACCTAGCACAAATGTGGGCAAATGAAAAAAAAATAAGGGATAACCTAGCAAATGTGGGTAAAAGAAATAATAAGGGATGTATTATAAACTTGCTTCATTTTACATAATATAATATTAGTAAACGAAGATAAAACAATATGTCAAATTTATGAATGATGGGCTATTCTTGTGATAAGCAACGAATAAAGACTTGAAAATCATGTGGCAATACGATGTAGAAAAATACACAACATTATTTGTGTGGATGTGGATATGATATAGCATATATGACGATATGTATCATCACGTGACTTTAGACTTGGATTAGTTTAGTTTATTTACTTGTACTTTTGTTACATTTAAACACAACCATCGAAGATGCTTGGTGTACCACCGTAGGGAGTCTGCTCGCCGGAGGAAAGGTCGGCTCCGGGTTTCTCTGACTATTTCAAATAGAAATGCCGGCTCTGGGTTTCTCTGACTCTTCCATATCTCTCTTTCATCTTTGTTTCTCTCTTTTTTGTACGCAGGAGTATGATCATGGGTCAGACTTGAATGTAAATACCTTGAAACAATGTTCATAAGGTTCTATATATAATAAGTTCATTTTTAAAATTTATTTACTCAATTTTTACATTTTTAATTATAATGTTTCTAATACTTAATTAAGTATTAAAATAATAAATAAATATAATTAAAAAACAATAATTAAGCAATGATCGACAGTCTCCTGATCACACCTGTTGACACTGTGAACTTTGAAGGATGAAAAAGTACGCCTTCACCCGTTAACGGTGAAAAAATACACCTAAGTGACACCCTTTCTTTCTCTTCTTTTCTCATGTCGGCCGGCGACACTTTTTTCTAATAAAACTCATTTGGAGCCCAAAACTGTTAGGAATATTAGAATCAATTCTTATATCAAATTTAAATCTATGAATTCAGAACTGAATCGGCCCGACCATTCAAACTATGTTATACAACTCACACTTTTTATCTTCATTTTTTCTAATAATCCGCATTTCAAGTTGAACTCAAAATCAGTTTTTTTTTTCTTTCCGAATTTCTAAAACAAATCTGTTTGATTTCCGATAATTAAAAAAACCAACCAAACGAACACCCTTATCTAAGAGTGCTAGATGTGGGGGTCATCCAGGCCCGGCCTAGCCCGGTGACGCCCTCCACATCATTTCTCCTAGGTCCGACGTCGTCTTTCGCGGCAACCTTCAGACGTTGAAGACGCGGCTCTTCTTCTCACAATCGAAAAAAAACGTCAAAAAAAAGTCAATTTTTTTCAAAATTTACACTACCGCCGGAGCTCCAAGAGGTAGACTTCATTCACACACGTTCATTCACACGCGTTCAAAAAAACACGGTTCTACCTGTGTAAATACAAACCAAGGCTATTCCGTTTAGACACACCAAAAAAAACACACAATCCTCTTCTTTTACATTACTAGTAGTATTACTAACATGTCCGCCCCTGCATACATACATACATACATACATACATATATATATATATATTTAGTCTCATCTTCCATTTCCTAGGTTCATCCCCTTCCTTTAGACCGTGAAGGGTCTTCCTTCAATGACTACCCTCCTTCCATACCAAGTAGCCTAAGACGCTTGAGTAAAATCTAATCAAGAATTGGCTCTAACTCAAACTTGAACACATAATAATCTGATCATTAAACATCCTCAAAAACTCTTGAAATCACCAATTATATTAAAAGAAGGGAATGGGATCATATTTTTTTTTACAAAATAAAAAGAAATCAAAACTACACAAACAAAGACCGTTGAATAAAAAGATCAAGGAGAGAACAAGCCATTAATGGTTGCTCGACCGATCTTCGATTTCGGCTCATGAACAAGTTTTTTGAACCGAGGCTTCTTGATCCAGATGCCAGTTGAATAAGATGGCATCAACTCCAGATCATCGTTATCGTTTTGCATCTTCTTCTTCTTCTTCATCATCTTCTCGTACTCCTCTGCCATTAGCATAGCTATGTCCGCCATTTTTTATGATTGAATGATGATTGATTTTGGTGTGATGAGGAAGAATGGTTTTTAGCTTTTATAGATGGGTGGTATATCGATATGGTTCAATGTATGAAACCGGTGTTGGTATTGGAATCTTCCCATTGGATTCTCGTTATTGTTGTTTTACGAAAAAATATATCTTTAGTTGTGTTACTTTACTTGAGTTACACGATAGAGTTATTTTGTGTGTTTTAATGTTTTTTGTTTGATATTTAAAAAGGGTAAATGCACGGTACCTCTGATCGCGGGAGGGTTCTTCCTCCTCAAGCTAGCTTAGCCCCATAGCTGCCTGGCGGTTACTACCCAGCAGGATTATTCGGGCCGAGCTGGACTCAAACCCGCGTCCTCCCGTTTGGAATGGGTGAAGCTGGCTACTGGGCTGACACCCCGTGGTTTTTAGTTTGATATTTTTTAATGGTAAATGTTGAAATATTGTATTACTACTCTTTTCTCATGTTTGAATATGAGATCTTTCTTTTGAGTTTGATACGGTAATAGATTTTGAAAAATTACTACAGTATAAGAACGTTTTGTATTTGAGTTTGATATAGATTTTGAAAATTTAGAATTGCGGAAGATGAAAAGTATATATGACTAAAGTTGAAAGTAAAAAAGTGTTTGGGTTAAATTGTAAAAGATAAAAAAACTTTTGAATTAGGAGTGAAAAATCAAATTAATCAAATTGGTTAAATTACAAAGATTGAAACTTTTGACTTAAATTACCAAAAACTGAAATTTTAGAGTTAGACAAAAAGAACTGATTTTTTTTAACTCTTAAAAGCAAAAATATAACAAGTATAAGTACAAATATATTGTTTATTTATAGTATTTTAATTTTAATTAACTTCAATCCGGAACATATATGGTATTTGTTGACATAAAATGCTCTAATTTATATAGCTAAAATAAACTGCCTGGTATTTGTTGAGAGGACAACGATGTCATGTTAGTAAGATGTCACATGCTCATCACAAACACATCCTAAAAGACTCCAAATTAAACTCACTGAAAGTTAACTATTATTATACGCAACAAACTTAGATAACATTTTAATACTAGTGAAAATAACTTACAAGATAGTTAATAATAACCATTTTTACATATATTATAGTTTTAATGATTTTTATTATCGGTTAATTTTTATTACTATGGATTACATATTTTTATATTGGCCTAAATCAGTGATTCTTAACAGATGGTACATGATGTCTGATGATCACGGATCCTTGCTATTGTTTGCATTAACTAACAATAGTATCCTTTGTTTAAAACTTGTTTTTACAGATACATAACGAATTAGACTTAGTCAAAGCTAGTATTTCGGGAAATATTGTAAGACCATATCCTTATTTTACTGAGTTTCTATTAAAAGTTTCGTATTTAAACATGTAATTCCGAATACACGTCACTTAAATTTTCAAGTTTATTAAAACTTTTTCAACATATTTAAATAATTTGACATGTTATCAATGATTTATTTTGTTATAATCAAAACCAAGTGCGGAAGCTTCGTCTTTGATCGTGTTCGGTTCTTCAAATAGCTTGATCCTTCTCCGGTGCTCCAAACGTCACCTATATTTCATAATTTATGAAATACGTTAGTTATAAATAAATTATAACACAACCGAATAAACTCGAAGGCTTAAAACAATAAACAAAACAAAACTATACTTTTTTAGGGTCCACCGTAAGCTACGGCTGGCCACCGTAGCTTACGGTCCGGACCTTCTGTCTTACGGTCCAGACTTCCAGTTCCATTACAGCAGTTGCCCACCGTAAGCTACGGTAGCCCACCGTAGCCTACGGTGGTGTGCTGCAAATTTCTCTTGTTTGCTATTTTAGTTACGATATTTTCCGTAACTCGCTCAATTCTTCTCCGTTTTACCTGAAACTTATTTCTAAATATCCGTAGAATATTTTCTTACATATTTAACCCGAAACGCTTGACCCGGATTCTTATTTCACATAATTTATGCATTTATCCCCGGTTTATGCTTCTATTTTCCGATTTTGCCCTTTAACCCCATTTAAACCAAACTATACATTTACGCATCCTTTTCGGTATGCATTAACACTCCATTATTACCCGTATAGTTGTGTTATTTAACTAAACCTTTATTTATTTATTTATTATTTTACCCGTTTGGTTGGTATAGCGTAACCCAACGCTTATTCAACCAAACCTTATCTATCTTATTGTTCCCATAATAAGATATCTATCTACTTCCAACTGTCCGAAATTCGTTTATCTACGTATTTAGTCTGAAATCCTTATCTCGTATTCTTAATTCTTATGAATTACGCATTCGTTCATAGTTTATGCGTATATTCATTTTGACCCGTTAAGAGATTTAAGCGTATAAACTTAAATCTCACTTCCTCTTACTTTGTTTCTGGTTTTCATACAAAAATATCTATTTACATCCCACCACAACTATACATTGTGGTGGATTGGTTATAGAATGCTATATTTTCAATTCTACCATTCGGTTGGCATTTTACGAAAAAGACCAATATGAGGCATTAAGCCAAAACAGCTTATGTCATTTACTATTACACTACCGCAAGGGTAAACCTTCTTATAAAACTCAGTTTTAAACTACCCTCAAGATCGTTTACTTGTTTTATTACTTGAGGGCATTTTGGTCAACTTAGACCTTTCTTTATGACAGTCTTACAATATCATGTTTTGACCAAAATGTACATTTAACCATAGTCTATATAGAATCATTATGTTCTCGATAACATAATGTCTACGAACTAGAATATTAGATGACCTTACCTTAGGTGATATATTATTCATTCATGACTTGATTTTCTCTCAACGAACCGTAAGTCCTTTTGAGAGTTTGACCATTACACGTACCTGACTCGGCTCATAGCATTAGCATTGATCCGTTCTAATATCATGCTCTATTCTTTCTATGAACATAACATTTCAACAAGCGATATTAGTTATCGTTGTCAAATGGTGATAATATCACCATTTGACCCGTTAGGTCTAAATGACCATTTGTCATTTTGAGATGACACTTATTTGTCATCTCAACTATTTAACCCATTTCATTTTGCACTGAATGATTATCTTACTTTAAAAATCGTTTCTTAATTCGTCTGACCTATTATGACTTACGTCATATGGTATCTTTTTCAGAACTCCTTATTTATTCGTCATCGCATGACTAATTGACTGTTTTTACCCTTTTTATCATAATTCATGGTTTAATACCATATTTACTTGTTCCAACCCGTATCTATCCATGTTGGAACTTTATATTTCGAATTCTCTTCCCGAATACCCAAAATGCTTTACTTACCTTGAATTCCAATTATGCCTTCTTCTGCATACTTGTTCCGTTTGACCCGCTTCTTCCTAAGCCTCCACCTAGCTTGTCAAGCGTCAAACTATCATTTATCATTCGCAAGATGGTTAGGTTAGTCATTATTTAATACGACTATTCCACCTTACGAATTTATATCAATTCACCACTTGATCATTTTATAGGTCAGTTTGACTTCTAAAAGTCAAATGCCTATTAACATTTGCAAACGCATAGATAAGTTCAACAAACTCATTTAGGCATTTATCAATTACTCGGCATGTGATATTTTTAGGCTACCCTCTTATCTAAATCCCAATCAAGTTCATGTCGTTTCTTTCACTTAACAAATCCAAGTGATTAATAACATCAAATTAACTTAGCTTTTGATTAACAATGCTAATTTATCCATTTACTAGGTTTTCATCTTTATGTAGCAACCCATTTCACCAGATTATTAGGCATTCATCCGAATACCTAAAATAATCAATTTCTACACACTAACTAGCAGATAACATGATATTATACACTTATTAACATTAACTTAACACCTATTTCATCATTTCATACAAAACCATTTCATAGCAAGTATGAATATGTACTCAAACTCGTAATTTGTTCAAGTATCTTCCTACTATTATCATGCATGATGATTCTAAACATAGATATATCATCAACTTCATCATATTATTAAAACCCACTTCAAATCTACTTGTTAATCACCTACAAGTAATCATACCTCAAATATTTCATAATTTCACTATATCAAACGAAATTATGCATACATATACACTCAATTTCACCTTTGGATCATAATCCAACAGTTTGATTACAAGTATTCTACTTGTCTCTAGCTACAACTTTCACCAATCTAGGTTTTTGAACATACCTTATGATCCCCTAGTTTAGGTGATCTAAAATTCATGTTTCTGCACAAGATTAAGCTCCAATTTCTCTTCTAATTTTGAAGATCTTGGAGATTAGGTCAAGAAGGAGTTTCTCCCTCCTTCTCTGCTCCTGGTCGACTCACACACACACATTAAGTGTGTGTTGTGTTTTAATTTTTGATATTTATAATACAAGTTCCCTTTTTGGTAGTCTTGGTCCCTCAAGTTTAGTTTTGATTAATAATGAGACTACAACTCATTGTTTGGTTTCTTGTATGCATGTTTTTAGCTAGGTTTATTAGTTCCTAGTTATATTGTTTACGGGTCTATTTTTGCCACCAACGGTCTTTTACCCACTTTTTAATATTAACGTGGTTTGACCAACAAACCCGTTTTTGGGGTGTTAAAAATATACTTTCCATTCGCACAAGTTTGGAAGCATGTAGCCGTTATGGAGAACGTGGGATACTTGCATGATTTTCGCATTGTTTGTTATGTATTAGTTTCTATTTTTATAAGGGGATGATAAGCTCATTTTAGATAAATATTACAACACACCTCGCACACAGCTACTCTC
Source organism: Scalesia atractyloides (assembly GCA_947069175.1). Classification (NCBI taxonomy): domain Eukaryota; kingdom Viridiplantae; phylum Streptophyta; class Magnoliopsida; order Asterales; family Asteraceae; genus Scalesia; species Scalesia atractyloides. The sequence goes on along the minus strand of CAMTDV010000023.1, from coordinate 40,355,177 downwards.
GAAAAACTCTCTGTAACAAAATTGTGATCATTTGTATTGAGCTCTATCATTATCCAAAGTTGTAACCTTTTTCTATGCAGATATAGTTGGTGATCGGTAGTTTTCATCACCCGAGGTTTTTTGTGCCGGAGATCTTATTGAGATCAAGGGTTTTTTCCTCATTTAAATCATCGTGTTCATCATTGTTTACACTTCACATTTATTTATACAATTGTATAACGCATTAGCACTCTATCTCACAATCAAAGTTTGAATCCTTAAACCAATTTTTGAACAAAACAATATCTGGTAACGTTAATCAAAAAGATAATATTATTAATACAAACAAACATTTAATTTACCTAAAAGTTCATAAATTTTTATTAAAAGAAAAAAAAATCGAGCCACTTTGTCATCTTTACCAAAGAAACATATATTTTGGTAATAATAAATAATTGAAAAATAGAAAAACGGTGGATATGGATAAGCATGAAGGTCGGTGTTCGGTGGGTTTGTTGGTTTAGCATGCGATGTTGGTTTTGCATCATGTTTGTTGGTTTTGCATCATGTTCTGTACGCTTCCAATTGGTTATTTGTTCTGTCGGATCCTCAACGTCCCCGGTTTTTTACTTTTTAACGAGAGATACATAATTTTTTTAATCTATTTGTTTTTCTTAAAAAGCAACCCACACATTTACATTTTTAACGAAAATTATTGGTTTTACTCTACTTTATAATTTATACAAATAATTCTAAATTACTTTAACGTCTAAATTTGAACTACAAATCTTCTTGTTAAAAGCAAGTGTTTTTATCAATTAGGCTAACCTTACACTCGCAACTCACACACTGATAATTGTGTTTAGCATGACATTAGCTTTGTACACCATTTATGACTGCTTTATATGAATAAAATAGCTAGGGAATTTTGTTAGAAAAGTCGATTTTTTTTTAGGATTTTTGGTTAAAAATTTTGAGGAAAATCTTTCGTAAAGCCGAGTTCTCTAAGTTCTTACAACTCGTATGATGCTTTAAGTTATAAGACGAAAGTGATATGATAATAATCAATTTTAAGTTGTTATATTTAAGCACAATTAATAATTAGGAGCTTAGTGTTGTGACGAGCCTGTTAAACCGAATATAAAATAGATTTAAAAACCTACGTCTGCAACGTGAGTTGTGTAACTTGTTATAAAATGAGCTAAATTTTAGCTACTTTAACTAAATTTATACATGAGATACTTCTTACCAAAACATGGCTCTAGTAAATTTTACATCAAACAATGAAAAGAAAACTAATTAAAATAAAACATGACTCTAGTATATTTTACATCAAACAATGAAAAGAAAACTAATTAAAATAAATTACACACCAAACATCCATAAAAATTTCTATCTAAACTTATTAAAGTCATCTCCCAACGATGAAATTCAAAAGTGAATGTGTGAAATTTCATGGTGAAGTCGAATGTATAATAACGATCTACATATTTGTTGACCCAAAACATTTTTATATTCGACCCAAAACACATACTTTTTCTATAGGCTTCTTGTTAGAATGAATGTAGACGCATTAAGAACATGAAAACGACTAAAAGCCAATTTATCCGGACGGATATTCTGCTAAGAAGAAAAAGAGAAAATAATAATAATAATAATAATAATAATAATAATAATAATAATAATAATAATAATAATAATAATAATAATAATAATATTGTAAACAACCACTACATTTTTGTTCCAGTTTTTTTTTCACAATGGGTTGAATTATAGCCCATGTCTTGGGTTTATATATGCCTTCTGCGCCAAAACCTAACTAATCTTAGAGAAAATTATTTGAATCGATAGTACCAAAAGAGGAGGGTTTATGCTTTGAAGGGTAGTACCAAAAGCATAAGAAGTGATACAAAGTTGAACATTACTAATGTGAGGAGAGTAGATTTCCTAAATTAATATAGGGATAATTTGATCATTAGGTTGTCTTGAGTTGATATGTTTAATCTCTTTATAAATAGATTGTGTTTGAATTGATTTGTATTATTCATTTTAATAAAAGAGGTGGACATGTAAATTCAATAAAAATATATTACTATAGACGAGAGATATAATCGAAAGTGTAAAAATATATAGAAAGTGTAGGGAGAAACAAATAAGTATAATGAGTCACACGGGTTAATGATAGAATAAAAATATTTACTATTGTCGACTTTTAATAAATTTTCATACTTTTTAAAACTGAATAACTTTTTATACGTTAATATCTTTTAAAAATAATGCATCATAAAATCGAGCATTGTTTGTTTTTAATTTAAGTAATAAAATTAAAAACAATGAACACCTAGGTGTGTAAAACATCATTTGTAACTTGACACTCATGTATAAAACACTATGTGCAAATTGAAACCATCAAATATAATATCATGTGTAAAGTGGCACCAAACTCTAATCTTCAATAAGTTAATTAACGTGTAAGTGTAGAACACTATGTCCAAGCCAAACGCTCGTGTTGAAAATGGATGTCAAGTGGTATACACCATGACCAAAAAAAAGCATCATGTTTGGATACTGGACAAACAAAACATCATATTAAAACAAAGTAAAAACCATGTACAAAACCTTAAAATAACCATGTACAAATCTTAAAACATTATGCACAGAACCTAAAAACACTATGTTGAGATTCACCCATTTTAGAACGTAATTTTTATATAACAAAACTATATTCATATTTGTGCAGTAGGTTGTTGTACATCATGCTTTTCAGGTTGTGCGTGTATGGAAATTCCATACTAAAACATATATAAAGTTTACTTGTGTTTAAATATTGAGTTAATGATGTTAGAAAACTATAGGAAGTATATAAAAAGTTATATAGATATTTGTGCCTCGGGTACGAAAGGTGGTGCACTTTTACTCTTGGCGCTTTGATTTTAGACCTTGTCGCTTTTGTGCACTTCCCGCTTTTTAAAACCAAGGTTATAGTATCTTTATAACTCTAGTACTCGGTTTAACAACCACAGGCAATATTCCCAAGAGGATATTGACACACATTGTACATCGAACAAAAACCAAAAAGCTAGTACCGGTACTGATGTTGTTTGGTCGATATCGGATAGGTTACTAGCACTGGCTATAGCTTATGAAACCAATAAAATACTCTATTATGATATATCGAGAAAACCATAAAAATAAATAATGTATCAGTATCACTGTTGTTCAGACAGCATCGGTTCCTGATGTATTGCAAAACCACGTCTATTTTCCTTTGTAATTTTGTACATTTTTAGATAGATTTTTTGTGACAACCTGAATTTTCAGGTTAACTCCGTTATCTTTACATTATCGTACACATTCATTATTCCATTACACTTGATTAAGGTTAATTAAGTGTGTCAGATAGTACACGAACACCCACATAACGGAAATTTGGTGAAAGAACCGAAGTACCGAACCGTACACTAACCTGTCCCCGAACGTTGGTGATTAAGTAAATAATAATTCCAAAAGGTTAAATGAATATATAAAGTGAAATTATATGTTTGAGAGTATTTACGTGCAGAGTGTAATTACGTGAACTTTCGTTGGGGAATTTATGTAATAATGCATATTATTAGAAAACGGGCAAGGGAATCCAAAAAACCCATTACTAGAACCCATGGACTTCCCTTATTATTTAATGTTATAAAATAACCCAAACCTTAACCCTAAGAAAATCGTCCATCTCTCTCTTCTCTCTCTCTATATACACACGTACGAACTCAATCACCCACACCCATAAACAAACCCTAGTTGCCTCTTGAAGCTTTATCTTGGATTTTTGATGCAATCTTGATTGTTCCCGACAATATACAACGCAAATAATAAGTATATCCTTAGTTTCATGTTTTCAAGTTTAATTTGAAGCTATCATGAAACCCTAGATTACCTAAACAACCAAACTTATAAAACTACGTAATTGATCCTGTACATATGTTTGTATTGATGTTTATGATGTTTGTATGTATGAACGGATAACATGCATGCGTGATTAAAGATTATGATTTTGATTAGAAGCATGATTTTTATAGGAAATTGTATTAAATCTGATATACCATGATATATGCATGTTATGATAGTGAAAATAGGTTAAAGATGATCTTATTTACGTTTTGTTAACCGCAGTAAGTGATCAACTTCTGATCAGAATTTTGTGTTGTATTGTAAGGGCCATATATCGGCCAAAACTTAACGAAACTTCATATTTTTTGAGTCTAAAGTTAAGTTCAAAGAAATAACTTTCAAATCCAGTTGGTTTCTTATTTTTCCAATGAGTTTTGGTTAGCCAAAAGGTTAAAACGAAATCAAAGGTCAAAGCTGAGTTTTTGTGTAGAAAATAAGGCTCATGATAAGGGTCATAACTTAGTTAATATTTAGAGTTAACACTTGAGATTTCTACAGTAGATAACCATAAGAGATTATGAGACACTCCAACTAGATTTTTGTCAATCGGGTTAACGTGAATTTTTATATAAAATAGACATAAATTGTCATCGCAAATGGACAGTTTTGACCTTTGTGTGAAAAAGTAATTTTTCATGAACTTTCTATAAGTATTCAGGACCCAAGAAAATTATACAAATTTTATTTGACTAATTAACATGACTCATAAAATTTTCATAATTTTTCTGACCAATTTGATATGGAAATAAAATTCTCAAAACCGGTTAAAAAAACCGATGTTGAGCTGGAATCCGAAACTTTGTGTTAGCTTTTAAAAGTGTGTTTAATTGGTTTTACAAGTGTTCTTGGTATGTGTAATTTGTATAAATTTCATAGAACATGTAGGTGTGACTACGTGGTATACGTGTATGCATGAAACTTGTCATAACCTCGTTGTAGTATCATTGCATGATAATAACACGTTAAACATGAAAACTGATTTACAATGTGTACGTACATGTGTGGTAAAAACCTACGTGAAACCAAATTGTGATATCCTTATAACCTAACTAACAACAACACTGTAAACATATCAGGACGTGTTTGATCCATAACTTTCCCCTTACTACTTATCTCTTACCGAGTATATCCAAGGTGAATTCACTACTTTACTAAAAGCATACATCTCTGGTTAGGAACTACCTTATCCCTGGTTTGGGACCACATATATTCCTGGAAGGAATACCACTACTTGAATACCCTAGTTTAAATTCATGTCTATAGTGGACTAAACGACCTAGATCTTGAAAGTCCCTACCTTTATATCGATCAGTTGCTGGGTAGCAAACGAGGTATTAGTTGATAGCGCTATTAGGTTTGACAAACCTCACACCATGCTAGGAGCCAGGCGTAAACTTTTGACTCTTACTTTGCATCAATGTTGATAGACATTGATGTGGGGCACAAAAACATACACATTGTCAGTATTCAGTACCACAGGTTTAGTTGCTTAATAGTGGGTTAGCTACCCATGACATGCCCTTGTAATTTTCGTATTTAAATTTACTTTTCGTTGAACTAAAACTGTGAACTCGCCAACTTTTTGTTGATACACTTAAGCATGCTTTGCAGGACGCTAGGTATGGCACATATGGGGACTTGCATCTTGGAGTGTCTGCTTAATTAAACTATTTTCTTTTATTATGCAAAAAAGTGGTTTTTTCCATGATTGGGTTTTTAAACTTTTAGCTTCCACTATCAAACTTAAATTTCCATTTTGGAACATTTAAAATATTATCACTATTCATGTTGAATATGGTAATTAAATATTTATCTTTTATTTTTGAATGGTTCAACATGATTAGTGCCTTGATCCTGGTTTGTCACGTGACTCGTGGTAAAACCTTGCATGTGGAATTTGAGGATGTGACATTTTTGGACCTTTTTAGTTGTTTTTTGCTTTTATATAGTTGGAATGTATTTTGTAGGTGTTTGTGTGGAAATGGAGCTAAAACAAGCAACAATGGAGAAGAAACTAGCACATGGAAGAATTCAAAAGAAAAACAAGAAAATCAGAATCTACATGAAGTTGGCACGTCACCAAGTTTTTAGAAGTTTACCTAGCGACACGCGAAGAGTAAAAAAGTTCAGAAAAAATACAATTATACCACCACGACTACTTTGTTTGTTTGTGGGCCTTTAACGCATCTCCAAGTGTTAGCCAAACCCTCTCGCGACATGCGAGAGGGTGTCTTGTGGGCAAAGTCAAGTTTTTTACTATTTCAACATGTTTTTCAACCCTAGGTCGCATTCCCCCACTTCTAGACGAATGTAGTATGACTAACATGTGATTTTCAGTTGGAAAAGACGTTTTGGATTGAGAATTGAGGCTAGAAGACTGAAAGTTTGAAGCTTTGCAACTTGTTAATCTTCTTTATTGATTTCCTTACGTTTAACTCTTGAACAATCATGATGTTTTTAGCTTTTAGCTACCATTTTGATACCTTGAACATGTTTAGTGGCTAAGTGTTTAAGCCACCTAGTTTTGATGATCTTCGAACCTCTATTTTGACTTTTTGGTTGAACTTTTGTCTAAGTATTGTGTTTGAAGTTAAAATAGTCTTGATTTGTTGCTGATTATAATTATGTATGCTTGTGTTTGGCTGTGATTTGTGATTAGTTGTTGATTTTGATGTGTTTCGAAAGAAGAGATTGACCCTAGATACGTTAAAGCATTCATAGGTCTGTTAATCGGTAGGTTTTCGGTCTAAAAGTTATCATTAGAAATAAGATAAATTAATCGGCTAGACTATAGTGCGTAGCCAATCTTGATGATTCGAAAGATAATTCTGGATTGCTAGGTTGATAAGTGCATTGTTTGATAGTTTTGAACACTCATTAGCACGGGGTTCTTCTGGTTATTCGTGCTTAGTGATTCTTAGGTTTTCAGTGTATCATCTTAGAACTAGCTTCGTGATTAGAAGATTGTTAGGGTGTTACTCTTCCAATTTAAATAATTGTGGGTTTCAGGATTTCTAGGGAAACTCAGTTCCATCTTAGCACTTCATTCGCACGATTTGATTATGCATCATAGATCGGTTTTTAGGCTTTTGTGGGTATGGGTCACATTCCTAGTTGTCTAATTACTATAGGATTTAACCTTCTTTAACGAGAGGTTAACCGAGTCTGAAATCAAAACTTGGTCAATTGTCAGATTAGGGAGTTATTGCATGTTCTAAGGGATTCATTACCTGGGTGCTTTGTCATCTTGATTGTTTAAAACCTCGTGTTTCCAGCTTTCTAGTCGTCTAGTGCACTCATCTTAGTACATTATTTAGTTATTTTTATTAGTTAACTAATCAAAAACCCCAACTTACTTTAGGCTAGTATTCGATAGAGGTCTAGTATTGAGAGTTTGCCATAGTGTCTTAGGGTTCGATATTTGGTCTTACCATTTTACTACTTTGTGACCGGTACACTTGTCCTTCATGTGTAGTTTACTTAGTGAGTCTATTTTTAACGCTTGGTCCATATATATATATATATATATATATATATATATATATATGCGCACACATATTCACACATATCATGCTTTTGGCGTCGTTTTTTGGGGACACATTAGCACTTTTGAAAATGACCGGAACCATTTTTCTGGTCTTTTTACTTGCTTTCTATATTTGCTTTGCCCATAGGTGCTTTTGTTTATTGCTATTTGTGCCCTTTAAGTTTAGTAACTAGCAATAAGACCCCGCGCGTTGCGACACGGATTCTTCGCAAACATCGAATGGATTAGTCCAAATGTTATGTGATGCGTTAACCATATGAAAATACGCATTTCGACGTATCTGATTAAACTCAATGTAACCTATATAAGCATTGCGATTGGATCAAAACATAAAGTAAATCAAATGCATAGAGTACAATCATAACGTATTATATCTGACCCGAGTCATACATAGAAAACGTAACGGGTATAACGGAAAAGCTGACACATATAATGAAAAGAGATTAATTAGAGCTTTTAAAAAAAGGACAAAAGAAACGACAATTTGACTCCACTCGGATCGAAACAAAATGTATAAAGCATTCATAAAATAATCACGAAAACATGTTGTATTTGATCTGACTCGTTTCCCAAAAAAGTTACGTCGAAACATACACCAACTCGACTTTATACCGAAACGTACATAAAAATATGCACGTCAAAATGGTTTTTTAAGCTGAAACGTATTATATTTAACCTGTTATATTATAACGCGCCTTTTTGTTTAAAAACTAAACCGGGATAACCCAGTTAGTTGTTAAGTATAATAAAAACCGAGATATTAACCAGGTTAGACACACAGTCCAGCGGTGGACTGTATGCAACATGAACTACACGTCGCGCGTTCGAAACTCGTCACGAGCACCGGTCCGATTGAATTAAAATGTTTTTGCAAATAAAGGAAATTCGGTTAAATCGAATAAGTGTATAAATATAATTAAAAACGAGATTATCTCGGGTTAGACACGTAGCTCAGTTGGTAGAGCTGCGTGCACGCGAACGGGAGGTCGCCGGTTCGAACCTCACCCGGCGCAGATCAATTCACTGACCGAACCGGTCAACGGTCAACGCTAAAAAAATAATAATATTTTTTTATATTTTTATTTATTTAATTTAATTTAAAAATCAATTATAAATACTTAAAAATAACATTTTTAAAGATAGAAAATAGCTATAAATCACAAAAATATATCTAAAAATTTCATTAAAATCCTTAATAAAATCCATCCATTTATTATATTTTTCCATTATTATTTAGGTTAGTATTCCTCGTTGATCCGCTCATCTAAATCGTGCGCATCTCACCATCTCCAATCCAACGCACCCAATGTGAGTGAATCTTACAAATTCCCCGTTTTAATCACGTTTTGGGGTGTATCATGTGTCTTTGTTTATATACATATTATAACTAAACCATTGTGCATACATCATATCATGAACATGTGTATTCTGTTTGTTGCTGTTAAGTAGTTATTATTGGATGCAATTTATTATTCAGTACATGCAATTTCATAGGCCGCCGCTCCCCATTTATGAGCGTTGAGCATGTTCCCCATTTTATTATGCGGTTGAACCTGGCGTGCCCACATACGATCGGCTTCGTTTGATTGAGCCTTGATCGCACAGTTCATTTTACATTTTCAGTACATGCAATACGATCGGCTCCGTTAGATTGAGCCTTGATCGCACAGTTCATTTTACATTTTCAGTACATGCAATACGATCGGCTCCGTTTGATTGAGCCTTGATCGCACAGTTTCATTTATGTTATTTACAGTATGATGTTGGTATGTTCATGTATGCTGTCATGCGTTATTGTATGTTATAGTTGAGACTGCTATTTGCCATTACTTGATTATTTACATTTGCTCATTTATGATTATGCACAATTTTTCATTGATAAGCTAACCATTAATTCATTAATAAATGTTTATCTAATAAGGTTCACTCGCCAACTTATGTTGACCCAAAAACTCCCATTTCACACATGATACAGGTGAACCAGCAGCAGCTAGGAACACATAGGACCTGGATTAGAAGAATAAAAGGATTTAGTATTGGGATTGTTATGTTTAATTTATTTCCTTTGTATTGAATGAACATGTTTGGATATTTAAGAATGTAACTTTGACTTTATTAATTATGAAACATAATAGTAAATGTCATGTGCTTTGGTGATAACCCAATTATGCCCCGACTCTTATTTCCGCTGCGGGTCGGGATGTGACAGATTGGTATCAGAGCCATGACTATAGGGATATAGGATAGGTTATTAGACCCTTAGAGCCTATACTATAGTCGATTAGAAACTTATAAGAATTTTGTGTGTTATATGCCAAATTTCATGATGTTTATATGTTTTATGTTAAATGTTACATTTGATATTGTGCAAGCATGTTCATAAGTATGTATTATCATATAATGTCTATCATGAATCGTATGCTCATAACATATCACATCCATGAAAGCACACACCACAGCATGATTTCTTTTGCAATGATTTTTGTGTTTTCAAATCTCATCAAAGTGAGTTCTCATGACGGGCATGTAGTAACTGGAAGGGTACCAGTACCGGTAGTCGGAACGTCCTGTCTAGGCGTCGTATAAATCCAAAATAAAGGACCAGTTTGCCTACCTGGGAACCAACGATGAGAGTACGAAGTACCTATTAGGCCAAAGCATGCTACACCAAACGTCGTGTGAACTAACCCCACTTTGAGTTGTCATTGTGTCTACACCTGGACACGTTCCGACCAAACATCTCATGAGCATATTTTGTGGTTTGCATTCGGGAGATGCGAGTGTTAAATTGCCAATACTAATGTGAATCTTACCAAGCCAATAGCCATGGGGGCCCACATGACTATATAGGTGAAGGTATGGGGGACATTTGAGGCCCAACATGAGCGAACCCAAGACATCCTACGGATGTAGTTGCATTATTGAATTTTATGTTATTTTCATTTTCTTAAAGACACATGACACCTAAAAAGACACCATAAACTCACAATTTTCTCATTTTATGATCCTGTAGATGTCGTCTAGACAGCAACGAAGTGGTAAAAGATCGGGAAGGTCTCAGGAACGTTTGGCCACTCAGATCGCGAAACAAATGGCCACGATATTGCCTGACATTGTGGTACAAGTTCAACAAGCCCTTGCAACAAATCCTACTAACCCTCCCCAACAACAGGATCAGAACATCAACAACCCTCCTACCAACAAGTGCTCTTTCAAACATTTTAAGTCATGTGATCCTCCTAAATTTGAAGGGACAGAGGGTGTCACTGCTCTCCTACATTGGTTCGAGGAGATGGAAAACACCTTCCTAAACTGCGATTGTCCTGAGGATCGCAAGGTTCGATACGCCACCGGAAGACTACTTGGAGTAGCCCTCTCGTGGTGGAACACTGAAAAGGGAAGATGGGAACTGAAGATGCGATGGCCTTAACTTGGGAGGAGTTAAGGGAAATCATGACTAGGCGTTTCTGTCATAGAAGTGAAATTAAGAAGTTGGAGGATGAATTTCATGCCTTAAAGCAAAAGGAGGGTGATCACACTATCTACAACAAGAGGTTTTTGGAGTTGAACCAAATGGTTCCAAATCTGTTCACACCAACCTATCGTCTGATTGAACATTATATTCGAGGACTTCCCTCGAAAATCCAAGATTCAGTTCTTAGCGTTTCACCAGTAACACTTGAAGCTGCTATGGAGTTAGCAACTGAACTGACTGAAAACCGAATTCGCAACGGGAAGTTCAAAGAAGAGAAGAAGAAAGCCCCTGTTGAGGGACAAACTTCAAACCACCCCATTCCTTCCTCTAAGTTTGCTAACAAGAGGAAGCGTAACACCAGAAATTTTGCTGTTACCCAAACCAACACCCCTATTCCTGCTGCACCCATAACCCAAGTCACTCCTCCATCTGTACCATACAGAATACCCTACACAGGCCCACTACCAAAATGTAACCGTTGTCAGTATCACCATTCCCCTGATCATCCTTGCCAATACTGCACCGGCTGCGGTCGCGCAGGGCATACTGTTCAAAACTGCCGTATGCCCCAACGAACAAACCGCCACCAACCTATAACCCAAACCCACCAACAATTAATGGGTCAGGCCCAACAACCCCTACCATTTCCACCCACCCAACATTTAGCCCAAACATACTACCAACTCAATTATCCTATGGGCCAACCTATGCGGGCTTGCTTCAATTGTGGCGACCCAAGTCATTTCAGAAACACATGTCCAAGGCTGGTTAATATTATTCATGCTCAGGCCCAAGCCAACCCAGTGAATCAAGCGAACCAAGCTCCTCCACCTGCAATAGGAAGAGCTTTCAATATTAACGCGAACCAGGCCAGAGCTGACGGCAATGTGGTCAACGGTACGTTTCTTGTAAATGGTAGATATGCCTCTATGTTATTTGATACTGGTGCGGATAGAAGTTTTGTGTCATTGGAATTTGAACCTACCTTAAGCAAAAATCGGGATAAGCTCGCGGAATCCATAACGGTAGAAGTTGCGGACGGGAAACCAGTCTCATTAGACTCTATTTTACGCAACTGTACACTCACCTTAAACGACCACGATTTCTCAGTCGACCTTATTCCTATGAAGCTGGGAAGTTTCGACATCATAATCGGTATGGATTGGCTCAGTCAACATCAGGCGGAAGTTGTATGTCGTGAAAAAATTTATTCGTATTCCTCTTTCAAACGGTCAGACTCTTCGAATCATTGGAGAAACCTCGTCGAAAGGGCTCAGCTTAATGTCTTGTCTTCAAGCTCAAAAATATCTTCGCAAGAATTATGTCGCGTTTTTAGCCCATATCATCAAGAAGGGGACCACAGAGAAGAAACTTGAAGACATTCCTGTAGTAAAAGATTTTCCACAAGTTTTTCCTGACGATATTTCAGGACTTCCTCCAATCAGAGATGTCGAATTCCGTATTGATCTTATACCTGGTGCTACACCAGTTGCAAAGTCTCCATATAGGTTAGCCCCCTCTGAAATGCAAGAGTTAGCCAGTCAATTGCAAGAGTTGACTGACAAGGGATTCATACGTCCCAGCTCGTCGCCTTGGGGTGCACCTGTTCTTTTTGTAAAGAAGAAAGATGGATCTTTTCGTATGTGCATCGACTACAGAGAGCTCAACAAGTTAACCATCAAAAATCGCTATCCTTTACATCGCATTGATGATCTTCTTGACCAACTACAAGGTGCCAGCTGCTTTTCGAAAATCGATCTTCGATCTGGCTATCATCAGCTTAGAGTGCATGAAGAAGACGTCCCTAAGACTGTTTTTCGAACTCGTTATGGCCACTATGAATTCATGGTTATGCCGTTTGGATTAACCAACGCACCAGCTGTCTTCATGGACCTAATGAACAAAGTCTGCAAACCTTATCTTGATCGATTTGTTATAGTCTTCATCGACGATATTCTTATTTATTCAAAATCTAAAGTTGATCATGAGCGTCATCTTCGACTCGTTCTTGCACTTCTAGAAAAGGAAAAGCTTTATGCCAAGTTCTCTAAATGTGAATTCTGGTTAAAAGAGGTGCAATTCCTCGGGCATGTAGTCAATGACAAAGGAATACATGTTGACCCTTCAAAGATCAAAGCAGTTCAAGCATGGCAAGCTCCACGTACACCAACTGAAGTAAGATCTTTTCTTGGACTAGCTGGCTATTATCGTCGGTTCATTTCAAACTTCTCTCGCATTGCTGTGCCACTCACGGCTTTAACCCATAAGGGAAAACCTTTCGTATGGGGACCCAAGCAAGAAGAAGCTTTTCAAACTCTTAAACAAAAACTTTGTGATGCACCAATCCTCACTCTTCCTGAAGGTTGTGATGATTTTGTAGTCTATTGCGACGCGTCAGGGCAAGGATTAGGCTGCGTTCTCATGCAAAGAGGAAAAGTCATAGCTTATGCCTCGAGACAACTCAAGACACATGAAAAGAACTACACCACTCATGACCTAGAACTTGGAGCCGTTGTATTCGCTCTTAAGATATGGAGACATTATCTCTATGGTACTAAGTGTGAAATATACACTGACCACAAGAGTCTTCAACATATCTTCGATCAAAAAGAGTTAAATATGAGGCAACGAAGATGGGTCGAACTTCTGAATGATTACGACTGTGAAATTAGATACCACCCTGGTAAGGCAAATGTGGTGGCTGATGCACTTAGTCGAAAGGGTTATGCGAACTCCATTCATCTTCTATGTTCGCAAATTATAACCGACATTAAAGATCAAATTCGAGAAGCTCAACACGTTTCAATAACAGAAGAAGATGTACGAAAGGAGATGTCCTGTGGAGCCGAGCTAAAACTTGAAACTAAATCAGACGGTATCCTGTATTACCTAGATCGTATCTGGATTCCTAACCACAACAATCTTCGTGAAACTCTTATGAATGAAGCCCACAAAACGCGATATTCTATACACCCAGGAGCCGATAAGATGTATCAAGACCTACGATACACCTATTGGTGGCCTGGAATGAAGAAGGATATTGCCGTTTTTGTCTCCAAGTGTCTCACATGTTCCAAGGTGAAGGCTGAACACCAAAGACCCTCAGGACTTCTAGTCCAACCGGAAATACCTGTATGGAAGTGGGAAAATATAACCATGGATTTCATTACCGGGTTACCTCGCACTTCTGGTGGGTATGACACTATATGGGTGATTATAGACCGACTTACAAAATCAGCTCACTTTATTCCTATCCGCGAAGATTTCAAGAACGAAAAGCCTGCACGTATTTATATCAACGAAATCGTGAGCCGGCATGGGGTACCATTAAGTATTATTTCTGATCGTGATGGTCGTTTCACCTCACGTACATGGCAAGCAGTACAATTCGCTATGGGCACACGATTAGATCTCAGTACCGCCTATCATCCTCAAACTGATGGACAGTCTGAGCGCACCATTCAAACTCTTGAGGATATGCTTAGAGCATGTGTAATAGACTTCAAGGGAAATTGGGACGCCCACCTACCATTAGTTGAATTCTCGTACAACAACAGCTATCATTCGAGCATCGGCATGGCACCTTTTGAAGCCTTATATGGTCGTAAGTGCCGATCTCCTATATGTTGGCACGAAATTGGGGAAGCACAAATTACTGGTCCAGAATTGATCCAAGAAACCACAGATAAGATCCATCAAATTCGAAACAATCTTCTAGCGGCTCAAAGTCGTCAAAAGAGTTATGCAGATAAACGACGGAAGCCCTTAGAGTTTAACATTGGTGATCATGTGCTTTTAAAAGTATCACCGTGGAAGGGAGTAGTTCGTTTTGGTCAAAAGGGGAAGCTAGCACCACGTTACGTAGGACCTTTCAAGATACTCGAAAGAGTAGGTCCTGTAGCATACAAGCTTGAACTACCAGAAGAACTCAACAGGATTCATCCCACATTCCACGTGTCGAACTTGAAGAAGTGCCTCGCTGATGAGAATCTCCATATTCCGCTGGAAGATATTCAGATTGATGAATCTATGCATTTTATTGAAAGACCAGTGGAGATCATGGACTTCGGGGAGAAGCGTCTTCGACGAAGTCGCATTCCAATTGTTAGGGTACGCTGGGAGTCGAAACGGGGACCTGAGTTTACTTGGGAACGTGAGGACTCAATGCGTGAAAAATACCCGCATCTTTTTCCTACTACTTAAATTTCGGGACGAAATTCCTAAAAGTAGGGGATACTGTAACATTTGTAAAAAATCGGGTCTCCAAAACCCGCTCCGTTTTGTAATCAAGTACCAAGTTATAAAAGTTGCATTAAATATTTATGATTATTTTGAGTTAAAACGATACATAATTAATAAATAAACTAAACTATAAAAATTATATTTGATAAAAAGTTAAAATAAAATAAATAAAAAATATTTGAAGCTGCCGGGACTCGAACCCGGGTCAGCCAAGAAATACTTCAAACAACTTAACACTCACTTCCCAGACCACTCTGCCACAATGTGTTTTCTGTTAACTCTAGGAACACAAATGAAATTTATACACAAAATCAGTTTAACCGATGGTGCCATCTGAGAAACGGTAATCGGCAAACCAATCGTCAAATCGTTGTTTAATTCACATGTTCAGCTTATAACCGATGTATGACGGTTTCTAATCAAGTTAGAATTGATTGAACTTAAAGTTTCATCATTTTCGGTTTTTGAAACCGAAAGTTCATCAAAGTCCTGAATAACTCAAGCTTCAGACCATTCTCGCGATTCAGAGCTATCATATCAATACTCAATTTCAATTTCGTCGCATTTTTGGACCACCAGATCATCTGAATCAGTTCGCCGGAAAATTTCTGCAAGTCATCGGAAAACCGGGACTCACATCCTCACGGTATTTCCTCCGACTCTTTCTGTTTAAATCATGTGATTAATCAGTCTCTAACACAACTCCACCATCAGAATCGGTCCTAGTCAACGTTTATCGAAAATCTTATCTTTGCCGGAAAACTTCTGAAACTGCCGGAATCACACTGTGAGCTGGTATGATATCCTAAACTTCTTTTAAACCTTGTTTAAGTGACTCAACTTCATAAATAATCGATCAACCCTGTTAATTGGTTTCAACAGCCGGAGTTCACTTTCAGTACTCCGCCGGAATTCTGTGAACAACATCAATCGGTATATCCTCTTCCTTAAACTCTCTCCATTCTATACTTTTAAATTACTGTTAATGTCTGAAAATTGTATAAGTCATAAATCAATCATAACAAGTCGGATTATGCTGTCTGTGTAAATCGACGAAGAAGATGAAGACACAACATAGCATAAGATTAATTAAAAACGGTATTTTAAACGGGTTAGACACACAGTCCAGCGGTGGACTGTGTGCAAATTTCACACACACGTCCCGAGTTCGATTCCTGCTATACGCACACCTTATATTATAACGCGCCTTTTTGTTTAAAAACTAAACCGGGATAACCCAGTTAGTTGTTAAGTATAATAAAAACCGAGATATTAACCAGGTTAGACACACAGTCCAGCGGTGGACTGTGTGCAACATGAACTACATGTCGCGCGTTCGAAACTCGTCACGAGCACCGGTCCGATTGAATTAAAATGTTTTTGCAAATAAAGGAAATTCGGTTAAATCGAATAAGTGTATAAATATAATTAAAAACGAGATTATCTCGGGTTAGACACGTAGCTCAGTTGGTAGAGCTGCGTGCACGCGAACGGGAGGTCGCCGGTTCGAACCTCACCCGGCGCAGATCAATTCGCTGACCGAACCGGTCAACGGTCAACGCTAAAAAAATAATAATATTTTTTTATATTTTTATTTATTTAATTTAATTTAAAATTCAATTATAAATACTTAAAAATAACATTTTTAAAGATAGAAAATAGCTATAAACTCACAAAAATATATCTAAAAATTTCATTAAAATCCTTAATAAAATCCATCCATTTATTATATTTTTCCATTATTATTTAGGTTAGTATTCCTCGTTGATCCGCTCATCTAAATCGTGCGCATCTCACCATCTCCAATCCAACGCACCCAATGTGAGTGAATCTTACAAATTCCCCGATTTAATCACGTTTTGGGGTGTATCATGTGTCTTTGTTTATATACATATTATAACTAAACCATTGTGCATACATCATATCATGAACATGTGTATTCTGTTTGTTGCTGTTAAGTAATTATTATTGGATGCAATTTATTATTCAGTACATGCAATTTCATAGGCCGCCGCTCCCCATTTATGAGCGTTGAGCATGTTCCCCATTTTATTATGCGGTTGAACCTGGCGTGCCCACATACGATCGGCTCCGTTTGATTGAGCCTTGATCGCACAGTTCATTTTACATTTTCAGTACATGCAATACGATCGGCTCCGTTTGATTGAGCCTTGATCGCACAGTTTCATTTATGTTATTTACAGTATGATGTTGGTATGTTCATGTATGCTGTCATGCGTTATTGTATGTTATAGTTGAGACTGCTATTTGCCATTACTTGATTATTTACATTTGCTCATTTATGATTATGCATAATTTTTCATTGATAAACTAACCATTAATTCATTAATAAATGTTTATCTAATAAGGTTCACTCGCCAACTTATGTTGACCCAAAAACTCCCATTTACACATGATACAGGTGAACCAGCAGCAGCTAGGAACCTATAGGACCTGGATTAGAAGAATAAAAGGATTTCGTATTGGGATTGTTATGTTTAATTTATTTCCTTTGTATTGAATGAACATGTTTGGATATTTAAGAATGTAACTTTGACTTTATTAATTATGAAACATAATAGTAAATGTCATGTGCTTTGGTGATAACCCAATTATGCCCCGACTCTTATTTCCGCTGCGGGTCGGGGTGTGACATAATACGTTTCCAGAAAAAGTTTACATCGAAACATAGAGCAAATCGATTTAATACCGACATGTACATAAAAATATGCACGTAAAAAAATTAGTTTTTCTTAAGTAAAAAAGGTATATCGGTAAACTCGAAACAAATTATCAATAAAAAACTTAATAGGTTAGATAAATTCGTAAAATCGTGATGCTACACCACTGCCAGCAACCACCAACATTAGAAAAGCTCGTACAAATAAAAAAGTAAATAGTAACGTCTAACAAAAAACACTCGTAAAATCGTTGAACCACGCACGCCTGTTGTGGCGTGTTAATTCGAAGAAGTACATAAACGTAAAACGTAGAAAAAACTAATTAAGTCGATCTAGGACCCACTCATTGCGACTAACTTGTCAAATGGAGAATAATAGACGCGCTGCGACTGGCCTGTCAAACGGGAAAAAACGTTGAACCCCACACGCACGTTGCGGCGTGTTGACTCGCGAAATATAAAAAGAAATAAAAAAAACTTGTGAAAGATGAAAAGTATGAGGGATCAAAGTTGAAAATATAAAAGTGTTAGGGTTAAATTGTAAAAGATAAAAAAACTTTGGGTTAAATAGAAAAGGTCAAAGGGGGTTAAAATGCAAAGGATAAAACCTTTTGAGTTAAATGTGAAAAATGCAACTTTAAAAAAACCCCAAATGCATATATTACATGAATATAAAGCTAACAAAATGTTGCTAATTTATAGGTTGGAATTTTTTTGTTGTGGTTTGCCCTTTTAGTGCATACCATGTACTCATTCGCAGGAATCAACTTTATTTGTTGCTTCTTCAGAGCCCGAACGAGACCTTCACAAGTGCCTTAGCCAACATAAGGAGCGTATTTGAAAAGTGAGCGAAAACAAGGTACCCGTTCCTATTACGCCTCTTACTTTCGATATGGGAGATAACCCACCGCCTCGGTGTACTGTCCACAAGCGAGCCAGTGATGGCATCATAGGATGTCGATATCCTATCACTAACTTGATGTCACGAATAACCAAAACTGACAGATTCATTCCCACATCAGTTTATCTGCGTCTTTTTCCATTCTCAATCTCTAGTAGTGCTGCCACTTGGCCCGACACTCTGTCTTAGGAATAGGGGTGTGAAAAAAAAAAACGAATCCGAATTATCCGAAATTCTGAATCTGAATTGTCCGAAAATTCGGATATCCGAAATTTCGGATTCGGATAGTGTTATTCAAAATTTTCGGATATCCGATATCGAAATATTCAATATATGATTTTTGAATTTTTTTTAAATATACATAATAAGCTTTGTTTGAAAACCCTATATCTATCCATTCCTTTTCAGCCGCAACTACAAAATCCACATCAACCCATCTATATTCCATATCAGCATCTTCTTCAGCCATCGATCTCTAGGGTTCGTGACTTTGTTTCGGCCCGATCAACAGGTTAACGTAGCCTCTGCACAAGATGTCGAACACGGACGCTAGATTCAATGCTTAATCTCATAAATCTGCTCATCTCGGTTTCACATCTATTATGAAACTAATGCGAACTGGCAGCAAGCGATTACAACCTGAAATCACACATTTATGTTCTGGTCTTTCAAGTTTCGACTGACTCTGTTTGATTTTAGATTGTGTTGAGAAAGGCTAATAGTAGAAAGTCAGAAAACCCTTGGGTATTTAGTTGATAAAGTTAAATAAAACCAATAAATTGATGAAAGTGTATTGTATCGATTCACACAAATCTTTTGCATTCTTACATATTCTCATAAACAAGGAAGGTTATAATTTGATTTTGAAAGTAAGAATTATCACAAATTTAGTTGTTTACCTCTCGTTTGCATAAATTCAAACTATGTTTTCTTTTACTCAATGTTGGATTTTTTTTCTTTCAAAATTCGGATATCCCAGTTTTTGGATACGGATATCAAAATCTACTGTCCGAAATTTTCGGATATCCGGTTTTGAACACCATACTCTGGATTCTATCACCACATAGGATGATCTGAAGGCCAAATTTCTGAAAAAGTACTATCCGTCTTCCAAAGTCGCTCGCCTTATGGACCAGATTCACTAATATGGACCCCGATGAGCCTTATCATTTGGCTTGGGAGCGCTTCCAGACTCTTATTAGCATATACCCCCAGCATGGTCTTTCCAATTGGGCACTCATAGAGAAATTCCACAATGGCCTGATTACTCCACTCAGCTTATGTTTAACACTGTTGCCGGAGGCACATCATGGAGAAGGAGTCGGCCGAATGTGAGACGAGCAACAAAATCCTTCTGTACTAGGACCACTATTTCATTCATTCGTGGTGTGTATCAAGTCACCCCTTACCCTAGTATGGCTGGTGTTGTGAAGTCTTTGGCAAAGGAGGTGGCAGTTGAAGATGAAAGGTCAGAGGTGTGAGGTTTACTAGGGAAGTCATGACACTTGTGACTGCCCCATTATTCTTAATGACTCCCTAGAGCAGGTTGATTTCGTTGCTAATCCAAATCGGTTCCAAAATGTTTCTTTCAATAATTTTATAACCCGGTTAGAAAAATCATCCTAACTTTAGTTGGATCAGTTGTAATACTAATCCACCCAGATTTCAACAAAATTCTTAGCTTCCCCAAAATTGGTGGGGATGCGAAGGAGATTAAATATCTGTTGACTCAGTTCATGGTAGATAATCAGGCCACCATCAGCAGAATATGAACAAATGACAAGGAGTCAGAGACAAGCTGGAGGACTCCCGAGTAACACCATACCTAATCCGAACTCGCATCAGGTGAAGGAAACTGAGACCATTTCCAAATTTCTGCCGCCTACTTCTGTAAAATCTTTTCGGAGTTTTCTAGGCCACACTTGATTTTACCGCCGTTTCATCCGTGACTTCTCTAAGATCGCAAGGCCTATGACCCGATTGTTGGAGAAGGATGTCCCATTTGAGTTTTTTAGAGGATTGAGTGAGGGCGTTTGAGTTTTTGAAGGAGATGCTAATGAGTGCTCAGATTTTGATAGCCCCCAATTGGAGCCTTTCTTTCAAGCTTATGTGTAACGTGAGCGATTTCGCGGTTGGGGCTGTGTTGGGTCAGCGTAGAGAGAAGCATTTCCTTCCTATTTACTACGCTAGCATGACCCTGAACGAAGCCCATGAGCATTACACCATGACTGATAAAGAGCTCACGGCGGTTGTCTTTGCTCTTGATAAATTTCGTTCGTACCTCGTTTATCTAAAGTTATTGTCTACACTGATCACGCAACATTGAGGCACTTGTTTGCTAAGAAAGATGCAAAACCATGATTGATTCGTGGATTCTTCTGTTACAAGAGTTTGATCTTGAGATTCAGATAAAAAGGGAGCAGAATATGTTGCAACGGATCATTTGTCCCGACTAGAGGTTCCCGAGCGAGAGGAGAGTAAAGATGAGGCGATAGGTGATAGT